>CM040977.1:20253155-20265891 GCA_022985145.1 Pangasius djambal
GACAGACAGAGAAAAAGAGAGACTCAGGGATATGGGAGAGAGGCAGAGAGACAGGGATGTGGGAGAGAGACAGACAGAGAAAAAGAGAGACTCAGGGATATGGGAGAGAAACAGAGACACAGGGATGTGGGAAGAGACAGACAGAGAAAAAGAGAGACTCAGGGATATGGGAGAGAGACAGAGAGACAGGGATGAGGGAGAGGGACAGACAGAGAAAAAGAGAGACTCAGGGATATGGGAGAGAGACAGAGACACAGGGATGTGAGAGAGAGATACAGAGACCCAGAGAGAAAAAGGGATATGAGAGAGACCGAGACCCAGAGAGAAAAAGGGACGTTGGAGAGAGACAAAGACACAGGGATGTGGGAGAGACAGACAGACTGAGGGACAGAGAGATACAGGGTGGTGGGAGAGAGACAGTCAGGTTCAGAGAATCACAAAGTGATGTGGATTGAATGAAATTTAATGAAATTAAGTGGAAATTGATTTGTGTCTGCAGTTTATGTCTGTGCTTGAAGTATAGTATTTAAAATGTGAGTTTGAGTAATCTGACTAATAGCTCAATTGGAGTAAAAAACCTTCATGTATCCACCGCATTAAAACTGATTTTCCCTTTTTCCATAAAGTGCACGTACTGTAATGTGTGAGACCGACAGATGGCCAGCACCTCCAAAACGTGGGCAAAGCCACAACTATCAGAGGTGCTGATAATGATAATAATAATAATAATAATAATAATAATAATAATAATAGCGGTTTGAACTTCTGCAGTTCCCCATACACAGCGAGATCAACTACATCACTCAAGTTCATGTCCTGTGGAATTTTCTGGCCGGCTCTCTGTCTAATGTGACTGAGTAAACTAAGTGTTTCAAAACAACAATGTCTTTCCCAAATCAGGGAACTGTTTGTTACAGGGAACTGTGATATTTTATATTTTATGTTTGCTACATTCCAGATCAGAAAAGTTCACTAGACATGCTATATCTACTATGAAGCTGGGATGCTGTGCTGCTGTGAGTTATTTGGGTTCTTTAAGCCTCATTTCATTATAATGGCATATGATTTTCCAGCAAGGTTTCTTTTTTAATAAAAATGGAGAACTTCCATTTAAGAATGACGAACACACACACACACAATGGGCTGCATTCGTCAGTTTTTAAATGAAGTCATTTGTAAGTGTTTGCGTAAGCCAAACCAATCTAAGAAATTACACCGGGTTTTAAAAAAGTTTTGTAAACGCTGATTTTCTTCATATTCGCGTGTGTATATTGATAAATGGCAATCACCTGTCAATTACCGGGCGGGTGCATGCCCCAGCAGCTTTGCGTTTGGTGAGGCTGACAAAACTCCATAAAATGGCCAAGTTCACAGGGCAGACCTGTGCAAAATGGCTGATGAACGGCCAAAAAAAAAAGAAGAATTTATCCGAGGCAGAAGTTGAAGTACTTTTGACTCACTTCTACGAGAATAAAAATGATCATTTAACAGCATATCCAGTGCAGTCAAAGCACCTGAACAGGGCAAAATATGGCTACCAATATGCTATCGGAGGAAGACAAACCATGACAAAGCATTTTAAAATTGACCAGATGCCATAGCAAAAAAAAAAAAAAATAAATAAATAAATTATGCCAGTCTCTAAATATACATTGCCTCCTAAGGGCATCATGCGCTAACTCTTCCAGTAATATCAATTCTGCCATTTGTACTGCCCCGGCTTACAGCTACCATATACACAGTCAGGTCCATAAGTATTTGGACAGTGACATGGTTTTTGTAATTCTGCCTCTGTACACCACCACGATGGATTGAAATGAAGCAGTCAAGATGTGATTGAAGTGTAGACTTTCAGCTTTATTTCGAGGGGTTTAACAAAAATATTGCATTAACCATTTAGGAATTATAGCCATTTTTTGCAGAGTCCCTCCATCTGCCACCAAATGTGGCCTGTATCCTCCTTATTTCATGATAAGTTAAGGAGATAAAAGGTCTGGAGTTGATTCCAAGTGCTGAATTGCGTTTGGTAGCTGTTCATAGGAACTCTGACTATGCGGTCCAAAGAGCTGTCGATGCAAGTGAAGGAGGCCATCGTTAGGCTGAAAAAACAAAACAGGCCCATCAGAGAGATAGCAGAAACTTTAGGAGTGGCCAAATCACCAATTTGGTACATTCTTAAAAAGAAGGAATGCACTGACGAGCTCAGCAACTAAACTGAATGATCACAGAATTCTTTCCTTAGTGAAGAAAAACCCCTTCACAACATCTAGCCAAGTCAAGAATACTCTGGAGGAGGTAGGAGTATCATTGTCAAAGTCTACAATCAAGAGACGCCTTCATGAATGTGAATAAAGAGGGTTTACCTCAAGGTGCAAACCACTGGTAACCCTCAAGAACAGAAAGGCCAGATTAGACTTTGCTTAAAAAAAAAAAATTTTTTTTTAAAAGCCTGACCAGTTCTGATGCAAGATTAACTTGTACCAGAATGATGGGAAGAGAAGAGTATGGCGAAGGAAAGGAAGGGCGCATGTTCCAAAGCATACCATATCGTTTGTCAAACATGTGGAGGCAGTGTTATGGCATGGGCATGTATGATTGCCATTGGAACTGGGTCACTGGTGTTTATTGATGAAGTGACTGCTGATAGAAGTAGCAGGATGAATTCTGAAGTGTATAGAGCTATACTTTCTGCTCACATTCGCTGCAAAACCGATGGGACAACTCTTCACACTACAGATGAATAATAACCCAAAACCTCCCGGAAAGCAACCCAAGAGCTTTGTAAGGCAAAAAAAATTAAATGTTCTTAAATGGCTGAGTCAGTCACCTGACCTCAACCCAATTGAGCAAGTGGGTTTTTCACTTATCGAAGACAAAACTGGATGAAAGACTCACAAACAAGCAGTAACTGAAGGTGGCTGCAGTAAAGGCCTGGCGAAGCATCTCAAGGGAGGAAATGCAGCATTTGGTGATGTCCATGGGTTCCAGACTTCAGGCAGTCATTGGCTGCAAAGGATTTGCATCCAAGTATTAAAAATAATCCTAATAATTCTAATTGTAAGTTTGTCCAATTACTTTTGAGCCTGTGAAAATGGAGGGAATGGCTGTAATTCCTAAACGATTAATGCAACATTTTTGTTAAACCCCTTGAATTAAAGCTGAAAGTCAACATTTCGTTTCAAATTTCACTGTGGTGGTATCCAGAGACAAAATTATGAAAATTGTATCACTGTCCAAATGCTTAAGGACCTGACTCAGTGTGTGTATAATATAGTTTCCTTTTAGATTTCCTTTTCTCCATTTAGGCTTATATGAAACGATGGGTCTAAAAATATTTAATATATGTCAATTTTAAATAAATTCAACCTGACAGTTTAATCCATATATAAAAATACAGTAGCTTGTCAATTTAAGCCAATCAGTTGAGGTTTACGTTATTAGTCGTCATATGCGTGAATTTACACACACACTCCGGAGCATGAGTAGGACATGAAAGTTTTTCCGAGTTTGAATTTCCGGATTTCATAAATACACAATTTTTTGTCACCGCTCATATATCCGATCGCATCCAGCTTGATAAATGAGGCCCAATGAACAAAGTTCATATTTTTGAAAAGAATTAAATGGCTGTTTTTTGGAGACCCCAGCAGAGATGTACTGCCCTCTGCGCAGTATGTGGTCCGTGTGAGCTATATGGAGTGGTGACTCTATAAATAAAGGCATAATTCCTTTCTGAATTTTGGCCTAGTTTGTGTAGAAATATGGTACTCTGTAAGGCATTGTTTAGGGCAGGTTCAAGAAAAAATAGTGCACCTCCTATTTGTTTCTGTTTATAACATGTTATCTGTTCAGTCCGAATAATGTATTCATATACAGTAACTTTCCTACTTTGCAGTCACCAGATCTCAACCCAAATGAACATGCATGGGAGATTTTCTACCAACGTGTTACACAGCACTATCCATCACCATCATCTAAACACCAACTGAGGGAATATCTTCTGGAAGAATTTCAGTGTCTAGAACTGTTCCAGAGAATCTATGCCAAGGCAAACTGAAGCTGTTTTGTTGGCTCAAAGTGGCCCAACACCTTACTTAAGACACTTTTTTTTTTTTTTTTTCCTTTCGATCTTGAGTTCCTGTTTTGGCCTGTTTACTGAATGAATGGGCATGATGCCCTGTTCCTTACTAACTGAAATAGTCTCCTCACTCAGTTTTCAAGACATTATGTGCTTTATGTTTCTGGATGAATACCTGCTCTATATAAAGAGAGGAGTTACTAATCAAGGACTTCGCTCACATCCTCAAGTGCTCATTGAATGCACAAAGTTGTGTGTAGTAGAGCAAGTAGTGGACTGAATGGAGGTTGTCATACTGAAGCTTCATAGGAAGTGCATTGTTGGAGCGCCGCAATCATTCATTCATAATCTCTAGCTGAGAGACTAATGGAGTGCTGTAGCGTGAGCAGGTTCACACTGGTTTTAAACATGCAATGGAGCTGAGGGTTCAGTCCAGCGGTATGAGCGATGCCTCTGCTGCCAGGTCATTGTGGTTGAGATAAAAGTCATTCCTCCGAAATCTTTCGACAAGATGGCCTTTGTGATCTCAGATGTCACTTTTTTTTCCCCCCTCATTAAAAGCATTATCAAAAAAGATCTCATCTTCCAACAGGGACTGTGAATAATGATGAAATGGGATATGCAAAAAAGCTTTTCACTTACAGTAGTCTGTTTCTATGGTAGACATGTTGGGGGCACTTGGTGGAATTTTCATATGTTTGATAGTAATCCTCTGGAGGAAATGTTTCCTTCGTATTTGTTTATCAGGCTTGCGTCCTATTTAGAAGTGAATATTCACACCTGGCTCTTAATCACATAGCTTAAGCCAAAGGAGTATGTTGCATGTTGTTCCTGTGCTATGCGGTGTGATGGTGTGGGTGTGCTGAGAATGCAGGAGGGTGACAGTACAGGCTGAGCTGAACTGCGCGAGGCTTTGCTAGGTTCAGTGGGTTCATTGCTGCTCGAGCTGGCACCGATCAGGCGTCTGTGCCAAAACACTCCTGATATCAATCACCCCACTGCTGTCTTTGTTGCAACCTTTTCCTCCCGCTCTGGCTCCAATCTTTTGCTTTCTGTGTCTCTCTAGTTCTGTTTTTTGCAGCTCTACAAAAACACCTGCATCTTTTCTCTCTCTCTTCTTCTTACTATTTTATATGGGCTTGTGCGTACATAGACTCGGGTACCCCTGATTGAAAGTAGACTGTAACATGTTAACTCACTAGGCACAAACAACGCTTACAGTGCCAGCACCAGGGAGGCATACACCGGGGGTTTTTGTGGTGATTAGCACACGCACACATACACACACAAACACACACAGTATTGCTACACAAACTCACATCCGGAGGAAAGACTTCAATGCAGTGTTTTACAAACTGAACCATTGTTGTCGGCAAACTGAATCATTTCGACTAGTCACTGCTGGGTGAATACCATTTTCCTCAGTTGTTAAGGATTAGCTGTTACTAAGTCACAGGCAAGCACCATTTTGGAGACTGATTATAAAGTAATACAGTGATCAGCAACTGCAGCTTTGTTGTCTCACAGCCAGCATTTCCTATGGCTTCACTTGAATTGGCCTGATTTTGCCAAAATCTAGCGAAATAAGTAATTGGTTGTGAGTTGAGATCAGCTGTCTTAGAATGCCTAAAGTGACATGCTCACCAGTGGCTGATTTAGTGCCGCTGTGACCAATGATCTGGCAGTGTCCAAAATGTTTTGCTGCTATGATGCCCGTCTAAAAGCCACCAATAGAAGAACACGATAGGATGATGTGCTTCTCATGGGATGGGTACAAATATGGTAAAGGCAAGGACAAAATATAAACAAAGCACAATATTATTACCTCAAGCTCACTTTGTAGAAGGTTTCCGTGTACCAACAAGCCTGGATCGCATGGACTGATGACTGAGAAGGTAGTCTTTTTCTTAAATCAAAGATCTATCGTTAGAGGAGCTTCATCATATAATCCGACACGAAAAAAACACGTTATCGCGGTCTGTTCTAGCATTCGGCATCGATTTTTATCGGGATCTTCTTGTACAGTGTGAGAAGTAATAATCCTAAAAAAGACCACTGCATTTGCACAGTGTAAAACTGCTTAAGCGTCGCTATCTCCAGGGAAGGCAGAGTTCTACATTCTATACATCACATCAACACCATCGACAGTATGTACAAAGAGGCAAGACCTGAAGGTTATTGCTTTGTTTTTTTTTTTCCCCCCCACATCATCCTGGGTTCAAACTCGCAGCTCTGTTGTCCCTCATTAAGGTTCGAGTTAAAAACCTTACAAATGATTGGAGGCAGAGGAGGCCAGAAGCTACAGCAGGTGCTGCGTGTGGCCATGAAGAAGAGGAATCCCTTATTACCTTGTTAGTACTGCAGAGGTCTCGGAGAGCACAAGGCTAATGGGCTAAAGAGATCAGTAGTAACCAGATGACATTCCCTCAAAGAGCTCAACCAAAGTCTGTTCCAATTAATGTTGCTGGTATAACAGAGACAAGGTGGTTTGCCAAATGTTGTGACCACTACTATGGATTCAGGGTCCATCTGTTTTTTTTTTTTTGAAGTGTTGCGTGTTTCATTCTGGTTCAGTGTGTTTGTGTTGTTGATGGAAACTGTTTATCATAACAGTTCTTATTACCTTAGACTGAAAAGATTTAATTACATCTTAATACTTCTCAATATTTCCAGTTAGGGTGCCTTTGCAGGAGCTGTCTTGTCATGCTGCGCTGTCAGTCAAGCTCTCTGAATGATAATCCAAACCCACATAAATGTCTAAATCACCGTTCCGCTCCTACCAAATAATCCTGTCTCTGCTATTTATGTCCCCATTTTGCCCTGCTAATGTGGCTTAATAGACATGGTGCAGACTCAAGGTGTGAAAGCTGAAATGGATCCCAGTATTGTGCTCTTACACTTTTCAAAACAGACTTTAAATCGCAATGGCCAAGCTTTAAAAGTTTAGTGCTGGGTAAATAGCCTGGGCTGTAAAGGGCGATGAAGGGGCAGACCCTTTCATTGCTAGAGTCAGCATGCGGACGGCATGAGGAGTATCAATTGATGTTGCTGCTGCCATCAACCGAGAGAGAGGATTCAAATGCATGCCCAAATAGCCATGTCTTTCTGCTTGTTTATGCTGTGGCTGGACTGATGTCTAGAGTCCCAAGGACATTTCCTGCTCACAGACTTTGAGCTCTGCAGTTGTCCAGACTGACCCCCGGAACCGATGCACATCCATTACCTAGCAGCTCCAGTGGAGGCGGGAAAGAGAGACTCATCCTCTGTATAGATTTAGGAACCTGTCAGAAAGTATGACACTCGTAGTCTCTAGGTTTTTGTAACAGGTTTATGATCTCAGTGTCATTGAGAGGGGCGTTTGCCAAGTGAAGTTTTTGGGGGATTGGATTCCTGACCAGTCTGCTTTTTACACTGCTTTAAGAAGGGCTGCAGGATAATGGCTAACATGATAATT
Organism: Pangasius djambal; assembly: GCA_022985145.1. NCBI lineage: Eukaryota > Metazoa > Chordata > Actinopteri > Siluriformes > Pangasiidae > Pangasius > Pangasius djambal. The sequence continues at coordinate 20,260,688 of CM040977.1, forward strand.
GAGATTATTTTTTTCCCACAAAGATTCACTCTCATTCTCACTGCTGGTCAGTTCCGTCCTCTGCATTTTTTCCCATCATCCCTCACCACTGTGGTGGTTTGAGCGCGATTGGATGGTGATGTGCGACCTGTGGGACCAAGAGATTTCACTAGGTCACAGTGCAAGGATTTTTTTTTTAATCGAGAGTTTTAAAAGATGTTTTAGATTTAGTTTGTCAGTTTAACCATATCCGGTATCGGTAGCATGCACTTTATGAAGTATGACTGAACAAAATCAGGTAGGCCTGGGGCCACAAACCTACCTGTTGATACCTGAATTTGATCGCTGTTGGTCTCACCTGGTGAACATCTCTGCCCAGATGTGTGCTGCCTGAGCGCTGAAAGCAGACACACTGATGACGTCCTAGTGACATCCTGTTACGGCCATTGCAGCACATTTGGGGGCTCATGAACTTGATGTTTCTGGAAAGGCGAGAGGCACCTCCATTCAACTCGATTACCTGAACGATCTCCCTCTTGTGCTGGAGTTCTTTAAGACCCCTCCTTATGAGTCTGTGCAACATCCCAAGCTGAAATGGGTTTCTCTAAAAACTGCCTCTGTTCTAGCGATCCCTTCAGCATAAAATGTTGGAGATAGTTGGCAGTATGTCAGCAGTATTAATTGCATATACTGTGTCAAATGGTCAGTTTGTGGCTAAGATCTCAGCATGTGTGCACACAGGAGGATATCTGGGGTTCATAGCAGTTCATGGCAGTTTTTATGGTGCAGTTCATCGAAGGATTTGTATAACTAATGTCATCAAGCCTAAACACTAACTACTAACTACTAGGCAAAGGCATTAGTATTTCCTTTTTAAACAAAACTGAGCCTACAGTTTGCAGTAGCTACTGTCTGACAGTGTCTTACATTTTACATATAAGTTTACCTCTAGTTTAGCCATGTCCATCACAGTCACTAGAAAAAAAGAAGCGATGTGTTCTGCCATGGTAAATGTGTCTGACAGGCTGTTTTTCCACAGGGAAATAACCAGTAATAATCCAGAAATAGCCAGTAGTATATGTAAAAGCGACACCACCATGTGCTGAGCGTTCACAATTGGGTGGGTTAATTGACTCCCCTCAAAACACCGTGAGGGGAAATGTCCCCCAGCGGTCTTCCCTTAAACCTATGCCTTTGAAGATTAATATTGCAACCACCAAAGGGTTTGATATAAACCCAGTAGTAATACCTAGAGCGCAAAAGACAGAGAGATAGTAATAGTAATCACAAGAGTTGCATGTCTAGCTCGGTTGTGGGAAAGCGTGCCGTCTGTGAGCAGATGTGTAGCTGTCTGCAGGTTATGAATGTTTTGGTCTTTGCTCATCGCCTTGTTGTTTCTTCAAAGGACTTGTCATGCATTAGCTGCAAGTCCGATAGCTATTCATCGGGTAGTTTATTTTTCCGGATGCAGTTTTGTGAAACATATCTCAATTTAAGACTAAAGGTCATAGCACCACCTTCATCAGCATGCCACATCTGTTTCACTGCTAACACGCCGCTGTGTGATATGTTTCGCCCAGCGTCATGATAAAAGTGTTAATCATTCATTATTCCCTCCATCCTGTACAAACAGGGACACTTTGGGTCCCATCTCATAGAGTGGTTCGTCGCAGTAGTCGAGCTTTGAAAGGTAGTCGGAAAACAAGGTCAAATTTGAGTTTGGTTACAGCTGCCATATGTATAGGTGTGTGTGTGTGTGTGTGTGTGGAATATATATATATAAACTCTAAAGTGGAACTGCTCGCTCTCTCCCTAGGAACACGGTGGCTTAGCTGGTGTGAAACCATTGTGTAGCTCATCAGCTTACATGCAGCCAGCTAACTGTGTGTGATACGGTAGGAGACAGTTAAATTAACTAGTTCAAGCAACTCGTGGCCTTGCAATGATGTTTTAAAATTAAGTAAAAAAAATGGAATGATTAAACCACACACACACACACACACACACACACACACACACACACACACACACACACACACACTACTGTGGGTAAAGGCTTAATGTTTTATACCAAACATGTTTTGCATGCGTGTGTGTATGACATTTCAAATATTCTAATATTATTTAAATAATGCCTTGAAACATATGAATAATGCATTTCCCTGAAATCCCCTTATGTGTATGAGGTGTGCATTCTCATGGTTTTATATCTTCATGGGGAAAAGTGTTGAGTTAAATAGCTTTTTATTTAAAAAAAAACAAAAAACGCAGCTTTTATTTCAAAAACTAAAAGAGGCAAAAGATTATCATTTACTTTTGATACTTTTAGGGTTATGTGGATGTCTAGCATTTGTTACAAGTCAAATGCCCCACAAAGTTAGAATTACAAATGCGTAACGTGTGTCTGTCTCTTCTGTCTTTACACACTTCTTCTTCTCAGTATTAGATCTCCTCTAACATCCCAGCATCTTTGCTACTGTTGTACGGCTGCTCCACACACATACACTCACACTCCTAAAGGTCTTTAAGTGGGCTATATTATTCAGTACCACATGGAGACGAAGGCTAGCCTCCAGCTGTGCTGTCTCAGTTTGATGAGCAGAGGAGTGCTTTAGCGTCTGTCTCACCGAAGCACTGCACTCCTGTGCTGCCTGAGTCACTACAACACTCACAGCCACGCATCTTCATCTTGCAGTCCAAATAAAAGCACAGCTCTAAGGAGCTACGGTACTGAATTCATTGTGCTTGGGTGTTTGTCTCTATCGTGCCCTTATCAAGTGCTGTTTTCAGTCCAGCTCAGATTTCTTACACTGGTGTTACGACTCAAGCCAGCTTTACACAGCATGACATTCGGCTGGATCTTGCTATCGGAGGCACAATCGCGCATCGTAAAAGATAATCTTTGGTCAGAAGTTGAGATCGGTGGTCTTCGGACGCATAATGTGACATTTAGTGCTGGTGCGACCAAAAAGACAGCTGGCGACAAAGTTCCGGCAGTATCAGAGAATTTTGCATCAAATCTCAGAGTGTGACCGCTGCTATGACACGCGTCTAAAATCTACCAATAGGAGGACAGCACATGATTATACAAAACTCACGTGATGGCTGCAAACACGTTCGGGCAAAGGCGAAAACGTTTGTAAACAAAACAGACAGGATCTGAAAGAACAGCAGTTTGTTGAGTTGTTGAATTGTGGAAGCAACTGTGGAATGCCTCGATAATGTCTCATCGCATTTTATATCATGACAGGGCAAAAAGGGACGTGAAATGGATGAATTACTGCTTCTAGACGTGTAGCCAGCTAGTTTGCTAGTTGTGAAAAGCTCTGTTCGTAGAGTTTATTTACTATTATGACAATGGGAAGAGCTACAAACCTGTGCTGAGTCCCTGCACACCAGTATGGCAGAATGTAGTAGCTGTCTTCATCTTTTAATCTGACATGAAGAACGTGTTATAGAATTCTTATTGGGATCATCTCGTACAGTGTGACGAGTGATAATCGTAAAAGATCGTCGGAATCCCGCAGTGTAAAATCAGCTTTAGACGTTTGTAGAAGCAGGCCGACTGTTCACCAGCACCGTGATCGCATAATAAGTTAAATGGCTAAAAATGAAGACAGCTCTAGTATTTTAAGCAGTCTGTCCAATAAGAGGGGCAGATGGGATTAGGATGGCTATTATAAGAAGACAGGAAGTTGCTGATCCTCTTTCTGATTGGTCTTAGGTTTGGAGAGCAGCATTGCAAGCAGAGGACGGCGAGAGAGCTGTCTTAACGGAGATATCTTGTGCGGCGTGAACTACATACTGGCTTGATCTGATTTTGGCTGTGTATGAAAAATAAGTGTCTCTCAATCCATCATTCAGAGTTTGGAAATCGCTACCTATACAGCAGATCACATGGTGAATAGTACTAGGGACATATCAGTACCATTTCCATACCTGCCAGATCCAGTATGAGAGTGTTTTTTGGTACTTGTTACCTACACTGATATCGATTATGAGTAACCTGTTTAGAATTTTTCAATCAGCGGCATTATGAAACATTTTATTTAGCTCTGTTTATGTCTCCCTGGTTTGGAAACATAGTGGCCATGAAAAGCACACACACACACATGCATGGTTTTGCACTGAAGCTACTCTTTCTTTAGAACATTAGCTATTTGATTTTAAATGAAGTGCATTAGCTTACTGCATTAGTTACCTTGAATCGAATAGGATTGCAATGGAGAAAAACGGAGTACGTTTCACTTTGGCAAAGCACTCCTGTACAGCCTTAAGTGAAGAATTTTTAGTTTTTGCCGTGTTGTAAAATCCCTCAACGGCGACTAATCATCAAGAACAACGTACTGGGTAAGTGCTGTTATTTTCTTTCACCTAGGTTAGTACCTCCCCGTGATATTTTCACAGGACTCTCTTTGCTTTGATTGTCATCATTAACAGCGAAATACGTCCAGGTTGCTGTCATTTTGTGTCGTCTGTTCATTAGTGTGACCGTGTACACAATGCTTAGGTCACATAGCCTCGCGTGGTATCAGATGTTGGTATTTTATGAGTATGAGTAAATGAGCATGGTATCAGACCGGTGCCCAAAGCCAGTATCTGTATCGATGTGTCCCTATATAGTACAGCATTTTGCATAGAAAGAAGACACTGCATTTCTCATTTCTGTTAGCTCATCTGAGAGCATATTTACTGTCAGAGTTTTATATCAGCTAGAGGGAACTTAATATCAGCCAGAAGGAAATGAATATCTCTGGTGAATGCTTCCAGGTTATTGCTTAAAAGAGCATAGCAGTAGGCATTTGGTCTATCAGATCATTGCTCTTGGCATACATCCATATTTCCTAGAAGCTACTATTTGCTTAGAGGTTCTACTGCCACAAAGATCCACTTACTGGCCCAGCTCACCTTACCTGCCCCAGACCAGAGTTAGTAGCTGTCACCTACCAAGTAAGTGCTGGGTACTATGACAAAAATATCCTATCACGATATACTTGAGGACAGTTCTTTGATACATGATATGTATCACAATATACACTGCCCTCCAAAAGTTTGGAAACGCCTGAACAAAATAGGGTTTTTGGGCAATATCAGCATAAATCCTCTTTAGTTAGTGACCATTTTGCATTGATAATAAGGGACAACACTAGGCATCCGAGCAGTCAGTTTATTCAAACATTGACTTGATATATTACTCCAAGCCTCCTGGAGGATTGCCCAAAGAT
>CM040977.1:20271220-20294275 GCA_022985145.1 Pangasius djambal
TTGTTCCCAAACTCTTCCATTTTGTTATGATAAAGCTGACAGTTGACTGTGGAATATTTAGGAGCGAGGAAATTTCACGACTGGATTTGTTGCACAGGTGGCATCCTATGACCGTTCCACGCTGGAATTCACTGAGCTCCTGAGAGCGGCCCATTCTTTCACAAATGTTTGTAAAAACAGTCTGCATGCCTAAGTGCTTAATTTTATACACCTGTGGCCAGGCCAAGTGATTAGGACACCTGATTCTGATCATTTGGATGGGTGACCGAATACTTTTGGTAATATAGTGTATATATATATATATATATATAATGTATGTGTGTGTGTGTGTGTGTGTGTGTGTGTATATGTATATGTGTATATATATATATATATATATATATATATATATATATATATATATATATATATATATATATATATATATATACACACATGTGTGTGTGTTTGAAGAATAAAACACAGTGGAGTGTCCTGCTATAGGAAAATAATCAATGATGGGATGGTGTGATGTGGCCTGACACGAAGCAGTTACTGTTACCACCCCAAAGTTGATTATTTTCCAATAACAGCATTGTTATTGTTCCCATTGTTAATGTTTCCAACAAGTCTCTGTGTAAAGTGTTACTATAGAAGCGCTAATGAATACGACTACCTTTATTGTCATTGAACAAGTACGAGATTCAGTGGGCAGTTCCCTATCAAGCTGTGTTACATATGTTAAACAGGATGAAAGAATACTTAGAGTAAGCTCATGAATATAAACCTTGCAGCTGGAGCTATTGGCAGAGCCATGCTGTTACAGAAAATTAATCAGCACACGAATTTCCAGCTGTGTGGAAATAATGTTCTGTAGTGTGGAAATCAGTTGTACACTGGATTCACTTGTACTTTTATTGTACTTTGTTCACTGAAAATTTGGACAGCACTACAAAATTGCCGCACCCCAAATAGTGCGCTGTTTATATAAATAGGGAACCAATTCAGACATAAAACTAGTATACATTGTGGATGCTGCTATGCTAAAACGTCTCTATTTCCTGTTAGCTAATCATCTGCTCAGTCAGACTGACAGACCTACACTGAAAAAACCACAAAAACATCACTGGGTTGACTACGTTCGCAGAAAGTGTAACTGTCGGGGGACTTTAGGAGCCTATTGTAGGAAGTTAGCCCTAAGTCACAGTAACAATATTTCTGTTGTTACTACAGAAATACTTTTTCTATGAGAGCACTATATTTCTGTTTTTGGAAACTCGATAGTTCGCCATGATTTGAATAAAATGTAAATGAGCTGTGTGAAAGATTTTTTTTTTTTTGTTTAATTAGAGAGGCTATCAGCTTTTAGTTTGTCCATATACTGTCAGTGTGGCATGTTCTCCCATTTCAACTTCACGTGAGCTGAAGGAATGTGTAGATGTTGCAGATGTGTGGTGTGATGTCACTGCCGTGCTACGAAGAGTCATCTATAAATAGCGTGCACCTGAAAACTCTTCTTAGAAAGCCTCAGCCTGTGGCACACAGCCCAAACCAGTGGTTGGTCGCGCGCCGTCTGCTGTCCAAGCTTATTCAAATAGCTGTTGGTTAAGGAGCAATTCATTATGCAACCGGTGGAGTGTTCAATTTCAGATCTGCCATAGGCCATAGCTACCACAGGAGGCTCAGTGAGAGAGTGCTGTTTAAGGAAAATGAAGCTATATTGCTACCGTAGTTGTTGCAGCTGTGCACATCTGTATACCCACTGCTTCATGGCCAGTGCTTGAGCTCGTGATGGCTTTGGTGATGACTGGAGCACGGAGAACTCGTCCTGAGATCGACAACAGAATCTGACAACCAGCTGAGAGGAAGCTGACATTTCAGTGCGGAAGCAGCACATATTAAGTAGTAGTTATTTGTAAGGCCGAAAGTCACTGTTTTGAGGAAGGATACACTTACTGTATGTATGATTCTTGGCTCTTTGCTCCATAGCGTGAGCCAGCCAGATTCCAGTTGCCAGACAAGTCCAGGGGAATGAGGCAAGTTTTCACTAATTGCTATTCGAAACAGGCACAGCGCAAGGCTTAGCGTCTCTTTGGGATTAAACAAAGACTTGGATTGTTGCGCTCAAAAGCAGCGGTCTTCCTTGCACGACTACGCCACCTCCCAATTCCAATATCTCCCCACCACCCTGTTTGCGGGGGGTTGGGGGGAAGACAACTTTCTTTGTGTTTGGAGCAAAGATGTTTTTTTTTTTTTTTTTTTTTTCAATGGCATGGAAATGAGGAAGTCTATGGTGCCACTATGCCGACAAAACAAACATTTCTTTTATGCGCCTTTATTGTGACTTCCTGTCTTTCAATCAGACAACTCCACTATTAACCGGTGACAATGTACTACAGTGCCAAAGCCAGCAATAAACAATTGTTAACAATACAACTGCTGTTTTGGTGTTGACATGACAGTGTGTTTTTCCATGTCTTCATTCAGCTTACTCCATAGAACTTTTATCACCTCTTTAGAAAGTCAGGAGAATCCTCTCCTCTCTCTGTTTCTTATGTCACAAGAGTCCAGATTAATGTTTATATCTTCCCAAACATGAAAGAAAAAAAAAAAACCAGCTCGGAGTGCAAAGAAATTTGAAGACATGGCTATTGGCAGAGTGCCATGGATAGCTGTAAAAATACACAATAATTGCACATCTTACATCCATCGAACCACAGAGCGCATGAAGTGCTTATATTGAAATATAACCTGCTGTTTTGTCCAGCCGAGTGACACTATAGAGAGCGCACAGGAGGAAGTGAAGTGGTCTGAGAGTGTTTCTTGTCACACCTTGTCACCACAGCTGTGTAAAACTGCCATTAAATCTGCGGGCCTGGTTGCTAATGGTGACTCAGTATCGTGTGACTCAGTGGAGCAGGTGTCCCGCAGCACCACCTTCAGCTCAGGGAGCAGAACTGCTACAGTCCAGTTCAGGGTGAATCAAAGGTAAACATACGTTACACATCGTCACTCTACTCCAACCATGAAATATTAAGATGCAAAACCAGTATCAGATTTTGGGGAACAATTCTTACTGCGCTGAAAAGGATGTATTGATAGTGTACAGGGAGCAAGTCATAATTGTTCCCTTTGCTTGGAGGGAGGTTAGGGACATTGCCGACAAATACGTTTTCTTTACATAATAATTTACAGTGTTAAACCTTTCTACATGCACACATTTTATTAATGATATTAATCAGATATAAACTTGATACTGCACACATGTATTTTGTTTCAATATCATGTAGAGTTTGCTTTTGACACTATCTGCTAGAATTCCTGCAAGTTACACAAAATATGTACATAGTGATAGTGTAACTTGCTGTAGGCGGGTGTCTTTTCAGTATGAAGTAAGGTGCAGAATGATGTGTGTGTCTGCCTGCGTCTGTATCTGTGTGTTTCTATTTGTCTCTGCATCTGCGTGCATGTCTGTATGTCTTTGTGTGTGTGTGTGTGTGTGTGTGTGTGTGTCCCATATCTGCTCTTGCTCCTGCATGTGTGCCTGTATCCTCACTTGGAGGGCCGTGTTCTTTTAACTACGTTAAAAGAAGTGCACACACAGTGGCCCTTTGTAGTGATGGCCAGGCTACAGGACTTTTTAATGATGCACCTTTGTTTCGATGTTGAGAGAGAGAGAGAGAGAGAGAGAGAGAGAGAGTGTATGTGTGAATGAGAGTCGATTATGTTTAATGCCTGTTACACATTTCCCTGTTATTTGCTTTTATCTGAATTTGGAACTTGTATGATACGAGTAGTTTTGTTGTCTGAATTGTTCTACATTCATGTGTAAACATGATTAAATTTGTCTATTTATTACTTAGTAGTTTTTTTTTTTTTATTAATTGGTTTCCACAACATAAACATGATCTGTCTTAATAAGCTTATAATGCTGTGTACTTGCACAGGTCAAGTGACTCACCCAAATTAAATATTCAATATTTTTCTTTCTTCTTTTTCTGCTTTCTGTCATCCCACCATGAACCAATACAACCAGGTAAGTCACTTGACTAATCTTTTACACCCCTGCATTATGAAAAGTGTAGCTTTTTAATAGTAGCACTCATGAAGGAACTATCCTGCAGCAGTTATTAGAGTAGTGAAATATTTCTTTGTGAATATGAAATCATCACTAGTAATGCCTCGAGCTGCTTCTTATATCCCTCAGAAAAAAACAAAAACAAAGGCCAATTGACACCGAATATTTCTGGGATATATTTATTCAGCAGTTTCACGTTTCTCACGGAACACACGTTGCCATTTTAACCATCATTTTAGTTCACACAAACTCTGTATGCCCTGCCCGTCATAACACTATGCTACTATGTCCTGCTGCTTTTTCTGCTGCTGTGAATGAAGTGAAAACCTTATAGAAACACACACACACACACACACACACACACACACACATATGTCATTTGACCACTGTCCCACTGTTTCATGTGATATTTTTAAACGAACTTGTTATAATTACAGCTGCCATCCCAGGTACAGGTATTAACTCTTGATTAAAACAAAGCCGGTGGTGAACAGAACTGCACTCTGCAGTGTGGATTGTGTGAAGTGTAGTGTCCTGTGTGAATAAGCATAGAAGTTATAGAATTATGGCCCTAGTTCTGTAGCAGATGCAGCAGTAGGCACAGTGAATGTGGGGCAGTCTTTTCTTGGTGTGGGACTGCGCTGTACTGACTCTTCTGTTCTGTATGACTGAGCTGCCAGGGACTGCGAATGGAAGGGGAAAGCCAGGTTCCCACTACTGCTCAGACGAGTCGGTCCTGACAGTTGTCGCAGGGGGGAAACACGCTGCGCTACATTTCACATGAAGATTTTAGAGCTACTAGCTGTCCTGTTCTTGGGTGGGGTCAGCTAAGTTTTAGGAACCTGCTGACTAACCAGGGAGGTGAGAATGATCTGGATACCTTCTTATGCGCTTGTGTACGCACGGTGAGACCTTCAACAAAGTCATAAAGGCTGACTGTATGATGTAGCATTTGACATAAATACAGCTGCATTGGCAATCATTCACCGGAACCTTCTCGTCAAGTTCCCATCAGATCAGAGCTGTTTCCAAATGACAAAACCAAAGGGGTTTAGAGAATCACCTGGATACTGTCACAATGTCATGAGTGACTGGCTGGAAAGGTGGTCGGAGATGACCGTTGCACGTAAGGCTACACGATGGTTAACTTGTAAAACACGGAGAACGTGTATGGTGATGCCCAGTTAGCAGTAGTTCAGACTTCCTGGAGAGGCACGCCTCAAACTAATGCCCATGAGGAGGAAACGCGCCTTCTAGGGTGGTACGTCACAGCAGGCTGGCTAGTCAAGTGACCGTCGTCTGAACCGAAGTGCAAAAGGAGGTCTCACTTGGCAAAGGTATGGAGCAATGTATAGCACACAGCACAGGAGTGATAATCTAGTGAGATGACGAGGGAGGCCAGCTCAAGCTAGTAGCTCCAAAAAGTATGACGTATACTCACCTCAGCCACAAAGAGATATGGAACCTGTAGCTGGGACTAAACACAGATACATGATATGGCTAAAATTATGTGGAATCCTAACCAATCACACCCATATGTGCCTGTTAAACATCACATTCCAGATTTAGTCCCCCTTTGCCATTGTAATAACCTCCACTCTTCTGGGAAGACTTTCCACTAGATGTTGGAGCGTGGCTGTGGGAATTTGTGCTCATTCAGCCACAAGAGCATTAGTGAAGTCGGGCACTGAAGAGGCCTGGGGCACAGTCAGCATTCCAGTTCATCCCAGAAGTGTTCAGTGGGGTTGAGGTCAGGGCCCTGTGCAGGCCACACGAGTTCTTCCACTCCAACCATGTCCTCATGGACCTCACGTTGTGCACAGGGGCATTCTCATACTGGAACATGTTTGGGCCCCTTAGTTCCAATGAAGCTACAGCATACAGAGACATCCTGTAAAAAACTTGGTGGCAACAGTTTGGGGAAAAAACCACATATGGGTTTGATGGTCAGGTGTCCACAACCTTTTGGCTGTATAGTGTAGCTTCAGGTTGCACATGAGGTCTGACATGCCTACAAGATGAGAAGAAGAAGGTGGCCATATTACAGTAGTGTATCAGATACTACATCATACAGTCACTTAGTGACTGTGTTTTAAATGTCAGTGTGTGTGAGAAATTGATAGGCGAATTTCATTGGCTCTGGTATTCATAGAACCGTAGTAAACATATGTAACTAGCCTTTTCTGCATGTGTGTATATTTTTGTGTGCACCACTGTATGGGTGAATGAGCAAACTTGTTCACTTTTTGCATTTTATTTGTGTGTGTGTGTGTGTGTGTGTGTGTGTGTGTGTGTGTGTGTGTTTGCGTGCATCTGCTGGCCATGCAGTTCTTTGTGGGTATCGTTTCCCTCCCACATGATGGCCTCCCATAAATAATTCACATCCTCCTCTCCTCATTGCCTCCTTTAGCCAAACTTTTTACACAAAGCCTCTGCCGCACTTGCCGCCACAGCCCTCTGGATAATTATAGCTGCAGCTGCCTACAGAGTGGCCTCCCCAACAGTTTGCTCCATGGGTGAGGGGGGGGGGTGTGGGTGTGTGCGGGTGTGTGCGCGTGTGTGAAACGGAACACCTGTTTGTTGTGGCTCTCTAGATGACTGCTGTAGTCAAAGCCTATGTATAGGGAGGAGTGTGTAGGGGACTAGGATTCCAGCCTTTCGCTGTTCTCACCCAGACATCCCGCTGTTCTGTCTCGCGGCCTGACTGGAGCAAAGAAAGATCTGGTCATCTGGCTCACACCATAGAGGCTGCGCCATTCCCAGCTTTTGTTGTCTGTTGACACCTCCTCCCTCACGCTCTCTTCTTTCTCTGTCCTATAATCGAAAATGGAGATTAATGAGGTTATGTCAGTATGGCTTTCAAATGGCTAGGACTTTGACCTGCTCGCTTTGGCATGCAGTGTGAAAGAGGAGCAAAATGGATATGTAGTTCATGTCTGACCTGGGATCTGTTCACTTCTTTAAGGATAATATCAACGCTAGTTACTCTCAGCAAGTTAGAAGAAGAGACAGCTGAAGTTGGTGTTAGCGAGAGAAGGGAGAGACTCATGCTGCCCTCTTGCTGTGGCTCTGGGCGTTGGCTTGTCTTGCACTCCCTCCTCGGGGAGATGATTAGGAAACAGCTGCAGACTAAAGACCGTTTAAGTGAGGGCTGGCCGTCTGTTTCTGTTCTTCCGTTCAAAACCGACAGCAGCTCACAGCTCAGTGAGCTTTATTCTTATGTGCTAAGTCTAGTATTTTTAATATCTAATGCATTTCTGGGAAGTCTATTTTTACATAAGTGGCGCTGGTTCGTTTAAAACAGAATATAAAGTCTTGGATTTTTGGTGTCCGTTTTAAGAGAGACAGATGCATTAACCTCAAGTATCCTCTGTGATAAATTCCCAGCTGATGTGTGTTTAACTTAGCTGTTATGAAGCAAATGGCAGAGATTAGGGGGTCATCTTTTTACGACCGGTCTCAGGTGAGACGTAGAGTGTAAGTCGTGTCTCTGTCCTCTGGCTCCTCACTGTGCAGAGTACCGGCAGTGGCAGAGCATGAGTGAAGAGGAAATGCTAGACTAATCCCAGGGATTAAAAGGGTGCAGTTGGGGTGAGTTAGATTAGGACAGTGGAATCTGTTTTTAGTCTTCAGTAAAGTAGCCTGTACAAAGGGCACAAAGAGATGGCTAATCCAGGCTGAGTTAGGAGCAGGCTAATTTCAGCAGCAGAGTAGAGGACAGGGACCGATCTCTCAGTCTGAGGCCTTACTGGGAACTGAAAAAGTTGTACTATGTGGTGTACTGAATTTATCAACAAGCGATAAAAAGATTCATTTTTGCAGGTTCACTGCTTAACAGTTGATATTGTGTGAAGAGACACGGTGAGGATATTTGGGATGACTAGATCTGATTAGTGATGTTGGCAGGGTATTTTTATACAAAATATTGTATGATTTAAGATGATATTTCCTGCGCAGATATTCCCAGACACTAGCAGATTCTGGAGGAGCTTTAAAACACATGGCTACAGGAGAAAATGAATTTTTCAATTGTGAATAATTGTTTTGGGATTTAATGTGTTTCTGGCAACCTGCCCACTTTAAAGTCAGGGATATGGCTGCTCAGTTGATTCTTTTCAGTGCTTATGTGATTATGATTAATGTGGACACCGAGGTGTTTAAGCACATAATTACAGCACTGTTTAACTGTCTGATTTATCATTCTGCTCAATATGTGATTGGTCAGTGCACATACTCCAAACATTAATATTCCTGTAAATCTCTTTTATACTCACTGTGCCTGTCTGTTTTTTTTTTTTTTTTTAAGCACAAAGTGCTTTATTAAGACAGTGTTAATAAATAAAATTTCTTAATGTCCCCTGTTCGCTTCTAAACTAATTTTACAGACCAAAATTCCAATTTCAGGTAGTTTGCAGTGATAATAGACATATTATCACTGACATGTAATCTCAACGTGTGGGCTAATGGAAATTCGTCATCAGCTGATGAGACGGCCTTCCCGATTCTGTCGTCATTACAAGCATTATTAATTCACTAACTTGTAGAGTACACTCGTGTATTGTAGTAGAGACTGTGGACGAGCTCCTGTGTGCATTACACTAACGACTTTAGATTAGTGCTGCTTATGCTCAATGTGACCCATAATTCCAGCACGGTAAGTACTAGCGTTGACCCTTTGCCCACAGTCATGAGCGCTGCTTCTTGGATTGGAGGATGAGCAGAGGCCCCGACCGCAAAGAACTGGGTCATAGGGGAGAGGATCTAGTTATACATCTGGACCTGTTACAGTAAATCTTATACGCAAACTAGGTCAGGGGTGAAGAGAAGTGTCACTCTTCTAGGTGGGCTTTGTGTAAGCGCGACAACGGGATGTGGCGTCGTTCCGCTGGAATGCAGTGTATGTGTGTGTATGATTCAAATTAATGCATTAATTAATTAAAGAAAGCGCTAATTAAATTAAGTTAAATGAAAGTGCAGCATATTAGCAGCAGCTTCATAGAAATGGAAGACGCACCGAAATATTTCAGACACATTTTATTTCATCCACTTGCCACGCACATTCCCCATAAAATCATCAGAAATGAGAGAGCGGTATGGTCACTCTGACCTCACTCAACACTTATCTGTCTCCTACCTGTCTCAGTGACTTTATCACTTTCAAGATTGGAACGATTTTTCTAAATTCACGGGCTTTTCTGCTGCTTGACAGATCATATGGTAATATACAGTACATCGTGCAGTTTTGGTAAATTTTCTCTATAATTTAATAGAGCAATGAAAGCTATGCATGCAGATCTACTGATGAGTGACAGATTAATACGGGTGGTTCTGTTGTGATGGTTTGGGTCAGATTTAAACCTTTAGAGGAAGAATCACTGCAAATCGATACATCATTATACTGACTGATCGCCTTTATCCTTTGATGAAACATTTCTCTCCTGATGGGAGGATGGAATACCCCCATTCACAGGGCTCAAGAGCTCACTAAATGGTTTAATGAGTATAAAAATGATTAATTGCGTTCTATGGCCTTCGCAGTCACCAGATCTCAAACCAACTGATGTGTTAGTCAGCTCTCTCTACAACCATCAAAGCGAAGCACCAAAATGTCTGGTGTAATATCTTTTGGAAGAATGGTGTTCATCCCGCCATTACAGTTCCAGGCACACTGAAGCTATTCTGATGACTTGCAGTTGTCCAAAACCTTCAGTTCACACTTTGTTTTCTTTTTTCCCCCCTTTAATTTGTCACTTTTGAGGTTAAAAACAACATATAATTTGTGATGTAATCATGATAGTTGAGTGTAGTTTAAAGTCATTGTTGTTAAATGAAGCATTTTGCTGAGATTGTATACAATAACACTATTTTTGTCAATGTTTTATGACTAAAGTGGGGTCCAAAAGTCTTAGAGCACATTGAAAATCTGGGATTTGTTTTCTTTTCTTTCTTTTTTTTTTTTTTTTTAATTAAAACTGGAAATAAACAGCATGTTGTAAAATTTTGAAAAAAAAAAGGAAGGAATTGAATATTCTGTATCCATTATTCTGCATTATTTCTAGGTCCTTAATTAAATTGAAGCAAATTTGTGACACTGACCATATTAACTTCATTGTACAAAAGATCAGAATTTGTTTGAGTTTTTATTCCTTCCATTGGAGCGCATCTTCAGACGTCACTCTGATGGATTTGATCTAACATGTGGAGCCCACGCCAGCTCGAGTGCACGCTGTCGTTAAAGCAAAGGGAAGACATACCAAATACTAAGGCATCCTGAAATTCATGTAAATATTTCTCCATATTTAAGATTCTACTTTTCATTCAAAGGATGATGAATGATGATTAGCTGATAACATAATCTGTAATGAGTAAAAAATTGTTAGAAGTTAAAAAAAAGAATGCAGAATGGAAGTGACTCTAGCGTATATATCGGTGTTTTATCCTCGTCATGAAATGAGGTTTGATTAGGGCTGATTATATGTCGAACTGTAAAATTCCTATAAGTCACAAAGGGGTTGACTTTAAGGTTACAAGTGAAAACTGAGTGCGCTATTTTTGTGCAGTCGTAATGGGTTTGCTTCGAGAGAGCAGAATGCAGTTGGTGTGCAGTATGCAGCTGTTTGCGTCTCAGTAAATGATATACATTAAAGAGCACATGGCTGCTTTCTCAGCTGGCATGCATGCTTTGTGGCCCCGGCCCTCACAGATGACACCAGGCATGTTCCTGTTTGAAGTCCAGCCCTCACTCCTGCTTTTTTGTGTAGTGTAAAAGCATGTGATCTATTCACAGCCTGGTGCTGCTAAGGTGGATGTAGATGAGTGTGAAGAGGTAAACATAAGAAGATACAAGGACCAAATCTATTATAGAAACATTGTGATTTTTTTTTTTATATTGTAAATGGCATTAGCCAAATTGGCCGTAGATTTTGAGCTATGATTTAATAAAAAAAATGTTTTTGTTATTGCTTACCGCTTGCTTCTCTTGCCATTCTGTTACAGTTGCTCATTATGGCTCTGACAAATAAAACTTGTGAGGGGGGGAAAAGGTTGTAGCGACTGATTCTACCACTGTAGAATCTTGTCCTAATCATGTAAGTGACAGTTAGCATGGCTTTCAGACGGGATAAATGCTTGCCATATGGTCCACTGGCCATGTCCAAGTTTTCAAATTAGTGGCTCTCATCCCCCTCATTACTGCTGCTGGTGACTGTGAGGGGGAGTAGGCGGGGAGGTGCGGGGCATCCAGCGCATGGCTAAGGTGGAGGCAGCCGCTTGTATGCATAATGACTGGCCTGCTCTCCGAGACAGCCGTAAATTACCAGATAAGCCGGCCTGGCCTGGCTCGATCTCACACTGGTACACACTCCACCAAGTGTGCGGCTGGCAGCATCCGGGCCTGCCGGCTTGCTTTAAAGACGCAGCTATAACAGCTTTAAAAGAGTCACTCTGATGCTCCGACTGAAATGGGGCAGTAGTTTTCCGGCTCATTACAGTGGAAACACGCTGCCGAGCCATGTCTGAAACAGAGATGTTGGGTGTCAGCTTACTTTCCACCTGCTTGCTTCTCTGCTAAAAATGCTACTGGTACTTGGCTACAGATACTGCCTGATTTCATTCAGCTGCACATTGTACATGCTGTACACGAGCATTTAATGATTTCTCCCACCTACTGAAAATGCTCAAAGCAATTGCCGCTGTTTTTTTTTCTTTTTTTTTTCTTACTTCTTCTTTTCCCCACCATCCAGCCAAGCATCATTGTTGGATGATACAATCAGTGTATGTTTATGAAGATACTGAGGAGGAGACATATTATTGCTCTGTGTGTTGTTCTAAATGGCGTAGATTAACGACTGCATGAAATAAACGCACGAGGGATTGATCATAACTGCGTTTTGATTGGGTAATTATTTCTGGAACATTACAGCAGTATTTTTAATCTCAGGTCTGGTGCAAGGAGTGAACCCATCCCTCCATACGGACCCCTGAACATGCAGATTACATCAGATTAGCCACAGAAAGAGGATTTCAAAGCCAAAGAAGGTGCTGTTGTGTAGCTGCTTGTTGACTTGGGTGCAAAAGAATATTTGAGATGAATAGATATGGGAAAGAGGTTTTTTTAGAGATCGTCCTGTTAGGTCTGTTTGTGGCACTATTTTATTCCTATGTAGTGATGTTATAATATTAAATGGGGGAATATTATAACATTGCAATATTACATAGGTTGTCTTTATTTTGTGCGAAAGCCCTGAACTACAAGTTGTGGGGGGAACAAATTTCATTATTTTGACATATTTTGAAATATGTTGTTATTTTCACTTAATAACTCATTATTCCAAGATATTATGCCATTTTCCTGGACTTAATAACTCGTTATTTTGACATACAGCATTCCTAATACTTAAATTGAAGGAATGGTCATAGCAGTCATTTTATGTGAATGTACTTGAAAGTGTTTAATTGAATTAGTTGTTTTAGACATATATGTCAACTAAATTCCACTAAAGCAACATCTGGCTTACTTACTGTATGAGAAACAGCATACAAAATAACCATATGCTAATATTAAATAAATTAGTCTTATTGATAAATAGTGGGGTGTTACATATTACGTAGACACAATTTGTCAAAAGAATGTCTTAATGTCTTGAAATATAGAGTTATTAAGTAGGCTTATGCGATATAATGATTTAATGGTCTCTAAACTATATTACACTGCCGCAAAATCCGGTGACGTTTTCTCCGATTATATTGTATTACCAGACCTGCCAACCAGTACACATTTTGCACAGGAGCTCCACAGTGTAACATCAGAGAATGCTAGTACTAGTACACATCAGAATAACATCAGAGTGTGCCAAAAGAGCCGTCTTTTTCTCCCCAATAAAATGGCAAATGAGCTAATCAACATGTGAATCTGGAAGTATACAGTTGTAAAAGAGTAAAAGTGTCTCCCTTGAGCCGCCAAAACAGCTCACATGCCAAAACATGAATGCGGGGACCCAAGGTTTCCCAGCAGAACATTGCCCAGAGCATCACACTGCTTCTGCCGGCTTGCCTTCTTCCCACAGTGCATCCTGTTACCATCTCTTCCCCAGGTAAACGAGGCGCGTGCACTCGGCCGTCTTTTACATGATGTAAAAGAAAACATGATTCATCAGACCAGGCCACCTTCTTCCATTGCTTCATGGTCCAGTTCTGATGCTCACGTGCCCATTGTAGGCATGTTTAGCGGTGGACAGGGGTCAGCATGGGCACACTGACCAGTCTGCAGCTACGCAACGCCATATGCAGCAAGCTGTGATGCACTGTGTGTTCTGACACCTTTCTATCATAGCCAGCAATAACCCTTTCAGCAGTTTGTGCTACAGTAGCTCTTCTGTGGGATCGTACCAGACGGGCTAGCTTTCGCTCCCCATGTGCATCAGTGAGCCTTGGGCGCCCATGACCCTGTCGCTGGTTCACCGGTTGTCCTTTTTTTGGACACCTTTTGGTAGGTACTAAACACTGCATCCCGAGAACACTCGAAAAGACCTGCCGTTTTGGAGATGCTCTGACGCAGTCGTCTAGCCGTCACAATTTGGCCCTTGTCAAAGTCATTTAGATCCTTACACTTGCCCATTTTACCTGCTTCCAGCACATCATCTGCACGAACCGACTGTTCACTTGCTGCCTAATATATCCCACCCCTTGACAGGTGTCATTGTAGCGAAATAATCAATGTTATTCACTTCACCTCTCAGTGGTTTTAATGTTATGGCGTATGGTGTATTTAACATCTATTAACTATATTTATCACGGAAGCCAATGGAAAAACTTCAAATGAAAATGGTTGAAAGTGATTAAATATGCTGTTTTTTGTTGTTGTTTTTTTTTTTGTGCAGCAGCTCAACAGTGAAAAATGTTGGCCATGTGGACATTAGACAGCTGATTTGTAAAAGGATTAAATGGAAAATATACTGTTATGTTTTTTTTTTAACTGTTAACTGTGCATTACTCAGGAATCCACCATCCAGCTGAGTTTTTACAATTGCTGCTGCCGGCAAGTAGTTCCTGACTACACAGCTGGTAATATTATTACGCTGTCTTGTATTCTTCCTTAAACCTGAAATGGTGGTAATGCTCGTCTTTTTTAGGTTATTGGTTCTGGACAATTAAATTGTTTATTAAAGGGTAAATCGCAAGCAGGGAAAAAACAGTATGGCACAAGGCTATTATTCAGTCAAAATAATGGCATAACACTTCAGTGTATTTTTTTTTTTTTCTTTCCACAACTTGCAGTTCAGAGTTTAATTAAGAACCCACCACGTGGTACATTTTGAAAAGAAAGTTTCTTCCCGACAGCCAAACAGCTTAATAAAGCTTCTTTGCATTGGGTTTGCATTTGGTTTACGTGCTGTACGTGACGCACTTCAGCAGGGAGAGGTTTGGGATGTGGCCGGGTTGTGTGTGTACAGAGCTGAGACTCGCACGCACTAACCTCTTCTTCTCTTCTCCTCACCCTGCCGCCACATCCATCAACGCCTCAGCACGGCAGCACCACGGCATGCTGGGAGCTTGCCGCTACTCACCACTGCAGCGTGATGGAGAGCAGAAAGGAGAGAAAGAGAGAGAGGCTGCATGCGGAGAAGATATCATTTGAGTGTGTGTGACATTCAGTTTAGGAATGTGTGTAAGTTGGCATACTGTACTGTATGTGAAATGATGAATGATGAGTCCTCACACTGTGCTTGTTGTTTTGTAGTGCTGAGGTCAGAGCTGTAGGGAACACGCCACTACCCAGTGTACTTTCTACAGGATTATTCATTCGATGAGCAGTTTGACTGAGTTCTGTGGCAAACTTTCTAGTTCTGGACACTCATTCTGCACATACGTCTCACTTCTTGGAGAGTCGCTGACTGCACAGCTGTGCAACAGCCACTGCCTCCTCTGCACCACACACTCCTTCTGTCAGCTCTGCATGGGAGGGGTGTGTGAGCGTGTGTACAGCGCACATGTGATTTAGCAGTGGGGCCCTTGCGCTTGCATGGCTTACGCAGCTGTATTGTAGTGGACGAACAAAGAGGTTATTATCATGTCGCCGAAGAGATGGTGCTGTGGGGGCTGACACTGTGGGGCAGACAGTATGTATGTGTGTATGTGTGTGTGTGTAGGAGGCTACTGATTGGGTGGCGAGGCATCGCTTGTGTTGGAGACGATTGTTGACTTGCCATCTGCCATCAAGAAAAGAGTATGTGTGTGTGGTGCAGCTATAGCTTGGTATTAAAGTGCTTTTGAGGTGGATAGAAGAGGTGGGAGGGAGGGAAGGAGTGTGTGTGTGTGTGTGTGTGTATGTGTGTGTGTGAGAGAGAGAGAGAGAGAGAGAGAGAGAGAGAGAGAGAGAGAGAGAACATGTGACATGAACATGTGCAGATGTCGCACAGCATAATGACTGGAACTTGAGACTCAGTGCCAGGCTGCTGTTGCTACTGCTCTCATTACTTCTGAGGGAGGAGACTCAGTGTGTGCCTGTTTGTGTGTATGTGCGTCTGGGTTTGCGTAAATAAGAAGGATGCGCACACCCCGACTCTACCTTTTAAGCCATGCCAATTTCAGCAAGAGTTACTGCTGAACCGTCGCCCGTGCCTCGTAGAGTCAAGATGGGATGACGGACCACTCTAGTGAAACACAACGGCAACCGTGGCATCAACACTGCACGCTGCTCTTTTCTTTCCCATGTTTGTGGCACGGACCTTTTTGTTTGACCCAGGCTCTCAGTACTTCCCTGAAGAGCGTCACTGGGCACGCTGTAGTAATTTACTAATCAACAGCCATACACGTCATCACAAGGATGGTAACTGATGACTCAGGCGTTAGCACCCCCCCCCCCTCCCCAAAACTCCCTCCCCCTCCCCATTTCCTTTATTGCATTTGTCTGCCAATTCCATTTCCTCCTTAATGCACATTACAGCTAACACAAGCAAAATTCAGAGCATTTTTCATTATTTGCTGACATACTGAATGGCTTCTCTTGTTTTCCATTTGTAATATATTTCATATGTGTTTGTGAATTAAAACTGCATTGTGTAAGCTGTCATGAGGATAAAGCTCTTTTTTGTGAGGAGCTTGCCAACAGTAATTAAAAGAAAAATGAAGAGCATCGCTGCCGGTACCAAATCCATTCTGTTACACGCTACAGTTGTATTGAAGCTCTCTCTAAAGCACCAGTTACTTTACCCTCAAATACACTGTAAACACACACCTAACGTTGCTTTCAAGGATAGCTATTAATAACATCAGTAATAGGGAAAATTAAAACGGGATATTTCTCATAAATACGGCATTCCCCCGAATCACATTTATGATTTCAGGTCGAGGGCAGACATGCCTGGATCATCAGTTAAATTCCACTTTTAAACATTAGTCCAGCACGTAATGTCCAGATGGCACCAGCTTGAGGGAAGTCAGGGCCACTACATCAAAAACAGCAGCTCAGTGGAAGACAGCAGTTTGTGAGTTCAAGTGCCATATCTGTCCAGGCCCCATTGATCTGAATGAATGGGCCTGCTTGAATGAAGTTGACCCAGTCTGGTGGCTGTTTTAGCTTTAACCTGTTATATTTGAGTGTGTGTGTGTGTGTGTGTGTGTGTGTGTGTTTGGGAGGGTTGAGAGAAACAAATTGAGAGCGAGGTTTTTATGGAGGGGATGAATATTACAAGACAACACATTTGTTTACTTCAGTGTGGGCTGTGTGTATGCTTGTGTGTGCGTATCTGTCAAGGGTGATTGGCTACTATAATAATATTAGAGCCTATGATGGTGCACAAAGGGCACTCTGGAAATGGGTGTGTGGTGAGGGAGCAGGTTGGACAATAGAGGCGAGGGGCTCCTCCATCCCCCCCGACGCCAGCTGCCTCCCAGCACAGTAGCCTGCCCTGGTGGATGCACTGCTGAATAAATAATAACCCCGGCCCCTACCCCTCGCCTATAATGGCCATTGAGAGGAGCCGAGGTCTGTGAGAGTGTGTTCAGGGAGTCCTGCACCTGTTCACCACTGGCCTGATGGTGCAGCTCCAGCTCTCTTCAGCCCTGCCTGTTGTTCGAGACCCGCCTTACTGAGCCTCTGTGTTTGGGGCCCATTGTCCCTGTAAGGCTCCCCTTTTAATGAACTCCACCACAGTTGGCCCTGGATATATTTAGCCCCAGTCACAGCAAGCACTCGTCCCCTCCTGCTGCTGCTTGAGAAACTACGGCATAAGGCGTTTACTCCAAACGGAGACTCTTTTCTTACACTAAATTTCATCAGCTTTTAACCTTTCTCCCTCTGCATTAGCATCGTGCTCTTGTGCAGATGAAGAAGAAAACAATGATCTTGAAATTGCTGCCACTGATTAGTTGCTTAAACTCGAGAAGGTTTGTATTAAAATTAATATTCGTCAATGCTCTGTGCAAAGACATCTAGACATGAGCCTCAGAGGGCTTGGAGGAGACCACTAATCACATGACCTTATCACACATCCATGCAGATTTGTGCTGTGTGGATGCCCTAGTGTCTGTCTTTTTGGACAGAGGACAGAGAGTGACCCCTACTGTTTAGTCCCTTGCCAGTGGAAACACAGCTAATGGCATTTCCTAGGTTTGCCAGTGGACAATAACATTTGGACAAGAGGGATGACTGATTCAGCCAGGGTCAGGATGGGTTTTAAATATTGGTTAAATAACAGCTATACAAGGGTGAGTCACATGAAAACTTTAAAAGTGCAACATAAATTAGAGAAACAGTACATTAAATTTGTAGTTACAAATGTACAAACGTTCTACTGGTCCATTGTTCTCAAAAGCCCCCCTTCTGCTGCCACCTCAAACCTGATACACTTTTGTGACACCAATTCGCAATAAACAGCGCAAAATTTATTTAAAAAAAAAAAGAAGGTAGTAGCACATCCCTACAAATGAAACAGATGATTGCAAAACAATAAAAGCTTTAACAGAAGCAGCTGGTCATGAGCATTATTACTTCATATTCATGTGTTTATAGACAAAACTGTTCATCTTTTGTGTCTAAAAGCTTTTCATTTTACAGACTAAATGACCCATATGTATAAGTATTCTTTAACTGTAGTTCACAATTCCTGTTTGTTGTCTCACAGGAGAAATTCATATTAAAGGAAAAATAAAATAAAATGAAGTCAAAAATAAAGAAATGGTCCAAATTTAAAAAGAATCAGTTCAATATAAATATAGTTAGACAAATAATAAATTAACAATAATAGCTGTAACTATCTAGTTTTTTGAGTTTTTTTTTTAAATTCTGAAGTGCAGACAATGTTAAAATGAGCTTTTTAATATTAGAATATTAAAAATCACAGCACAGCTAGTGAATTCCTACACAGTCAGGTTCAAACTGAATTAAAATGAAATGAATACAAAAGTGAGAGGTGTTGTCGGTGTCGACTCGGTGTATTTGGTCTTATATTAGTGTATATTAGTAATAGAAAAAGAAAATCCTTCACGTTTTTGGTTGTTTCTATAGTGATGTCTTTTACCCTTGCACTGAGAACACAGTGAGGTGTATTTTTAATGCTTATTTTTTATACTCATTCTAAGTTAATGAGTTATTAAGACAAAGACTATAAAATGGCAGGAAATCATAGAACAAATGCATTTAATCCAGTTGCTAGGATGGGAATGGACATTGACTTTTCTACTTTTGCTCTACTCTTGTCTGTGCATCACGCTGCCTGCTATATGTGGTGAGCTTGCTGGAATATATTTTTAGATTTGGAGCAGATCTTTGAGTGGGAAAAAAAAAAGGTTTTTTTAAAAAATTTTTTTTAAACCCGTTACATTGAGACACCTGGAGTCCGTGTCTCCTGCCTGCTTGCATTATACATGGGACAGAGTACAGTAACATGTGTAAGTCACCTTGTGAGCCTGTCCAAATGGCATGAATTAATGATGACTGCGATGACAATCCCAGCAGATAGCAGACCTGGACTGGGGTGTGTATTTTAGGACACTGTATTTCTGAGGTGTCTCATGACCATTAATGGGTGAAATAACCTTGGAGCCTTGCTAACCCCAATACCCCAGTCAAAAAAAAAAAAAAAAAAAAAAAAAGACAGGAACACTGCTGCTGTTTCAGTCACACTGGAATGTTCTCGAACACCCCCAAAACTCTCTCTCTCTCTCTCTCTCTCTCTCTCTGTGTGTGTGTGTGTGGCCCGTTTATGGTTTATTTGCACTCACCTGTGTGTAACAGTTGCGTCTTCTACCTCTCACCAGACTCAGTTACTCACCCCAGGTGTGAGTGTAAGACAGAATCTGGATGAGGATGAAATCATGCTTTTCAGACGTAATACACTGTGTGACATGTGAGAAAAATGGGTATGTAGACTTCATGTTAAATGCACTGCCAGATGCAAAGAATATTTCAATGTTCCGCACCATTTCATTATGTATGCCTTTTGTCTGTGTGTCCTCTCACCGATTAAACAGCTGACCTTCATTTGTTGGGCTTTTTGCCATGCTTTAGCAGTGCTTGTATTAAGTAGAGGTATCCCCTCGCTGTGGTCTGAATGCTGGACCAACAGCATTGCAAAATGGACAGGCTGAACACGAGCGATCGTCAACGTCCTGTTAAACGTTTGAATCCGCGGTCAGTTCTTCTGATAATGAAAATCACATTAGTTAGGATTTTCCTATCAAGCAAATCCGGTCACAATATGAATCAGAAAATCAGCGTGCGAGTTATTTGTGAGGGAGTACATGTCAAATCTCTCTCTCTCTCTCTCTCTCTCCCCCCCTCTTCCTCACTCCTTCAGTTCCATTTAGTTCAGTGAGCTTTGCTGACATGACATTAGTATCCTCATAGTCGGGGCATAGAGTGTGTGAATATTAAACAACATTAAACAACACAGTGCTGTAGAATTCTTAAATCGGAGTGTTCGTTATTTAAAAACTTGATTAATTTGCTGTAACAGCAGCTCTGACAGTAATTCAAAGCACAGGTTAATATTAATGCACTCGTTCTTGTGAGTTATCAGTTCTATAGTAACGCCACGTTTATAGGGACTTGTATGGCAGACACTACACGTGATCTAAGGCTAATAATAAATGTATATTTAAAAAAAACATTATGTAACGATGTCGAATTGTTGATATGGTGAAGCTTTCTGTTAGGAGAGGGTGTAGAAGGAGTCTCTAGTGTCAGTGCTTTGTAACAGTCAGTAGGTTTTCAGGATAGAGGACTTTGCAATATCCGGGTTCTTGGAAACATGACAAACTGGGTTTTTTGTCTGACTTCAGTGGAGAGGAAAGCGAGGCCGGTGGTGGAAGGACTGTGTATAGCTGCTATAACAGCGGGTAATAGGAACTAACCCGTAAAAGTGTAAATATGAACAATAAAGTGTCATTCTTTAATAAATAAGAACATTGTAATTATTGGCAAGTGGTATAAGAGGAATAAAACACCAAGGGATGTGCTGTTATAGGAAAATCATAATCCGGGTGGTAACAGTAACACTGCTTTGTGTTGGGCTGCAGCAAGCCAACATACAGTCAATAATAAACGCACCCCCAAAGTGTTTTATTCATTACACAACAATTGTTTGATATATCAGTAGGGACTGTAGCACTTGTGAAATTGTGTGTGTGTGTGTGTGTGTGTGAGAGAGAGAGAGAGACAGAGAGTGATACTTGGACCAGCGAGGGTGTACTCCAGTCTACATCTTGTGTTCTAGTTGTTTCGGGTTTTTCTTGTTTTGTTGGCATATTTTCTGCTTTTTAGGCAGCCAATATTGTTTGTGTTTCTTACTCGCATTTTTCACCTCTCTCTCTCTCTCTCTCTCTCTCTCTCTCTCTCTCTCTCTCTCACACACACACACAGAAACACTTCTATCAGGGTTGATGCTGACTGTAACTGTAGGCCGGTGCCATCTAGTGGCTGAATGCAAGTGTGTGTGTCCGTGGATGGATGGATGGATGGATGATTGCAGTCATTTAAGGTCTCCCATGTTAGTGTTTCTCTTTTTTTTCCCCCCAGCATTTGGGTGCAGTTTTGTGTTGTGGTTATTACTGTACACAGCACACTGGAATCATTTTAATGCTTTTAAAAAATTGTTTAAAATTAGGCCCATTTGCATTTAATGTGCTTGTCTGAGTTGAAGATAACTGCACACTTTAAATGTGTCACTCAAGCAATACCTTCTCTTATGAGATCACATGGTGACATGCTCAAGCTCTGTTAGACTCATGCAGCAGCATGAGAGTTCTCCGCATTCTGTTCATGAACACACAGTTCAGTGTGTTTGAGTGTGTGTGTGTGTGTGTGTGTGTGTGTGTGTGTGTGTGTGTGCTGTTGGGCCCAGTGTGGCAGTTCCCTGCACCAGCAGGGGGTATGGAGGAGCACCAGGAGGCCAAGCTGTGTGCAGCTGGCAATGTGATGTGCATGCAGGCCCCCTGAGAGAAGCCCCACGTCCCCAGGCAGCCACCCATTGTCTCTGCCTTCGCCATCACTGTGCCCGGCTCTGCAGCGGGCATCTGCACTCGGGTAACAGATGATTCCATGACGTAGCTCATCCGGCCTCGGGGGGAACAAAGCTGTACTACATGTGACAAACTGTTCTTTGGGCCTCAGCTTCAATTTATTTCCAGTGCAGGAAAGGAACTAGGATCATCTGGCTGATTTCTGAAAGTGACTGCTTTAGTTATTAATGCAAGACACTACAGGTATAACCAACAATTTTGCTATCACATCAGAAGTGATAAAATGATCAAAATTCAACAGAAAAGTGTTTATTTCACTGTTTTCTAACATCATCCAGAGACTATAAATATATATAAAGTGAAGGAAAAAAATTAAAAAAAAAATGTCAATTTCTGATCTTGTTAATTAAACAAAAGAGATCAACAAAAATGAGTATTTCAACTGAGGAAAAAGTTAGGACACCCTATGCCCTAATGGCTAGTGTTTCCCCCTTTGCCTGAAATAACCTCAGTGAGATGTTTCTTGTAGCCATCTACCAGTTTCTGACATCGACTGGAAGAAAGTTTCTCCCACTCCTCAATGCAGAATTCTTTCAGCTGTGTGATGTTTGAGGGGTTTCTTGCGTGCACAGTCCATTTCAAATCACCCCACAGGATCTCAATAGGATTTAGAGCTGGGCTTTGACTTGGCCATTCCAGAAATTTCCATTTTTCACTTTTCAGCCAATCCTTGGTGGATTTACTGGTATGTTTTGGGTCATTGTCATATTGCAAAGGTCCAGTTCCACTTCAGCTTCAATTTTTTTGACAGATGGTCTCACATGTTCCTCAAGCACCTTCTGATGCAATGTAGAATTCATAGTGGATTCTGTGATGGTGAGCTGGCCAGGTCCTGCTGCAGCAAAGCCCCAAACCATAACACTTCCACCTCCATGTTTCACAGTTGGAATGAGGTTCTTTTGCTGAAATGCTGTATTTGGTTTACGCCAAACATGCCCTCTGTTATGCTGTCCAAATAATTCAATTTTAGACTCATCTGTCCAAAGCACATTATTCCAGAAGTCTTGGCCTTTGTCTGTGTTCTTTGGCAAACTTCAGTCTTGCCCTCATGTTTTTCTTAGACAGCAAAGGTTTCCTCCTTGCACACCTCCCATGATCATTAAAGTTGTGCAGTCTCTTTCTGATTGTAGATTCATGCACTTTGACATCAACTGTAGCAAGAGCTTGCTGTAGGTCCCGTGATGATATTTTAGGGTTTTTGGAGACTTCTTTAAGCATCTTGCAGTCTGCTCTTGGGGTGAATTTGCTTGGATGGCCTGAGCTGGCCATGTTGGCAGTTGTTTTAAATGTTCTGCACTTGTAAATGATTTTCCGGACAGTGGAATGGCTGATTACAAATTCTTTTGAGATCTTTTTATATCCCTTACCAGACTCATAAGCATCAACAATCTTCTTTCTGAAGGCCTCAGAGAGCTCTTTGGATCTCACCATGGTGATACCTCTCACTTCAACAATTAAGAGCAAACCAGACTAAATGT
>CM040977.1:20294375-20377519 GCA_022985145.1 Pangasius djambal
ACACACACACACACTTGTAGTGTCTTGCCTTAAGGAGATCTATTATGGATTTCATGTATACCTTTAAATAGATTAGACATTGTTGTGTTTATTTATTTATTTATTTATTTATTTATGAAAGTTTTATGCATTGTTGCACTGGCCTAGTGTTGATTGGATACAGTGCATCTCAAGGGTACAAGTCCAATGTGTAGTATCCAGCTTGATGAAACCATTCACTACCCACACACACACACACACACACACACACAGGCCTGTTGTTGCAGTATGTTAATGACACTAATACATGCTAAGTGGATTGGCTTGAATCCGCCCTGGACATAAGTTGTCTGAGAACCTTTTGTCAGAGCCACGGCTGCAGCAAGACCGAGACAATACACACACAAAGTTAACACAGAATATGTGTGTCTAGATCCCAGTGTATTCTGTTCTTAAGCCCACTTGTTTGTGTCATTGATCATAATGAATGTAATCCCACTCAAACAGCCGAGTGTTTTTTTTTTTTTTTTTTTTAATTTATCAAGAGAGCATTTCTGGCCTTATTGTTTAAGCTGTTCTGTTGCTGCTTGCTCCCGTCAGACATCCTGCCAGACATTCCTACACACTTTTTCACTCAATAAGTCTCTATAGAGTCTCCATGGGACTCTGTGCACTAATTGAACCAGGGGCCTTAGTGTCTGCCTGTCTTAGCTGTTAACATGACCTTCATCTGGATAAGGAGATCACTGCCTAAGACTTTGTGGACAATTCAGGCAAAAATACAGCAAATCCCTACCACTAAGTATCGTCAGTTTGACCTCCTCATCTTAGCCGAGCCTTGAAATTGCACTTGACAACTTCTCAGCTGTAGCCTCTTTCCAGTAGCGCTAAGTAGAGACTCTGGGTCTGTCTCTGTCCTGGTGCTGGTCACATTAAGTAAAGTAAGAAGTCGGGTTATGTAAAAGTGATGGTTACGGATGAATTTATGCGATCTCTGTCTCATGATTCAATTCAGCTTTTGAGTTTTGATTCGTGTCTCATGATTCATATGCGATTATAAAATAATTCTATATGCATTTTGATGTGTCTTGAATTTTGTCTCTTTATTAATGCTTCCATTAAAATGTACCATTTTCATCCACGACAAAAATAACATTAGGTGTAATGTACTTGCAATATTGTTTATTTTTTATTAAAATAATTGGTACAGCTGGAATATTTTTGCAATTAAAAAAACATGCATAAGGCACTGTAAAAGGCTCGGATGATGGTCCATCAATACAGAAGTTTTCAAGGGAGAATTGCAGTGCATCAAAGAATAATTTTCCCCATCCCTGATGATAAAGAGCAAGTTAGTCTCACGCTCATGAAAAGCCACCACTGTTCTCTTTTTCAGGAAAAATCAATATGGAAGCGTAGCATGAAAATGGTCCTGCTGTACTACTTACATCTGTCCAGGTCTTTGTTGAAGTCTAGCTGCTGTTATAGAAAGTTCTGTTTTACTCTGACTGACTGATCAGCTTCCTGATATGATTCATCACATTGCATTTTTGCATATTTCTGTATAGCCGTAAATGCATTTCCTGGAGTGTTTGGTATCCTGATTTGCTCTACAAAGCATGTGAAATGTAAATAAGTCTCAGTACCTGCCAAAGACAGATGTCCAGCATCCTGAACCAGAGTATCATGCTCTTTGATGTAAAAGCGAGGGAACATTTGCTCACAGCAAATAAACTATGCAAACTAGTTTTGTTTGGAAAGCATGTTTTAGCAGCTGTAGCCAGAAACAAATCATTTTAAGTATTCTGCAGAAAGCTCACCCATGCTTAGAGAGGCATCACTGTGAGTTTTGTGTATATAAAACATTTCTAACTCTCCATTTGTATGCAGATGAGTCAGAGAAAAAGCGAGAGATTGAGAGAGAGAGAGAGAAAGAGAAATAAAAAGAGTGGGCCCATGTTGCTGCTAGTGTTGCCATCTTGCTAAAGCAGCTCCAGAAATGTTCTTCAGGAAGCTTGCGCTGAACTGAACGCACCTAGCACAGGAACAGCTCTGCTATAATGCTGCCCACGTCTGCGGGCGCGTGCCTGAGCCTGGGCTACGCTGGAGCGGCTGTGGACACTCATGCCCAGGCGAGCTGCTGCCGCTTGGAGTGCCCAGCGTGTGCTGGAACGCGGCAGGCACCACTCCCACAGCACCCATCACATGCTCATCTTTAAGCCATCTGCAAAGCAGAGCGCTCCCAGCCAAAGCATTAAATTAAATCCTTGTTTGGACTGATTAACAAATGGCCTTGTTTTTTGTGTTCGTGCTTTTTCTCTCTTTTGTCCCCCCCCCCACCCCCGAACCCCTCCCCTCGCGCTTTTCCTCCTGCCTGCCTGATACTCCATCGTGCAGAAAACATCATGGAAGTAGCGAGTGAGTTTCAGAGTTTTGCGCAAGTTTGCAGAGCGGGTGGCGATGTTGAAGGGGGGGGGAGTTTGCTCAAGAACGCGTCTGTCTGGAAGCGGCCCGTCCAACTCCCTGTCCCACAGGCGTCCGGCTGTCACAGACCACAGACAAATGAACAATTAATCTAGGCTTGTAATTGAATGGCGCCCAGTATGATATTTTAATTGTGCAGTTGGAGCTGTCTAGATCACAGAACTTAATGGGAGAACGGTGGCAGGAAATTAGAATTTTCCACTGCATATTTACAGATCCCAAATCGTTGGTGCTCCTGGTATTGCGACGATTCTCAACTTGAATCTTCCAGGTGCATTAAGTAACAAGAAATTCTAGCTGGTCAATTTGTGCAGGTGTCTGAAAACCTGTGCATGTGAGCCTCTCTGCTGCACGCCAGACTAGCTCTTGTACTGATTTGGATTTGAAGGACACCAGGCTGCAGGAGTCAGTGAGAGTAACTGAGTAGAACTGAGTTTACGCTTTGTGCACCCTTCCGTTGCCCCTTTATCCACTTTGGTACCACAGTGACAACACAATCAATGCCTCAGTTAGCCGATGCCTAAAGTAATTCGTGATATTTCCTGTTTTCAGCATCATGATATAATGTTTAGACAAGTTGTGCCATAAAGGTACTTAATGCACTTAGTATACGCTTGACATTTTTTCTTAAGTGCCCATATAAGTATAGTTATTAATTATAAATATCACCTCAATATTAGATGTTAGGAGATGTTATGTACAGGGTGTTATGTACATTGTCCTTAAAAAAATTCATTTGCCTGAAATTACAAATTAAAAACACAACCTTAATTAATTTCCATTTTAATTTCCATTTGAAATGTGCAGAATCTTAGAGCTTGGGATTATTAATCGGTGTCATTTGACATTTCGTCATATGTTTGAATCAGATTTGAAAACATTCACCATCTCACACACACACACACACACACACACACACACACACACACACACATTGTGTATAATACAGGCTCTCTTGTGTGAAAAAGTGGCGTCAGCTACCTGCTGTTGAGACTGCCGGCATTGAGACACTCTTATTTTGTAATACCTAAAGCTCATAAACTAACTAACTAACTAACTAAATAAATAAATAATAATTTGACGCTGTGACTTTTGTAGATGTAGTTTTTGCATTTGCATAAATAGTTTTGCTCAAGTAAGTTATTTTGAAGCGTTTTTATATTTTTAAATATTATTTCTGCAAATTTGGTCTTACATTTAAAGACGTATCAGTTCATTTAAATTTGTACATGTGAAGGCAACTGTGTCCAACTTGCAGTATACATTCTCCAACGTGCAACATATATTTTCTATCTTCTGCTGATCAGGCAACTTATTTCTATTATTTTAGATAAGATTTGTGTGACAAGCTGCTAGACAGAGACACTTTGTTCACCCATCAGCTCACACTTCCACTTCTCTCTATCTCTCTCTCTCTCTCTTTCTCTCTCTCTCTCTCTCTCTCTCTCTCTCTCTCTCTCTCTCTCTCTCTCTCTCTCTCTCTCTCTTTTTCCCCCTCATTCCTTCTCTTTTTTTTTGTGCAAAGGCGGCTGCCTCTGTTCAGCTGCTCCCTCCTACCCATCGACTCCACCGCCTGATGGAGGCATAGCGGCGAAGACCTCCGTCTCCTCAAATTAACATGAGCAGGTGTTTTTCTCTGATGTGTTAATTAAGAGAAGCTGGTGTCATTATGCTTTAAGTGGATGTTACAAATAGAACATGTTGTTTATTTCCTCCTCTGATGGAAAAAAAAAAAAAAAAAAAAAAGTGATCAGAGCTGTCACAGAGGCCTGTGTGTCACTTGCTGGAGATAGCGCCTAATTACCAGGAGTTTAGAATCAGAAAGCACACGTCTGGGGATTCTCCGGCTTCTGCGCTCACGTGGCTAACAGATTGTCTGTCTTAATAGATAAGATTTGAGGCCATAAAACACTGCCGGTGTAGTTTTCGAGGTTAGATACTGCAGATTTGACTATCTTTAGATAGTATAACATATGGGAAACTAGCATTTCTTTCTTTAGGTATGGTGATGGAAAAGGGACGGAGTGAAAATATTTTGCACCTTGTGTAGCCACAGTTCTCATGCTATTCAGAGTTTACATGTAATTGTGTCTTGGTGGAGGTGAATATTATCGCTGTCGCTTTGCAGGTCATTGTGAGTCAGAATTGATTGGGAATTCAGTGGGGCTTTTGCCATGACAGCAGCAGACTTGATAAAGTCAAGTTGCATACTTTGTTCTTTCCTCCATCCATACTTGTAGTTTGCCTTTCAGTATGACGAGGGCGGTCACTTTTGTTAACCCATTCATTCATTCATTCATTCATTCATTCATTAGCCTATCTGTGAATATTTCTGTAATATGGACACATTTCTGTATAAGTTTCTATATTACTGAATTTACTGTTGATAGTAGTGGACAAATCACTAGCTCAGGTGCCTGGGACAAGCAGATTACATATCTGGGCTATCAGTTCTTTACTCGTTTACTCGAGTTGCCAGCAGACAAGCAGGTTCTGTAGGCTATTGTTTTAACTTTCACCAGCATATTTTTTCCCCCATCATTCTTTAAACCAGTGGAAGAAAAAATCTTGATGCATGTAATCTTTATACAGTAGTTTAGTAAAAATCTTAGGCACATGCAAAGAAATGCTGTAGTGCAAGGATGCCTTCAGAAATGATGAAATTAAATATTTCTACATTTAAATAATACTATAAAGAGCAGTAAACAGTGATAAAAGAAACAATGTCAATCTTTGGTGTGACGATCCTTCGCTTTAAAATAAATAGTAGTCTCAGGTACAGTGTGTGCAGTTTTATAAGGAAATGAGCTGTAAGTGTTACTGAGCATCTTACAGAAGCAGCCACGGTTCTTCTGGAGACTTTGACTGTCACACTTGCTTCTTATTTGTGCACCAAAACCCAGCAGCCTTCATTATGTCTTTTTGTCTGAAAAGTGTCTCTTATGTAACATGCTGCTTTCTTTGCTGACATACAAACATTTTCTATATTTAATTTTGTGCTGGAAAACTAATGTTTGGAAATCTCAAATGTTTTTGTACTGAATCAATAATGTAGAAGTCATAAAATAAAAATCTATAACAAAGTTTGTACTAAAAAAAAATAGGGTGCCTAAGACTTTCGCACAGCACTGTAAGTGTAACATAACACACTCCAACTGGTTAGTGACGAGACAAGAGAGCCCCACAGTTCATAGATGAAATAGAGGATAAAGACTGTAGCTGGGAAGAAGAAAAAAAAAAAGTTGCACCCTCCCACTGGTTTAAGTACTCTTTTTTCAATAGTTTATATTAATTACCCTATTAACTCATTTGAGTTAAATTACGTTTAGCTTTTAGCCTAGTTAATTGAGCTCCTGGGCAGCATAACAAGGCACGGGGTAAGCACATTTGTGCTTTTAACTCGCCCAGTGGGCTAGCTAATAAATTTATGATATGTCCACCCCTGTGTTGAGGTGCAACGGATGTGCAGTGCTGCAGTGGGTATTAAAGAGCGAAGCAAATGCACTGAGAACTAAAATGTTACAATAAAAACCTCCCTGTTTATTATTTTCGAAAAGTAGAATGTAAAATCTGCAAAATGGAGTATATATGTTCATATATGATGCAATGCTTGACACAATGCCACTCCTGCATAAAGCCCAGGTTGTTTGATGTGTTCATCTACACAATGATCCTCTCAAACATATTTTAGTACACTGTTTTTCTGCACAGTAATTTTAGTAGTGCTCCTTTATGGAGAATCTGCAGCCTGCTAGTGCGAGTGAATTTTAGTTTAGGTATAGTTTATTTCAGATATGATTGTTTCAGTTAGTGGTAGCTAGTCAGATTCAGCTTGTTAGCTAATAAGTTAATTTGGTTATTTTTAATTAGGTAGGTATGCCAGGTCCATGAAGTGCTTCACATCTACAAGTGAAAGTGTGTGAAGCAGTTTCGCTAAAAGAAATGACCTTTATAGGCAGAATTCAGGCCCATTGGATGCCAAAGAAAATCTTTAATCAGGCACAGCTACTGCTGCCACACGTTAGTGTTCACCGCTTGGTGTGCTCTGAAAAGAACAATTTTTTTCCCTCCATAATATTTCTCCATAATGTTGTCCCCCTGCCAATTCCCACCCACCAGCCAGCTCTCCCCTATCATATGGCAGCTACCAACCAGGAGGGGTGAAGACTATAGCGTGCTTCCTGAGAGACATGTGAAGCTAGCCACTGCATTTTTCCAAACTACTGCTCATGCTGTCACACGGCAGTGTAACACACAGAGGAAAGTGCTGTCTGCCCTCTTCAGCATACCCGAGTTCACACATGCCCATGATTGGCTAGTGTTGCTATGATTGACAAGGGAGTGAGAGAGAACTTGAACTTGCGATCTCCGGATGACAGGGCGAACGCTTTTCTGTTTCACCACTCAGGAGTGTTCCAGCGGTTCAGTTTCTCTCTGTTATGCGACCCTGCCTCATTACCACATGTCTTATTGGCTAGTTTTATCACATGTGGAGAAAGGCTGCATTGCTCTTTGTCCCAACATGACCTCTTGTAATAAACTGGCTGAGAATGTCGAATACATTTAATGGTGAAATTGATGTCCAACTTACACCTACAAGCATGATGGGGGAAAAAAAAATTAACCCTTCAGGACCAGTTGCATACTGACCAGGTCTTTGTGTATTACAGAACACCCCCAGCTATTGATGATGATGTTTTTTTTTTTTTTTTACAGAAACCTTAAGCATGATGTCCTGCAGGAAAATGTGCCAGAAGTTCTTATTTGAGTTATATTTATGTAACACCTGTGCTGATTTGACATCTAAACTTATCAGGCAAATTTTCATCTGATGAGGTGCAAATATAAGCAGTGCGTCAGAAAAATTAGTCTTAACACATCATTCTGAGTATCACATGCCACACAACAGATCTATTTAATGTGCATCAAAGTGTTGGTGCCTGGGAAAGTGTGTGTGTGTGTGTGTGTGTGTGTGTGTGTGTGTGTGTGTATGCAATAGAATTGCCCCCCTACATGCTGATGTTGACACTCTTGTAATCCTGCTGTTGATTATTAGATAGTGCAGGCTGTTGCACCAGAAGTTTTACATGGTAATACAATGAGAGCAGCTGCTCAGCAGATGTTGTGTTTTCGCTTTAGCCTGGAGGGGTTAAAGGTTTCAGAATCACCCCCTGTGGCATCTAGCTGATCCTACAGGGCCCCCCCCCCCCCCCCCCCCCCCCCTTTCTCCTACTCTACATACAACAGCGTCGCTCCAGTGTGGACTTGGTCCACTCTAACATCTGCCCCTGAATTCAGCCAGATGACACTCGAGCTGACATCCAGCGCCGAGGTGGTAAACATGTTAATGATATAAACCCAGTGCTTGGACAGTGATTTGAAAGCAGCCTCTCATCAGAAGCACAGCTACCATTACTAGCTAACTTTTGTTATTTTAGCCTACCATTGTGTGGGCTGCCCATGCTTTGCCAAATTATTCTTTCCTTACAGAAAGGTTTTGTGGTTAATACAGTCTGACCATGTGTACATTTAAAAAAATTAATTAAAAAAATCACTTACAGCAGCTTTAATGTGTATAGGTTGTTTTCAGGATCTGAATGTAGCAGCCACAGTTTGCTGCTCTTTTTAGTACATTTTGTTATTGTGGTTGATGACCATCTTTTGTCTTTTTATCTCTAAACAGGTGAATATATCAAGAATTGGAGACCACGCTACTTTCTACTAAAAACCGATGGATCCTTCATTGGGTACAAGGAGAAGCCACAGGATGCAGACCTCCCCTACCCCCTCAATAACTTCTCTGTTGCTAGTGAGTGAACATTATGTGGTGTTGCATCTGACACTCAGGACATTGACAGGACTAAAATAGTATGTTGCACTAAAATTGTGACATTTGGAGATTCAGTCATCAAATAAATTCGTACACCGGGCCTGCTTACATGGTGTTAGTGTGCTAATGTGAATCATTTAATGTGATTTTTCACTTGACACACCTGTACAAGAAAAACATGATGTAGCTTATTGCAGTGTTTTATAACAATTTAATGTGAGGCAAGTAGAGACAACTGTTGTGTGTCTATTAAACTGAGAAAATTAAATATTCTCATCATGAATGTTTATTACTTTCAGAGTATTTTAGTTTGCGTTTATGGCACGGTAGTTCTCTGTTAGCCTCTGGTGAAGTAAACTCATTGGTAACCTCTAGAACTACGCACAGTGCACGTGCACAGGCTCCTCCATGGCATGCTGGGTAATGGGCCCGGAGAACTGGCTCCAGGACACATCGAGTGAGCCTCTGTCCCTCATCCTCCCATCCGTCAGGAGGCGCGGCCAGGTTTTAATCTAAAGCCTGGAAGAGAGAGGAGTGGCCATACATGCGGCCCAGGCTGCTTGGCAGGGGAGCGGATTGCCACATCTGTTGCAGAAAGCTGGGAGGCCAGGTGGTTGTGGGAGGCTCATAGTCTAATGCGCTGTCTCTCCCCACCCTGCCCATCCGCCTCCGGACCGCCCGGACACACACATACACACACACACACACTGACCAGATCTACATCTGCCCACCAGGCAGTGCAATCAATATTCCCCAATTAGTCTTTTCTAACAATGATTGCAACATATGACAGATTTTGTGTTTGAATCACAGCAATTTGTTCAATTTTATAACTTTTACTATTACCATTATTAAATATATTATTACTGTATAATAATAGGAACAGGAACAGAAAGGTGTCATGGCTGTTGCTGTGTTTTTTGCTTTAGACTTTTTTGTTTATATCTTTATAATCATTATTTCTTCACAGCACAAATGTAATATTTTGAATACTTGCATGCAAGTTCGTTCCTTCAAAATCTTTTGTTGCTAGTCAGTCCTAATTTGTAGCGAAGCAATTGCCATGTTTGTCTCCTGATGTTTTCTGTGCTTGGCACCTTCTCAACCTTATTTTGGACCCGAGAAAGCTAAAGCACGGCACGAGCGGTGGAATTTGCAGCTTCTGGGTTGTTTAATTGGCATGCTCGCTCTGCTTAGCGACTCTTGCTTCAAGCAAAGCTCGTCATCTGTGATCCTACGTGGCAAAGCAAACAATGCTGTCGGCTCAGCTTCTGCTCCTCCTGAGGTGTCACATTCCGGCTGCTGTGACCTTGTTTTTCTGCACACAGCGGGCGCCTCTAATTTTCATCTACTGCCCAGGTAGAGCATGCACCCCATGACATCTGTGCTGTCGCCATTAACCTTCGGGACCAAATGTAGGCCGCGGTGCTGTTTGCTGGCAGCTGGAATTGGCCAGCTGAGAACTCTCGTGATGAGCCGAAGGCCGAGGCTGCTACAGTGTTTCACCTGTCGTCCAGCTATTTTCCTCGCTGTCCGCTGTGACAATGAGCCAGGCTCAGAAATCACCTCCACTCCCTACGAGCAGAGACACATTCAAAAAAAAGTAGTGGAGTCCCTTCTCATGTAGAGAAACATCTGGTGTCGCAGAGCTGTGTGCTGTTTATAGGAAAGCTGTCCATGTTCAGTTCATCTCTTCCGCCCTCTTTCTCTCTCTCACACTCTCTCATTTGTCTTGCTGTGGTGTTGCGTTGCTTTCTCCTGCTCTCTTAGCCTCCCCTCTGCTAACAGCCATTTGTTTCAACCTGCAATGCCCTGTTTATCAAACAGTAACAGTTCCCTGCAGCTGGCCAACCTGACCTCACTACATACACAAAATATGCTCTTGATTGTAGGTCAGGTTTTCTTTAATTAGATTTTTCAGTAACTGTACCTTCTGTATATAGGCTTTAAGCATCAATTCATGTCTCTCTTCTCACTCCTCTCCTTGGTTTCCTTCATTATAGAATGCCAGCTGATGAAAACCGAACGGCCAAAGCCCAACACGTTCATTATCAGATGCCTACAGTGGACCACAGTTATCGAAAGGACCTTCCATGTGGACACTCCAGAGGAAAGGTGAGTCCAGTTTCCAGTAGAGAAAAATAGTTCCTATCAACACAGCGTGCCAATTGCTTTGGCACACAGAAGAGCTTCATATTTAAAATGATAATAATAAAAAGAAAATAAACTGAAGTAGTATGATTATTCTATCATCACTTAAAAAGTGAGCCATTAAAAAAAGCACTGGCCTGTATCCTCCAGCTGTTGGTTTCTCAGCAGGAAGGACGAGTGCTTATAAATACAAACAAAAAAGCAGGAAGCAGTGTACGCTGGCTGGCTGAGAGAGTGAGAGTTGCATGCTGAGTGTTGGTCATTCACTGTGAAAAACAAATCACTGCAGTAATTGTCTCGCTCGTAATAATATTTCTTGACGTTTGATAAGAAACTCAGGCTTCAGCAGAATGAATGTAACTGAAGCATGGATAGAAAATGGGGTTTCTGTTGGAAAAAGAGGTGCAACTAAAATTAGGATGCAGCTAAAATCACCAGAGGAGGGATTATTATAAACATCAAGCACTTGCACTCGCATTTTTTGTGTCCTGGACTTTGTGTGTAAATCAGGACATGCACTATCCCACACACACAAACTCATTGCTTTATACACACCTCGTAGCAGGAGTGAGTCCTTGTGCATTGGTGGAAGGCCAGGAAATGGTGATGATGGAGAGAAGTGATAGCTGCTGGACATATGCCAGGCTGTAGTCAGAGCCTTTATCTCTTTATATATGTGCACAGACGGGTGACAAATTAAAGGAAAAGCCGGTGACTTGTGTTATGCTCTGGAAGGATTTCGTTAGGTCCAGTTGTCCCTTCAGACTGAAGAGTCGCTGCAAATCAGTACAAAGTTATTCTGACTGATCCCCTTTATCATATGATGAAACATTTCTATCCCGATAGGAGTGCTTGCATGAACCCATCGACATGGCACAGAAATGGTGTAAATAATATGCCATGGCTTTTCCAGTCACCAGATCTCAACCCCGTTGAACACCTACAGGAGATTTTGGACTGACGTGTTAGACAGCGCCCACCACAGCCATCATCATCATCATCAAAAACCAATTGAGGGAATCTCTTTTGGAAGAATGGCGTTCATCCCTCCAGTACCGCTTTTCTCAGATCTCATCAGATACTATGCTTTTTGCTACATTCTTTTAAATAAGTTTTAGCAGGCTGACAGTGATGTTAGGCCTTTGGATGAAATACTTTGGTCTGCCTCGGTTCCACTGCTGTGATGGTAAAGTGAGAGCGAGTGCCAAAATTTTTTTTTCCTCTGCTTTTGGCTTTGCTTGGTTGTCTTGTATTTAATGCTACTGTTTTGGAAACTGGACTAGCACAATTATGGCTGATGCATGGTCTCAGCAGTGGTTAGATTCACATCGGTGTGCTTATTTGGAGCTGGGTGAGAGCGAAGAGCTGGGGGAGAAAAACACACTTGCAACTACGCACGAATTTAATAATCCAGCCTGTCTCTAAGGTTGTGGTTGATAAGGACAGCAAAGAACATGGATGCCATTGTGCCAGCTTAACATTTTGTTTGGATTTAAGAGTTGGCCTGATAAAAGTTTCCGACAGGCACTGATATATTTTTCGAGCTCCTATAGTGACTCTGAACTTGAAAAATGACACAACCGTCTGCTGAAACAATGACATACAGCAGGCCTCCCTGAGATGAATTCATCATTATTAAACACACACATGCTCAGAAATATGAATGCCTGACTGATTCTACACAACAGATGTTGTGCTGCACAACAAATGCAAACTCCGTGGAGCCAAAATGTTTGCAAAGACATCTCGGTCACTTTATATTGTTAAATGATAATATTTCTGCTTGTCCACTGTGTGTGTCATCATCTACTTATTCAGGTCATCTGCTCAGGTATCCATGGGAAGAGCTTTTCTCTTTTGGTTTTGAAAATTGTTTCAGCTCATATATATGGTCCTTCAGAGAAATCCTAAGGTCATAAAAATGTAAAAATCCCCAAAACTGTGGTTTCCCCAACAAAAGGTATTTCTTAGACGCATCTTGAACGTTTTAGGTTCTGTAAGCGTGTGTGTGTGTGTTTTGTCTAAGGGATGAGTGGACAGAAGCGATCCAGATGGTGGCTGATAAACTCCAAAGACAGGAAGAGGAGCGGATCCAGTGCAGTCCCACCTCACAGATCGACAACATTGGAGAGGAGGAGATGGACATCTCCATCAGTCACCACAAACGCAAGGTACCACTACACCATCTGCTCACACTCCATGACCAAACAAACAACAAACAAACCATGCATTTCAGCATTAATATAACATTAACATTAACCAGTTAAATAACAATTGTGTTTGTTCATTTTTTTTTTTTTTTTAGAATAATAAGCAAAATAAGACAAGTAATCCACACCTGCATTTACCAATGTTCATACCATTAATGCGTAAGATGAGTAACCCACAATAACCAGTATGAACTACTACTTAATTGACATGTTTGCAGTTGTTCACTGGTAAAATTCTGAATTATGATTGAATAGCACCTATCAGTATTTAAGAACATTAATTCTTCTATTGATCTTTAGTAAGTGCTATATCCTGATCAGGATCATGTTGGACCCAGATCCTATCCTGGGAACACTGGGTGTAAGGCAGGAATACACCATAGATGGGATGCTAATCCATTTCAGGGCACCATGCACACACATATTCACACACATTCACACCGTGACGCAATTCGGAGTTACCAATTTGGTGCTGCTAGCTTGTTTTTTGGGATGTGGGAGG
Source organism: Pangasius djambal (assembly GCA_022985145.1). Taxonomy (NCBI): domain Eukaryota; kingdom Metazoa; phylum Chordata; class Actinopteri; order Siluriformes; family Pangasiidae; genus Pangasius; species Pangasius djambal. Next base: position 20,307,532 of record CM040977.1, read on the forward strand.
AAACCAGAGAACCCAGAAGAAACCCATGTGGACACGGAGAGAACAAGCATACACATTTTAACCCAAGCTCCAGATCAAACCATGGACCCTGGAGTTGACAGGATGGTGGTGCAGCAAGATTTTAGACACATGCTTTAATTTATTTTGTGCTAATTTATTGAATAACCATTAGTCAGTGCAGGTGTATTTTGTTAACATTTTAAAACAAATGGCACTTAATACATGTTTTAACGTACTTTGTTACTTTTTTAACATTACTTATTGTGTATTAATGGAGAAGTTTATGATTTCATGTTCATTTCATGTTGCATTAAATAATGCTAGTTAAAGGAAACTTAAGGTAAAGCGTTATATTTAGGTCTGTTGTCATCATTTCGTAATGACAGTTCGCAAAAGCCTAAATGGACTTTTATTTACATTATATATTCACGAGACTGTTCTTTTTTTTCTTCTTCTTTTGCAGACAATGAATGACTTTGACTATTTAAAGCTACTGGGAAAAGGCACTTTTGGTAAAGTTATTCTTGTAAGGGAGAAGGCCAGTGGGAAGTACTACGCAATGAAGATTTTGAAGAAGGAGGTTATTATTGCAAAGGTATGCTGCTTTACTTTGGCTGAGTATCTGATTTACACCTTGAGAACACACTGAGAAGGAGAAAAAAAAAAAGATTCAGCAGATTCAGATAGATTCCCATTGTATCATGACTTAAAAGAGAGCACCAGTTTATGCCCAGGGGTCACCCTTGCCTCGGTGGATAATCTCAGCTGGATACTGTAGATACTTGTATCTAAGAACTGCTACTGTAATCATAAAGACCTTCCTGTACTTATACCAGTACTCATAATCACAATGAACATCCTTTCAGCACACTTAGTAGTGTTTGACCTTTATAGTGTACAGTTGTGGAAGAGTAATGATTTATAATCCCACTATCCAGTGTCACTCAGAAGAGGATGGGTTCCCTTTATGCATTTGGTTCCTCGCAAGTTTTTTTTTTTCCTTAAATTCTCAGGGAGACTTTCTTTGTTGCTTTTCCTTCTGTAAAGCTTTTTTTTTTTGTGACAATGTCTTATTGTTAAAAGAGCTATACAAATAAACAGTTGGCAGTTAAGAGCTTTTTCTCACAATCTTTTGATCGCAATCTTTTTATCACACAGAAAAACCCTTCGTGCTTCTGTACGTGTTCGTGTTCAATCCCAAATCTTGTGTAATAAAAATGTGAAATTTACACAGTACTATATTGAGATGAAGACACTATACGACAGGGGTATCAGAGGGTAGTTTCATTTTTATTTCAGCCAGGAAATAAGAAATGGAAGCCACACCTTAAGTGTTTTTCCACCTAATCAAGTGGAATAAGGTTCGTCTCTGGCCTGATCGCATTGATAAGCTGCAGCGTCACGACTTGTTTTGAGGATAAGTTTAACAGCACTGCTATAGCAAAAGCACTACAGTGAGAGTTGTTAGACAATTTGTTATTTCATCATTGTGTGTAGTAGTCACATTAGTAGAGGTAGGAAAGTAAATAAGACACGTTGTTCATTTGCTTCTCCTTCTGCTGCTGTAGGACGAAGTGGCTCACACACTCACCGAGAGTCGAGTGCTGAAAAACACCAGACACCCCTTCTTAACTGTGAGTACACACACTTCTTAATGACTTACTGTACCACACCCACATGTACAGAAGTTGTCTACAGCCGTAAAGCTTCACAATGCTCATCTCCTATATGATAGCGCTCTCCCCAGGGTCTAATTATAATGCAGAGAATAAACTGTTATAAATTAGCAGCACAAATGTAGCTGTACATCTGTTGAGAATTCGCCAGCGAGAGATAATTTCACTGACACTCCAGATGCTGTTGTACACCACATCTGATACACAGCAGGTTCAGAATAGAAAAAAAAAAACAACTATTTACCTGGCACAAACTCAAGATGCTGCCCCTCTTCACCTTCACCTGATTTCAAAGTTAGCATCAAGGCCATAGTGAAAATGCAGAGCCTTTGCTCTCGAGCGCGATCCCTTTTAATTCGCCCTCAGGAGAAGTTTATGTCTTTCAGCATATGTTTTGAAAAGATGCTTCTCAACATACGTTTGTGTTTGCAAAGACATATGCTAAGTTGTTGGCTGTTTTTTTTTTTTTTTTTCCCTAATGGTGTGTACCTGTCTGCTGTTTTAGTCTTTGAAGTACTCATTCCAGACAAAAGACCGCCTCTGCTTCGTGATGGAGTACGTCAATGGAGGAGAGGTATGTACGTAGCCGTGCTTGTGTGGTTGGAGTGTGTGCTTGTTTGTACAGCGATGAGATTCCCTGAAGAAAGCTTATTTAGTGAGTTGTAGTTCGTGTGTGTAAATGAGTTGGAGTGGCTTCACTGCTCCACAGAGGAGTGGAGATGGTGTGGACTGTATTTATGCCGTGGTATCCGTCAAGCTGCTTTTTATCCCAGCATGCTATAAATGATCACCTATAAAGCGCTATTGTATTATGTATGATTAATATCATCATATCAACCTTAAGCGCTCTTCTTTAAAACGACTGGTGAATAATTTCATGTGGTACCTGGTTTCCTGCAAAGCCTGCAGCTACTCCATTCCTCTTCCAGAAAGTTTCCAGCCCGTGACTTTATTCTTCGGGGCCTCCGGTTTTGATAAATGAAATTCCACCACCAATGGCGCTGTTTAATCAGGGAGGCAGCAATCTCACTCTCATTTTCCCTCAGTCTGTAGTGTCACCTGCTCCCCCAGCCCGGTCCAGCCAGAGCTGCTCACCTCCACACACTCAGCCCTCTGCAGGCGCTGCTGCCCCTTTCAGCCGTGCTGCATTCACAGCTGCCAGTGCGCTGATGAAAGCACACCTGTCCTCGCATACTTTGCTGCACCCTCACTCGGTTTCTCACGCCCCCCCCCCTCTGACTGAACGGCGGGCCCGTTAGCGCTCCCCGGACAGCCATATTCAACTCCCTCCCATAGCAATTAAACGGCAGAGCCTCCCTGCCGAGCTCCTGGGTAATTTGTAGAAGACGAGCTCAAGCAGAGACAAGGGCCAGGCAGTTTGAAAGAAACCCTTGACATCTGACTGGGAGAGACAGGCGAGGGGGGAATACTCCAGAAAAAAAAATGAGGGAGATGATTGCGGGGGAAGGGGTGCTCCTGACACTTTGATGGGACGTTAGCCTGCGAGCGCACTAGCGCTGCCTTTAACAAGATTGGTGTATTGATTAAAATGCTGATTTAACAGGCCTCGCCGGCCTCTCTCTGGAAAGCCAGGGATGATGCGCCAGCTGCTGTCTGGGTTCGCCAGGCGTCCTCCGAGGGCCCTGCCATCTATCATCTCAATATGGCGATGGGAGGCAGTTTGTGTTGTGTTAATTTCCTTCAATAAATCAGTAATTATTGCAATCCTGTCCCTGCTGTTTATCTTGCAGCTGTTTTTCCATTTGTCGAGAGAACGAGTGTTCTCAGAGGACCGCACGCGCTTCTATGGTGCCGAGATTGTCTCTGCCCTCGACTACCTGCACTCCACCAAGATAGTGTACCGGGATCTCAAGGTAAACAAAAATGAATTAATAAATTAAAAAAAGAGGGAGGGAAGCAATCACACATTTTGGAACGTGCGTTGAGTTCCTGTGCACTGCTTTTATTTTGGCGTGTGGCACGGGACACGGAAAATGTAATTAAAAGCTGTAGAGTTTGAAGCTGTTTTTTTTTTTTTTTGGAGAGGGTTGATATCAAACTCTGGCGCCTGTGGAAAATGACACAGTGTTTTGCTTGCAGCCTTGGGCTGAGCTAGTATTAGTGATGCCAAGAAGCCTAAAAAAAAAAAAAAAAAGAACTAAATAGCTGGAAGTATCTTTTCCCTGCCATGGTGTATGAAATGTAAATGGAGTAAATGGTTTATTCATACAGAACATCAACATGTTCTCTGATCCACTTAAACAGTCAGTGTATTCAAGCTTAACAGTGGAATATCCTGTATTGTGGAAAAAAAGGAAATAAGTACTCATGACCTTTTTTCTTCCCTTAGTTGGAGAATCTCATGCTTGATAAAGATGGCCACATTAAAATCACAGACTTTGGTCTCTGTAAAGAAGGAATCACTGATGCTGCTACTATGAAGACGTTCTGTGGAACACCAGAGTACCTGGCACCTGAGGTAACGAGCTCACACTGCTGAAGAGCTAATTACTGCAGGCACAGCATAGTTGATATCACTTCATGCAGTAATGTAATGGAGAGTTAATGAATCTGTGAGAGCGATCTTTCTTCACTTCAGCACCGGTTAATGTCGGCATGGGGAGGGTATGCTGTTCAGTAATGTTCTCAGAATCTCGGCATTGCCTTATGTTGCTATGTTATAATCTCTCCAGACAAAAATGAGCTGCAAGTCATTTACTAATAATTCATTAATAACAGCAGCAGTCGTTTCTTAAAAGCCATTATTTGTTTTTAAAGCTCTTAATGGTCTTACTCTCTTTACATTGTTGAGGTATCACCTTTGACTGGGCAAATATCCTTGAGGTTCCAAGATCATGATTAAAACTAAGGGTGATGGGGTACTTGCCATCTATGCCTTCGAGACTCTGGGACAACTTAGCACCAGCTATCAGACAAGCTCCCTCTAGCCCCTCCCACTAGTGCCTGGTCAATTTTAGCCCACTCTTCTACGGATTGGGTGCACAAGCCTGTTTTAGTGTTGCGCCAGCTGTTCCAAATAATCCAAGTTTTCCATGGGATCCCAGTATTCCATCGTGCTTGTCAAACAAGTCACACACAGATTTGGCCCTGTGCCCCCTACAGTTATCATCCTGGAAAGTGGGAGTGTCAGTGCTGTTCTGGACATGAAGCACAAAATGTAGCCTCAGAGTCTGGCCAACGAACTAACCCTCCGTTTTTACGTGAAAGTTACATTCATCCAGGTGGTCAACCTATTGACATGATGTGGCACTGGTAGTGGTGGTGGATGTGACTAAATGTTTTGTAACAGAGCTGGAAAGAACTGTGTTTGTATAGCTTTTGGAAACAGCGTCAGACTGAGTCTCCGTCTATGAGTCTCTGTAAGCCCAGATAAATTATAGCTGGTGCTTCTGACTGGTAAGGAATGGAAAAAAAAAAAGAACTAACACATTCTCTGTGGACAAGATCAGAGCACAGATTTAAATGGCTTTATGCAGTAGTGTCATAGTCACTCGCACACTCTTCACTGGTTAGTGTCGAATTAAAGATAATGTAAATATCATGGTAAAGAATTGTTGCTCTGGCTGTTTGCTTTCACGGTAAAATACGGAGGTGTGCAATTTGACAACAATGATGCTACGCTTTCACAACAAATCGTCTCCTTCATGACAGCGTTGTGAGTCAGTGTACGTATGTGGTCCACGCCTGTCCGTTCACACCTCAAGAGTCTTCTCAAACACACGCGCACACACGCGCGCACACACGCCCAACAGCCATATGGACTGTAGCTGTACTGTAACAATCAAGCATTCTTAATATTCCCAAATTATTCACAATGCTGAATTATGGTCAGTCATTAGTCTTTATTTACACCTGGTTGTGGTTAATGGAAGGCATTTCTTCCTCTGCATGAACACACTGAGCTACGAGTGTGTCTTTGAAGGAATTCTACAAATGCACCCTCCTCGGTTCAGTTCTCATGCCGTGTGCTGCAGCAGTAAATCTGATCTGTTGCTTCTCCGCCATGGAGCAATACTCTGAGCTCGCAGGTCGTCCTCCTCATCCAGGCGTGCTCAGGTTTGCCCAGAGTGCAGTGGCTAAATCCAAATTAATGAAGAGGAGAGGGAGAGTGGGCTTGGGGCGGAGGCGGGAGTGGGTGAGGAAGGGGGTGAAGTATAGATTCTGCTCGTGGAAAAAAAAAAAAAAAAAAAGTACAGAAGACAATTTGGCGCAGCATTTTGTTTTGCTCAGCCTGGCCACTGTGCCAGGAGATGATTTGAGTGTTGGTTATTTTTCACAAGAGTATGTGATTGCACAAAAAAGTAGATGCTAAACAGAGGCAGATGGTGGCAGATGGGGGAGGTTGGAAGAAGGTGGCTGGGAAACCTGGAAATCTATACTGCCGTACTGGTGTAAAAATAACAGAGCACAGCCTGAGCCAGTGAGCCAAGTTCCAGAGATGCAAAGTAGAGGGGGATTAAAGGAGAAGGAGAAAGAGAGAGATTGGAGGATGGGTGGAAGATGATTTCTTTTCTTTTCATGATGTGAGCATGAAAATGGAATAGTTTTACCAAGTAAAACACTATAGCTATCACCAAATCATTTTTATGCAAATGAAAATGGCACATTAGCTTAATATGTAATTATATGATATTAATGACAGCGTTCCCAAGGTATACTTCATAGTTGGAGCCGGCGCCAATCTACTGTATGATAATTAAATTAATTATTTCCATAGTACATCAGCATGAAACACATGTATTATTGAGTGGTTTGACAATTAAAACAAGGACCAGTTTAAGGTGTCTGTATGTGAATGTATGATTAGAGCCTAAAGCATAATTATATTCATGTACATGTACAGGTAGATCCTCTGGTTCTTTCCAAACCCCCCCTGTGTGTGTATATAAATGTGTGTGTGCGCGTGTGTGTGTTTGCGTATGAGAGAGATCATCCACGTTTCCCAGCCAAGATGGGCTAAGCTGATGGAGGCTGCTTGTTCCACTGCCCTGCTGGTGGAGCGGCAGGCTCTCTGTGCCACTCGCTCCTCTGCCAGCCTTGCCCATGGGCGAGTGGTGGGAGCAGCAGCAGTGCCACATGGCAGTGGGAGCAGGGGCCTGTTCTGGAACAGGGGGACCCCAACCGGCCCCGTGTGTGTTAATCGCATCCCTGCCTGCAGCCGAGCTGCTCACACCCGCTCGCAGGACAAACAGCCTGCTCTCTCTCTCTCTCTCTCTCTCTCTCTCTCTCTATACACACACAGACACACACTCACTCACTCACTCACTCGCTCACTCACTCACTCACACAGTCTTCATATTCTTTACGTGGTTCTCAAAGTGAGGTGAAGTGTAGTCAGTGTGACTGTAGTTTTTAATTGTCTTACAATAGTGGAAATCATAACCCACCCTTAAGAGTTATTATATTTATTTATTAAGTTCCTGTTATTTATTAGATGCTTTGCCTGGTCACCTGAATTGAATGGGTTTAATCCAAACTTCAGTAACTCAAAAACAATTAGTTTTAATAAAAATGTCATGTGTTTTGTTGGTAAAAATCTAGGAATGAGGTGCTCTATGAAGCCAATAAATAGCCTGCATACAACTATACACATGTAAATAGTAAACCTAATATGTAAATAGATGAATTATGTGCATAAATAAATAAATAAATAAATATGTTAAGAGGTTCGGTGAATTCCCACCTCCACCCTGTGTGTGTGGAGTTTGCATGTTCTCCCCTTTTGCTTCCGGGGTTTCCTCTGGATACTCTGGCTTCCTCCCCGAGTCCAAAGACATGCGTTGTAGGCTGATTGGCATCTCTAAATTGTCCATAGTGTGTGAATGGGTGTGTGAGTGTGTGCGCGATTGTGCTGTGATGGGTTGGCACCCCGTCCAGGGTGATGTCCCCCGCCTTGTGCCCTGTGTCCCCTGGGATAGACTCCAGGTTCCCCTGAGACCCTGTGTAGGATAAGTGGTACAGAAAATGGATGGACGGATGGAAGAGGTTCAGTGATGTGTTTCTTTTATTTTTATTGAAAGTTTGAGAACCCCTGCTTTACATAGTCCTTTCACACATGCACGGAGACAAATGCACTTTGTTAAGGACAGTAGTAACTTGCATGTCTTTCACAAAATATGCAGGAGCTGTGAGCTTCTTGTCTACAATAACTCATTCGACTTTTGAGTAGCAGTTCTTCTTTGAGGGAACTGTATGTTCGGCAGTAATACTGACTAAGGAACTGATGGCATCAATAATAAACACTAGCTTTGTACAATCTGTGCCATTATGGCAATTTCTATTTTTATCATTCTGCAAGTTACATGTTTGACACATACTAAACGTAACAGCATTTCTAAAAGCACCAAATGTAGAATCCAGATGGAGGCTACTTGTGTATGTGCTGTATTTATTTATATTAATACAGTGATGGCATTTTGTTAAATGTAACTTAAAATATGTATTTGTGCCAATATCTGATAGTTTAGAATTGTACACGTTTCCACTGGATTTTGTACCTTTCTGTTACTGCAGCTATGTTATTTCATATTTTCACAAAACATGTGAAGTGTTTTTGATGCAGTCTTGTTCGAATATTAAAGTGTGTTTTCGTTAGAAGGCTGTTCCTCCGCACATGAGCTCATCATCCTTGCTTAATCAGGCAGCCAGCGCTGGGCCTCAGTGCGAACTCGCACAGCTCTACCTGCTCTTAAAGATCAGAGAGGAGACATCGTTATCACTCGACTCCCAGCATATGCTTAACTGGCTCGTGGCCAGCCAGCCTTGTCATTAGTCAGACATATTAATCAGGAAGCTCCCTCTGAAGAGCTGCCTCTCACTCGTACTCCTTCAGCTACTGCGGCTACCCCCCCACGCCCCCGCCCCCCCAGCGAGGTGTGTGTCAGGTGTGTTAGTGAGGAAGCGACTACTGCAGAGCCCATTACAAAGCTTTGATCCCGTGATGGTGTAGAAGTTTAGGCCTCTGTGTCCAGGTTCCAAGCAGTCGGTTGGTTCAGGTGGAGTGACCTCTGCTCCACACAGCTCACACATTGGAGCCTCTAGCAGCTTTATTTATTTATTTATTTATTTATTTATTTATTTAACCAGCCAGTGTGTGATTGAGCAGTAGGAAGTGAGCTCGTTCACGCAAACGCTTTGTGTTTAGTTTGATTCTCTGAAGTCTTGCCACTCTCCAGTCATTATGAGTAATTATTGAGTTGTGTGTGCGTTGAATAGTTTTTGTTCTGAAAGCCAAATGATGGCCCTTGCAGAAATGAAAATCTTGATTATGATTTTTTTTTTTTTTTTTTAATTACACACAAACTATAATGTGAGGAAGTGAGGAAGTGTGCATTGTTACAGATGGATTACAGCTTATAAATACCCATGTATTAATCAGGAAACTCCCTCTGAAGAGCTGCCTTTTTACTGTTTCATTTTTCAATATTTTCAATATTTATTTTACTTTATCTTATTTTATCTTTATTTTATTCTTACTTAATTTCTTATGTGTATTTTGTGCCTTGTCCTTTATGTATGTTGCTTGAACACTCTAATATCCCGTTGGGATCAATACAGTGTTATCTAATCTTATCTAAATACACATATATATGAACTTCAGTTTTAATTGCACAAGTATATCTTGACAGTTTAATGGGTAACTCTATAATTATATTATTAACTATAATTCATGTACCATATTTATGTTATAAAATATGGAGAAACACAGCTGGTAATTCAACTGCTGCCATAGAATCTATACAGGCAAAGTACAGCTTGTGTATAAAGTTATACTTTAACTACACTGCATCAGTCCACTTAATATAGCGTGCAATGCAGTCGCAGTCAGAAACTGCTGCTACTGATATACTTATTGTTGCTACACTACCAACTATTTTACAGTTTACAGCCCATGTTCTGTGTATGTATTGTTCTGTGTGTTTTTTTTTTGTCCTGCACTCATCTCGCACTGTTATGTATTTGCACTTTCTGTAGTCTTGTGTACTGTTACTTGTGTATGTGTGTACTGTGGCTGTGGAGAAACAGCATTTCGTTCCATTGTATACAAGCTATATAGAGGAATGACAATAAAAACCCACTTGACTTGAAAGGGAAAAAAAGTTTATGTTAAAATAAATTAACTTATCGTACCACATTGCTGTAATCCATCTGTGATAGTGCAGACATCTAGTGAGTACAGGGGTGGACAAATCATTAATTCATTAGCTAGTGCACCAGACAAGTAAAAGCTCCAGTGTGTTGCCCAGTCCTATGTTTTTGTTGCCTGGAAACCCAATTGACTAGGCCAATAAGTGATAAGTAATATAATGTGATGGCATATTGCAGACTAGTTAATTAATTAAGACTGAGGGAAAAAAAAAAGTGTACATGAATTCCCACAGAAGGGATGGCTGTGTGTAGCCAGCCATGATAAGTTTCTAATGCAGCACATTGTGTTTCAGCAAACTGTCAGCAAGTCATTAGTCAGGGCATTGGCTATGAGCTGTGTTCTGTTCCTCCTCGCATTGCATGTGAAAGATCTTTGACTGACTGCTGTCTTTTATTTCTCTCAATACGTTTAACTACGAGGTGACTGCAAGTAAGTAGTAAGGAGAGTTATGTGACTGCTTTGCACTGATTAATTTTTTATTTTTTTGCTTAGTTTCTTCAGTATTTCCCCTCTGAGAATCCTCCATGTCATCTGTGATTGCTAATTAATCCACCTAGTAAAATTAGTTCTACCAACAGCCAGACTGAGACTTGGCCAGTGCGTTTGTTTTGTGACTGTCAATAGGAAGTCTCTGGTTGGTGGACGAGAGAAGAAAAAAGTTGATCAGCAGCTTATTGAATGTTGCCTCCCCTTGTTATATTATAGTTTATTTATAATTACACAGTTTTTAGAGACAGTTAATATGAAATGGTTATTTTGCCCCACTCTACATCTTCGTATGCAGTATGCATATATGCCTCAGTTTGTGGAGTGTTTAACTGATATGATACAGTATGAACAGTATGAAACGTGTGTGTGTGTGTGTGTGTGTGTGTGCGTGTGCGCGCGTATGTCTCATCAGGTGCTGGAGGATAATGATTATGGCCGGGCAGTAGACTGGTGGGGTTTGGGTGTGGTGATGTATGAGATGATGTGTGGCAGGCTACCGTTCTACAATCAGGACCATGAGAAGCTTTTTGAGCTCATCCTTATGGAGGACATCAAGTTCCCCAGGACGCTGTCAGCCGACGCCAAGTCTCTGCTGTCAGGCCTGCTCATCAAAGACCCTAACAAGAGGTACTGGCGCAATTAAAATTGACATCATTTTCATTACACTGCGAGAGCAACTGAATAACTTAACGTTACAAGGTGGAGTCTCTATGAAAATATAAAAAAATAAAATCTACATACACACACGCACATTTTATATATATATATATATATATATATATCTTATTTGCAGCACCTTCTATATGAATATCAACATTCTGTCATAAAAATACGGTGCTTATCAGTGTATCAGACTTTCACTTTCATGCTCTGTCCACTTCATGTGTAAATACGATTACACTTACCAGAGCACTAACTTCTCTTCTTCTCTGCAAACACAATCAGGCTTGCCAGTTACATGGTAATGTGGTACGGTAAAGCAAGTATATTCAGAATGCGGAAAGTCTCTGTAGTCTCTGTACCACGTGGCGTGCAAGCCTGATTATTCTTAATGGGCCTCATTTCTCAAGCTGGATACGAACGGATTTAATTGTAAGGCTGTGTGCTATGCACGTGACATGTGATCAACACATGCATATGAGTATGAAGAAACATTTACGATAGCCTTTACGGAACATTTTAGTTTGGTTTGGCTTACGCAAACATTTACACACAACTTCACTTAAAGGTTGATAAATAAGGCCCATTATGTTTAAAAAAAGGGGTAAAATTATTTATTACAAATCTTATTCAAATAGTGAAGTGGTAGATAACTGCTGGAAATCCATATTCCAGGTAATTTAAAATGTAAAGTAAGCAGGTTTTGTCTTGGAATGACTTAAATCAGTTTTTCACAGTTCATAGGCCTGATGTTATTTAAAAGCCGTCTATGTGTAATTGTTTTATGTGATGGGTCAAAATGGAAAATTTCGTTTATAAAAAATAAAATAAAAAAAAAGTTATGACTTACAAATTACAATATTTTTGTATTGCTAATGAAACATGGTGGTGATTGAAAGTAGTGACCTTTCCTGTTCAGAATGCAGTTTTTCATTTCTATAAGAATCGTATATGTATTTTGTTTTGGATGAACAGTGATTTTTTTATTTTATTTTTTTTTTTTAAATAAATTCAGTTTTTCATGTTTCATCCACAGACTTGGCGGAGGTCCAGATGATGCTAAAGAAATAATGCGACACAGTTTCTTTGCTGCAGTTGACTGGCAAGATGTTTATGATAAAAAGGTAAAATTAGCTGATGTTTCACTGAAGATGTGCTGTTTCTTGGCATCCAGTGCTTTCTTAGATAAAATTTAGAAACATTAAGAGCATTAACAAAAATTTTTTCCTTGTCCTATTTAGAAAGAATGAATGTGATTAATGTTTATTGTTAGCTAATAGTGCAACATTAGCCAGATACGTTGTCTGTTCTGAGACAGAAATATCCCCTGAAGGCAGAGAGAATACAGTCGGTGTAGAGGTGGTGCTGTGTAAAACTCGGAGGTGTAAGATTGGGCCCTGCAGCTCCCATACAACACGCAGTGTTACACCTGCACAAACAGGTGCTCTGTGTTTTTTTTTCCACCGCTCAGGCTTTTTCTCACACTTCCTTCCTCAGCTGATACCTCCCTTCAAGCCTCAGGTGTCGTCAGAGACAGATACCAGATATTTTGACGAGGAGTTCACGGCACAGACGATTACAATAACTCCCCCTGAAAAATGTAAGTGTGCCGTTTCTATTGTTATCCCTCTCGATCGCATAAACACACACCCCAGCATGCTTTTTCTGCCCACACTGAATTTACACTTGTTGGCACGGGGACACAGGCATTGCTGCTACATACTTGTCACGTACAGCAGGGTCCAAAAATCTGAGACCACACTGAAAATCTTGGATTTCTCGTTTTCATTTAAAATTGGAAATAAACAGAAGGTTTTAGAATTTTGAAATATTTAAAACAAAGAAAGTAAATGTTCAATATCTTGATTATTCAAGATTCTCCACTATGTCTAGCAAATTTGTGATGCTGACCTTGTAAACTGCTTTGTGCAAAAGGTCAGGTTTTCCTCATGCCTAATGTCTTCTACTGAAGCACGTGTTCAGACGACACTCCGATGGATTTGATGTAAAATGGATCATAAGATTTTGCTCAAACTTGTGGAGTCCATGCCAGCTCGAGTGCGCACTGTCATTAAAGCAAAAAAAATATATATATACTAAGCAACTCTAAAATTCATGTTTCTAAGATTTCCACTCAAGTTGTCGTCACGAATATAATTTGTCATGAAAATTGTTGTAGTAAATTAGAAAAGAATGCATAATAGAAGCATTTTCACTAGTGCTCTCAAGACTTCTGGACCCCACTGTATGTGTGGTGGTCTGGGAAAGCCGTTCACGTGGTCAGAATTCTGCGTTTTCTACTATAGTGGATACAAAAAGTCTACACAACCCTGCTAAAATTGCAGGCTTTTAGGATGTAAAAAATGAAACCAAGTAAATCACGTCAGCTCTTCAATACAGCATCCAAGAAAATTCAAGTGAAAAACAAAGAAATGTTTTAGGAAAAAAGACAAGAAAAAGTAAAAACTTACAATAATCTGGTTGCGAAAGTGTGCACACCCCTTCACTAATACTTACATAAATTGCACGTTTTAACTTTTTTTTTTTCTTTGCACAGCCCTCTTCAGGTCATTCCACAGGTTTTTGTTGTGATTTAGATCTGTGCTCTGACTGGGCCGTTCCAGAATGTTGCTCTTCTCAAGCTATAGGAAATAATTGCTGATTCATTCAGTCAGTTCTCTTCTGTTGGTTAAATCTCCTATAGGTCATTCACACATTTAAACATTTAAGCTGTCATCTGTACTGTGTGTGTGTGTGTGTGTGTGTGTGTGTGTGTGTGTGTGTGTAAGACTCTTCTCTGTTTTGATGATGTGATGGACAATTTGACATCTGATATCGGATTAGAAACTAAACTGATTAGGCTCATGTCCCTTTCCCTATTGGCATGTAACTATCCAAAACTTGGTGTAAAAGCACACGTAGCTAGCAAGGCTTTAGAAATCTTTAGGCAGATTGACTTTTACCACCACGTTTGTTAAACTGGCTCCTTTCCCAAACTGATATTTGCAGAAATCCTAAGGAAGATTAGAAAGTAAATCATTTTCACATTGTTTTGGTGAAATATATTTGTGGTTGCTTAAAGAAGGAAAAGCCAAAGTATGTCATCAACAGAAAACCCCAATTTTAGTCAAAACCTGATTTTCTTTGGTCATTTTTGACTATTTGCCAGCATTCAGTGACAATGACATCCGGTGGATTTTTTTTCCCCCACATATACAACAAGACGGTGCCGAGTGTACAAGGCTCTTGTGTGGGTCTGGAAAAGCATGGCACTCATTTATTGTAGTATTGATATTCTGTAAGTGCCAGGACACTAAGTTCTAAATCTGTTGTTTTTACATATTCCCTTATTTTCTGCATGCTTATGTAACACTAATGTTTTAACTTTTCATGATAACAGTTACTGACCTTTAAAAGTATTAAGAAAACTGAAAATAGACAGTTTGCAAAGTTTAAAAAAAAATAAAAAATCAATATGGGAAAAGTCTTGAAAATATCTAGAATTTTTTCCACAAGGTATATTTTTGTCATTTGAACACGGAAAGATTTTCATTGAACAATTAAAGAAGTGACTTGAACATGAGAAAGGTTCAGCGCCCAGCACTGACAGTTTTGATCAAGTTCTCTGCCAAGGAGACTGTTGGCTGCCTCCTTGCCAACGAGACTCAGACTGTTTACCTGTTCTCTGCAACGTTTATGTTCAAACAATCCCTTATAAATATATGGCTGTCACATTTATTAGCACTTGCTTCTGTTAAGGTGTCTGTTGACAAGAAATGTGATGGCATCTTGGAGAAAGTTCTTATAAATGGAAGACACAGAAGCAACAGAGCATATGGCTATATACCATGTTTATTGCACTACAGACTCATTATCAGCTCTGCCGTGTGTGTGTGTGTGTGTGTGTGTGTGTGTGTGCCTGCAGTTGATGAAGACGGGATGGACTGCATGGATAACGAGCGGCGGCCGCATTTCCCTCAGTTCTCCTACTCGGCCAGTGGGAGAGAGTGAGTCCCACACAGCCAGCACTGCCTCATCATCATCGCGCTTACCACTGGAACAGACTAGTCCTTCAGCTTTTACCCAGTCAGACTTAGCCCAAACAAAGCTCCCCTTCTCCACTGGGACTCTTTTCATCATGCTGTACACAGGCCAAGAGCTCCAGGACACGCTTGGCTTTTAATGGTAATGGGAATTTTGCACGTCGGGCTGAGCTGAAGTCCAGTCCGCTTAAACGCCCCAGGCTGCTGGGGAGAAGAACTGTGTTGTTTGTTTACTTTTGTGTGTTTAGTTTCTGTGTGTGTGTGTGTGTGTGTGTGTGTGTGTGTGTGTGTGTGTATGAGGTTTTATTTTTTTTCTGCATTGAGTTGCTTCAATATGTTCACATGCCTCCTTCGTTGGGCGCAAAAGCACTGAAGCTGCAGAGCACCTTTCCATCCTGGTCCATCCCTGTGTGGCTTGAGATTCACATGAGCATTTAAGCGCTGCGTGTTGTGTGATGTCTGATATGAAGTACAACCGAATGCCTCTGTTCTTTTTTTTTTTTTTTTTTTGTGGTGTCCAAAACTGCCATAACAGTATACTCAGGCTGCACAGGTGTTGAGTTCAGTAAACATGCTTCACTAATAGTGCTCACTTCTCTGGGCAAGGCCACTCGCACCACTAGCACTCGCACTAGCGCCCAAACAGCACTGCAACACACACTGCCTGTGTTCATGGCAGTAATGTGTGTCAGGATCTGCTGTGTTCCTCAGCTAGCATTTCTGTCTCACTGTGGCACTGCAGTACTTTCCTTTCTTTTACTTACTCAGCAAACGGGTTGAGAAAAGAAACACAACAGGGGATGGCGATGGGGATGGCGATGGGGATGGCGATGGGGAGGGCGATGGGGAGGGGGGAGCGCATTCTTTATGTTTTTGATGTTTTGAGCTGAATAGTCCTGTGAATCTGAGCCATACAGCACTGTACCTCCTGATACTTTAGGTACGCTTATCTGTTCGGGTCAGAAAAGCCTTGAGTCAGAACAATCTGATCCAAACTGTATGGTGTTGTTGACTGCTATTTGCCCAGGATTTCTATTTCACAGGTCATTCCCATTTCTGTCATTCCGTCTGATGGCTAAATGACTGATTGTAAGAGTAGAGTGAATTGCGATTGTCAGTTATTCATGGTACATACACCACAGCAGTTCTCAAAAATGATGTCAGGAACTCTTAATATGATGGAGACTGAAGTCCAAACACATTGCGAGATCAGTGCAGTTTGCTGTAATCCGTGTGGCTCAGTGAAGCTCACATCACCTGACAGAGTGCAGATGCACTGTAGCCTTGTATTACATTAGGAAACAGGGGTAAATAAAGCGGTTCTATTTATTTTGTTTTCTGGTTTGTCCTACGTATAATGAGTGCTGTCCAGACTTCTCTACTGGACATAAATGCACCTACAATGGCTTTAGAATGTAAATCAGGCAATGCAAAGGCCTGTTGTTTTGTTTAAGTTTAAGTTTTTTTTTTGTTTTTTTTTTTTTCTCCCCCTTAACAAGTTATGGTGAAGACAACATGCAGGAGCCTATTCACATTTTCAAAGCATTGCTGCGTAAGTGCTGCATAACCAGGTTCTCTCAGCAGCAACCACAAAACCACTGCAGAATATAAATCACATGGCATAGCTCTGAATAGCCCTAGCTAGTGACACTTAGCAATGTGCTTTCCTCTGCTTACATCCCCCACATGGCCAGTACACTTCTCATTCTAGCTCTAAATAAGCAGGTGTACACCGAGATTGGGAATCTTATTAGGGCAGATTTCCAGGCTGTGCTTCATGCTAAGATGAGCCACATGTATTTTGAGTCCTGTAGATAACTTCATGCTCACATTCCTCCTCCAGTGGTTGCATTCATCAGTCAGAGATCGGTAAACCAGCCGAGCAGTGTACAGCGCTCCCATAAAGAGCTGAGTAAGAGGCGATTATTTGAGTTATGAGCAGCAGTTAGGAGCCTAATGTACAGTTTGGTGTGATGTGTGAGCAATTCAGATGTCAGTACGCGTGAATAATGCTTGCTGTGGAAGTAGAGGATCAGTGCGTGAAGATGTCTGTGGATGAATGTGCTGTGGATGATGGACGTTGGACGTCGGAGAGGCGTAATGTCACTGGAAGAATCAGAGTTGGTCAGACCAAATCTAAGTGTTTTGTGTCTTTACTGAGTGTTTTGTGTTTAAAATGTATGGTACATTCCTTGATGCTTAATGGTGTTTGGTAGAGTTTGCTGTCTGTGTCTCCTTTTTATTTCAAGAGATGGTGGTATTAGGTTGGAGTCTTTGGGTTTAGTCTGCATACCTGACGTGTCATTATAAGCGCATGATAAGTTTCAATTTGTGAAACGTTATCAGCTGGATCAGGTAATATTTAACATGAGGTGCAGCAAGTAGCATTGCCGTGTCACAGCTCCAGGATCCTGGGTTACTCTCTGTGCTGAGTTCCTGCGCATGATCTCACTGTGTCCGCGTGGGTTTCCTCAGTGTCGTCCGGTTTCTTCCCCTCTCCCTTAGACATGCCAGTAGGCAGACTGACGACTGTAAATTGCCCCGAGGTGAGAATGAGTGTGTGAAAGTGTGTGCGCGTGGTGCCCTGCGCTGGACTGGCGTTCCATCCAGGGTGTATTTCCGCCTCGCACCCGGTGCTCCCGAGATAGTCTCCGGCTTGACCGCGACCCTGACCGGGATAAAGCAGTTATTGATTATGAATGAATGAACACTTAACATCCCATTAAGAAGCCCAGCAGCGTTTTAGGTGTAGAGAGAAATGAATGGGGGTTTGAGTGGATGCACTGGTTATGGTCTGGTATGATGCGAATGATTCTGAGGATGAGGATGATGAGGATGGTGTAAGAGATTAAAAACATGTTCGTTGTGAGGAAGAGGAAGTTGCTATGTTGGACTTGACTGTCGCTCCTGTATTAGAGGACTAAGACATGTCGATGCAGGTTTACTATAAATGTGTGTGAATTCTAGCTGCGTGTGTGTGTGTGTATGTGTGTGTGTGTGTGTGTGTGTGTGTATCTCAGAGCTTGGTTGAACTGGTATAGAGATGTCACATTGCTTCGATGGTTAGAGAAAGGACACAGGAAATGAAGTGCTAATAAACGTAATGAGTGCACTGTTAATGAACATGAACTAGTTGCCTTGTTTCTTCCCAGTTGCGGTTAATGTCGAAAGCGTTCCTGCTCTCAGTTTACTGTGATGATAAACTCGCATCGATGAGAACCTGACAGGACTGTGCTACTGCAAATCATAAGAGCTTCTGTCTTCCAACATTCTGTTTTATTTTCCTTTATTTTCACTGTAGAAACTACCTAGCGTGAGGTGAATGGGGTAGGCTCATGCTGTTGTTCACATTTACTTTAAATTAATTTATCAACTTGAAAATTGTTCAGCATTTTTTGTCTCACGGCAGTGTTTTTCCTTGTTAGGTACATTTTTAAAGTTCTAAGTAATATCAATTCTGAAAATTTAAATTAAGCTTGCTTTGTTTTTTGTTTTTTTTAATATATGTAGCTTTATATGATGCAGCTGTTTTTCAATGTTGAGTTGGATCACTTGTGTTATGAATGAATTTGTGATGCTGTTTGTCTTTAAGAATGTGCACGTGTGTAGACTCTTTCTGTAGAGAGAGAGAGAGAGAGAGAGAGAGAGACACACACACTGTGTGTTGGTACCTTGCATGTAAGGGACCCGAGTGATGAAACGGTTAAAACTGCACTCTGTTGAAAAGGGCCTTTGGCACTGCAGGCCAAAAACACCGTACACTTTTTAAAATTCCATAGTCTCAAAACTTGGCTTTAAATTATGTATAACAGCACTTTCATGTCCATTTCTCTTTTTCTATAGTTCAGCTAAAAATGGAATAAAGGTCCCTGCTTTAAGAAGGAAAAAAAAGAAGGACTTGAAAGCACACATTCCCTTCACACACACCTTTTTTTTTTTTTTCCTTTTCTTTTAAAGATTAATGTAATTTTGCTTTGTAAAGCGTTACGCTGTGAATGTGGTGAGACACTGCCAGGAGTTTTGCTTTGGTGACATTCAGACAGGCCGACTTTTCCAGCTTTCCCTCCCCCCTGAGCGTCTCCTGGAGCTTTCTGGGAAAAGTCGGACCTGACCAGTGACACCGCCTCAACAGTTACTGTCAATGCTCAACTCGCTGAGTATGAACGCAAGGAGCTGTGTGTTTAAACCCAGTATAAAAATGTCTCACAGTCTTTGATTCCTAGGCTGCGGGTGCTGGAATGAACCTCCAGCACAGATGCAGTGGCCTGCTCCCTCCCTGTAGAGGGAAAGATGGAGTAGTGAACTAGTGTGAGTGAAGGAACCACACAGTCCTGGCCATGTGAGCTGATGGGTTCCATCCTTACTTACTGCAGGGTCTCGAGAAATATTTTACACCTCAACGTACACACTTTGCTGCTACTGTTTGTATCGTCTACAACATTTCTTGTTCTCTTGCTCCTGGTAGTGTATTATGAACAAGCATGAATTGTAAAGTATTTATTTAAAAACAAAAAGAGAAAACCTGAAAAAAGAGCAAAAAAAACAACAAAAAAAGAAATAACATGTACTTGATTTTACGGCCATGTAGCTTTAGAGTTTGTGACACTTCTTGCCCTTGCTAGCTCTGTCATTAGATCCATGTTAAGATCTAGACATGTGGTTAAGATTTTTTATGCAGAAGGGACTTGATCCAAAAAAAAAAAAAAAAAAAGAAGCAAACGAAAGAACAACTGTATTACTAGTTGTGATATTTAATGAGTAAAAGAGAATGCTTATTTCATGACTATATGGCCCACAAGGATGTGAAAACGCTGATCTATGAGAAACCTTTTTTGTACACTGAACATCCTTAGTATTTTTACATGTAAATGTATATGATAGGGATGCACATTATTTTCCTTCTTACAGACTGCTTAAATAAAACACTATGTCAATCTGCGCTCATTTCGCCTCTCTTGTTTGCTCTTGCTTCCTTCCTAGGTGAAATATCACACCATTTCTGTTCGGTTCTGTTTTCAGATGTGCTTTGAGAATTCCGGCAGTGTTCGAATGTATAATTCATATCCAGGCGACTGAGTCAGATTTGAACATTTATTAACAAAGCTTGTTTACAAAACAAAGTTCCGAACATGTAAAAACACATCAAATGTGTAAAAACAGCAAATAAATTAGTTCATTGCAATCTTTATATTATAAAATCTACATTTTAAATATAAACATTTGTTGGAATAAGAAATCCTGAGCGGTGATCATGGACATAAGTTACCAAATCCATGTATGTAGGGTGTGTGTGTGTGTGTGTGTGTGTGTGTGTGTGTGTGAGAGAGAGAGAGAGAGTGTTAGTGACCGAGAGCCAGCACTGCTGCTGTGTGTGCAGTATGGACTGTGATGTCACACGACCCCCTGCAGCCATCACACGCACAAACTCGCACCCACTCACCCACTTCTTACTTGTAGCAAAATCCCTCATGATTTCTGAGTAAAGCCGCGGTGATGGCGCTCTGTCGGTGTGATCGGATTAGCTCCATCGAGAGAGAAGGAAATAGCCGCCCTCACACTGTTCCGATAGTTTCTCTCCTCTCTGCTGGTAACTGAGGGAGGAAATAGAAAGCGCTCGGTTCAGTCAGTTGCACAGGCTGAGCTGTACACGGAGTTCATCAGCGCTTATAGAAAATGCATTTACTGCATTTACAGGATGTCATTCCTACTTCTGCTACATGAGCGGAGATCCTTTTAAAAAACAAAATCAACCCCAAACACCTATTCAACAGGCGGCTCTTTACGGCGTGCTGCCGTACTGCCGCTACAGTAAATCCTCATTCACATTAATGGGCTAAACATTTCACATATGCAGTGCATGTTGTACTTGTCAAACAGGCGGCTTTTCAGATCTCCAGCAGCAGAATTCAGTATTTCATTCCTACTATTCACTGCAAGAGAAGCTCAGCGACATTCAGGCACTCCAAACGGTCAGGTAACAATATTTATTTAATTTCTTTTTTAATTGACTGCTGTTCGGTAAGCCTGGTTAGAGGCGTGTCTCGGGGGTCTGAGCTATGCCGCATTTATCGTCCTTAACATTATTCGAGGATCTTGTGAATGCAGCTGAGGAATGCAACCTTGAGGTCTTCGAATTCCAAGTACACGACTGGTGTGTCCTTCCTCCTACAATCGCCCGCAACCTTTCATGTGCAGGGCATGTTTTTGAAGAAGAAAAAAAAAAAATGGCTGAAACACTGGAAGAGGTATACATCAAAACAGACTCATTCGTAGCTATTGCCAGAAGGAATCATAAGAGGTTCATGAGGTTTCTCTGGTGATTTAAACGTGTCGCATGTGTTGATGAAGCCTATTTAAGCTGTCTCAGAGGAGAAGCCTTCATATAGCACTTTCAGCATGGACCTCCTACCTCGGCTACATCCTCAACACGGAGTCACACCTCAGGATCATTACAGCTTTAATTCTCTATGGTTCTATATAGATAATTTAAAAAAAAACAAAAAAAAAACACAATGTTAAAATAATCTGATAAAATGCACAGAAATTCTGGATGGACATGAGGAATGACCCATCCTCACTACAAGGAAAAAGCAAGGCTTAAAGGGGAAAAAGGAAAGGGGAAAAAAGAGGGTAAGAAGGAAGGAATCGAAGAGAAAGAATGGAAAGAAAGAAGGGATAAGGTAGGGAAAAGGAGAGAAGGAAAGAATGAAGAAAGGATTGAAAGAAAAAGGACATAAGGAGGGAAGGAAACAAGGAACCTTGCTCTTGGGATATCGCACCAGTGGGAATCTCGGACGGCAGCATGGACAGACACACGGACGAACCAGAAATCTGGAAGGAAGCTGCTGAAGAAAAACTATTTCAGACGTGTGACCTCGCTGTGACCCTGACCCTGACTTGGAGCAATTCCAAAATGTAATCAGATCACCTGCTGGTTATAGCGATATTTCCATATAAATCCGACAAACATTCAACCACTTTTTCCTGAGATATCACACTAATGATGATCACAGACGGATGGACCGACAACCTGAAAGCAATCACTCCGTGGCGGAGGCAACACACCCAAAAAAAAAAAAGGATGTGAGGAATGAAAGAATGAAAAAAAGAAAGTGAAGAATGTAGGAAAGATAGAAGTGAGGAACAAAGGAAAAGAGAAGGAAGGAAAAAGGAGTAAAATGGAAGAAATGAAGGAAAGCAGGAAGGATGGATGGAAGGAAGGAAGGGAAAGGGGAAAAGAAGAAAGAAAAAATGTAAGAAAGGAAAATGGGAGGTGAGGAATGAAGGAAGGAAAAAGGAGAGAACAAAGGGAAAAAGGAAAGAAAATGGGAGGAATAAGAAAAGATGATTTTAGGAAGGAGGGGAATAAAAAGAAAATGTCCAAAACAGTCACTTTCAACAATTGGTTTCCTTTGGTCTTCGTCAGTCAGGTTTTCCACTAAAGCACAAGAAGCCTCTCAGACTTCTTCTGCTAAACGCTGTGAACTTTTGCATGAGGCTGCTCAGAGCAGCGTGCTCATTTTGTTTCTCTGAGGGAGAGTGGGAGCTGTTAACTCTCACCTCTCTCCTAACAAAACAACAGCATGGCAGTATTAACAGAGCTGCGAGCGACGGCGCTTTGCAGAGTGGAGCTCTGTTTGCCATAATCTCCTACAGATGTCAGCGTGCGGCTAGTCACTGTCTGTTGCTGACGCGCCTCTAGCAGCAATCTGGATGAGCATCTGTGGACGCCTAGTCTTGCGTGATGTGCAGCCATGGCTACCAGCTGCTGTGCTACTTGTGCTCGCTCTCTCTCTCTCTCTCTCTCTCTCTCTCTCTCAACTGACATGGAAGTATACTAAACATGCTATCAGCCCAGTTGGAATAAGTGATACCACTTGCGTACGACTTTCATCATTTTCACATTTACACTGCAACAAAAATGAAAACACACTGAGGATATAGACCACAAGACATTTAACTAAGAAGCAATAATAATAATAATAATAATAATAATAATAATAATAATAATAATAATAATAATAATAATACATCAATGGACAGTGATTTTAACCAACCGGACTTCTTGCGAAAACTGATGAATTTACTGGTTGCACATTTGCACTATTTGTCCATATAGCGCACAATAATAGAAGGGATTTATTTATAATCGCACTATCCGTTGCACCCAGATGAGGATGGCTTCCCTTCTGAGTCTGGTTCCTCTCAAGGTTTTTTCCTCATATCGTCTCAGGGAGTTTTTCCCTTGCCACCGTCGCCTCTGGCTCGCTCATTAGGGATAAATTCACATATTTACAGTATAATTTCTGAATCCATTTATTTCTGTGAAGCTGCTCTGTGACAATGTCCATTGTTAAAAGCGCTATACAAATTAAACTGAATTGAATTAATAATAATGATGATAATACTCTGATTTGATCATTGATGTGATGCTGCTGGTACCATTGGTTTCTCACCTGTACACGCAGGTTGTGCATCTCTTCGGTGAGAAGCTGCCTCTCGTGTACGAGCTGGTTCTGTCTGTTGAGCAGCTCCATCACCTGCTGAGCACTGGACTGACAGTGCTGGTCCAGCTGCTGCAATCTGCACACACAGCCACCTCACTCCTGCATTACTGCTCACCACACACACACACTGCACAGACATGCTACATGTACAGGTCTTCTGAACACACCCAGCTATGCACACAACCTGATACATTTTCATTTGCGCTTTTTAACTATGACGTCCATCAGAACGAGATTAAAATTGAAATCGCACCACTGTTTATTTTAAACTGCGTCATTCTCATCACTTTGGCTGCGATCCCAGTTAGTTATTAGCTATTTATTACAGTAACAAATTGATTAAGAATGGATTTTTTTTTATGAGTACCAACAGCCTCAATATTTGGGCTTCTAAAGGAATAAACCCATTAGGTAACCGACAGCTAGCTGGCTCATCATAATTAATGATCATACCGATGATGAAAATGAAAATGTGTGGCTGAGACCAAAGATTACACACTGGGCCATTAAAACCACACGCAGAATACCACCACTCGTTTTTCAGTTATCCAATTATTTTTCAACAATTTTATTTCGTAAATTCTACCTTTTTCTATCAGATAAAACCACAATGGAATTAGAGGAGAGTGCTACAGCAAAAGATTTATATCATGTTACTTGAAACCATTTTGATAATACGCAATACACATCATGCTATACTACAGTGGGGTCCAGACGTCGGAGAGCACTAGTGAAAATGCTTCTGTTTGGCATTCTTTCTCAATTTTACACAAAGGATTTCATTACAAATAATATTACCAGCAACTACTTGAGTGAAAAGTAGAATCTTTGAAATATTTACATGAATTTCAGAGTTGCTTAGTATCTGGCACGTCCTCTTTTTTGCTTTAATGACAGTGTGCACTCGAGCTGGCATGGACTCCACAAGTTTGTGCAAAATCTTATGATCCATTTTACATCAAATCCATCGGAGTGTCGTCTGAACACGTGCTTCAGTAGAAGACATTAGGCATGAGGAAAACCTGACCTTTTGCACAAAGCAGTTTACAAGGTCAGTATCACAAATTTGCTTACATTTCAGTAAGGACGTTTGCTTAAATTTAAATAGAAATTGTGCAACATCTTGAATATAGAATAATCAAGAGGTTGCACATTTCCTTTTTTCCTCAAACGTTCAGTATATTTCCAATTAAAAATCAAAAAACAGATTTTTAATGTGGCCTCATACTTTTGGACCCCACTGTATATGGCTTATATAATGTATAATGTTTGTGGACACCTGTCCATCACACCCATATGTGTGCCATCCAAACTGCTGCCATAAAGTTGGAAGCACACAGTTGTCTAGAATGTCTTTGTGTGTATTTATTACACAATTGTAGCATTACAATTTCCCATCACTGGAACTAAGCATGACAATGCCTGTACACAAAGCAAGGTCCATGAAGACTGGAATGCTGACTGCATGCCAGAACTTCTTGCCTGACCTCACTAATGCTCTTGTGGTTAAATGGGTAGCCTTCCCAGAAGAGTGGAGGTTATTATAACTGCAAAGGGGACTAAATCTGGACTGGGGTGTTCAACAAGCACATATGGCTGTGATGGTCGGGTGTCCACAAACATTTGACCATATAGTGTATGTAGGTTTGCTAAGAGAGCACCAGTAATAAATATATATATAACGCTAACAATTTACGTTTAATGAATGTCCAAAAAATAAAATATTTAACAAGGAAAAGTGAAAATTAAACCTTTACCCATTCAGTAAAATACTTATTACTGTATTACTGTATAACAGTGAAGTAAGTGTTCTAAAAGATCTGTGTGGTAAAGTGTATTGTAATAATATTTATCTCAATATTGATGATATACTGTATATACTCATATCGCCAGGCCTACAAGGTAATAAAAGAAAAACTCTTAAAAACATATCACCTTGTGCATCAAACAAAACCTTCTGCAACAACAAAATCAGTGTTTTTTCCCCCACTGGGCCATTAAGGCATTAATGTTCTTCATCAAAACTGTTCAGGAAGCAATGCACTGCCTTATTAATAGATGCTGTGCCTATGTTTAAAAAAAAAAAAAAACCATCATTTGCATTTTACTTTTCTGTAGTGCTGTTTTACTGAACAGTGAGACATATTCAGACCAAATACTCTGCATCATTCCTTCATTAGCATCATTACAAATTCAGCCAAACAGTGAATGGGCTATTTTTGGTATTTGGGGTGAAAACTTTCAGCGCAACCCTAATTACAGTATAACAAGCCTTGCACAGAGAAAGATTAAACACATTCATATCCAGAATGGGTGGAAGTAAAGTGGCAGTGGCTTTTCCCAGTTCTGAAGAGTCTAAAGTCCACCTGCTAACTCACTATCAAAGACTTTTTTTTTTTTTTTTTTTTTTTATAAACGTGAGCCCGAACGCTTGAGCCCATACTCACAACTTCCAACCTGTTTCATCATACATTTGTTTTTACACAAATCTATTCTTCCAAACAGCAGATCAATTGTGGAAATATGTTCACTTTTGTCTGTAAATTGGGAGATAATATTCTATATACACCACAGCGCTGTGATATATATTCTCAAATCGAATTGGTCGTTAGATTAGACAGAAGGTGTTAATTAATTTCCTATAACAGCACAACTCTGACAGTATTGCTGGCTGTAATTCAAATAACAGGTTTATATTAATGAGCTGGATGTAATACATTATCACTTCTACAACAGCTAATTCACATGGATTTGTTTGGCAGTCTAACAGTAAATGGACTAAAAACATAGAATGTGAGAAACATATAATCATTGACATGGTGAAGTTTCTGTAACGAGTCTTCAGGACAGGGGACTTTGCACTTTCCAGTTTCTTGGTAACATTACAAGCTGTGATTGTCTTGTCTTATAGACTCCTGAGAGATACACGTCACACTGATGTCATCCGAGATTCCTGGTTGCGAAAAACAGAGTGGGAGACTACAGTGATTTTTTTTTTTCTTTTTTTTTTTCTTTAAAGACCAAGCCAGAATTTAATTTCTAAAATGTCATGTTGTTGTTGGGTCTCAGAAACGGAAAAGTGTTCATAAACACATTCGTTTTTTATCTTGTACTATCGAATCAGACACCTTTCCAAGCCATTCAAAGACGCTTGTGGTTATTAGGAAGGATATTAGTCTGTCTTTGCATCTGAGCTAAGCAGCTAACTATCGTATCAGTGAAGCTGGCATGCTGACTAACAATTTTACAGGCTTAGCTTGCTAGTTAGCTAGCATGCCTAATTCATATTCCTTTAACAAACCTAATGTAGCTCTCCTAAAAGTTACATCAAGAAACTAGCTATCTAACACTAGATAGCTAGGTCACATTCTTACTGAGGTGTTGTCTATAATCGACATGTTTAGCTAGCTAACAAATGAGTTTATGGCATTATCTCAGCTTTCAGTGCCACAACATCTTCAATGTTGTAACTGCAAATCATCACGTCTTGAACGTGCCCACAAACAACCGTTATAGACATCAAGAGATTCATATGACTTCGGTTTCTCTCTAGTGTAAACGCTCAGAGTTTTGTATATATGTGTATATATTTGTATATATAGATATGTATATATGTCCAGGGATTGCAGGCCAGGCCACCGCTTAGGATCATTCATCTGCTGACAAGATGCCAAGCCACAAGGATCTCAAGAGATATACCATTTCAAAGTGTTAGTTTAGCCGAATAGCACTCCCTGTCTTTTAGCTGTAATCCATGATAACATTTTAATTCATTTTAACCCAATTCCTAAATCAAATTCTTGATAGATTCTTCAGTCTGATTATAACCAGATTATATAAACAGATGATAAAAGTAGTGTCAGGTTGCTAGGCTACTGAGGTCTTTTTGCAACGAGGTTGCGCATGCATCAGAGAAGCTTGTAAGACAACAAATTATTATAGCAGCTATAATGTAAGTGATAACAAAAACTAACGTCTTGTGGACGTTCCACAACATTACACGTGGCTGTAAATGGATAAAAAGTGTCATTATTAAATTAATAAGAAAAGGAACGCTCCGATTAGTGTCAATCAGAAGAATCAAAAGAATCACTAAAAATCCACTTTAAATAAACTAGTATGAACCTTAAGTAAGGTATAAAACATTTCAGGATGTGCTGTTATTGAAAAATAATAATGGCATCACACTACTTGTTGATTTTTCCCCCCTATAACAGCATGTCTCAAAGTGTTTTATTCCTTCTTATTGTTCATGGTAGTTTAAGTGTTTTATTTTTTTAGTGTTTCTTTACATTTGCTTAATCAGAGCTGTAGTGAAGCCCTTTCACATTCTGTCTCCTCTGCAGACCACAGCATGCCTTTCTCCACCATGGTGATACTTGAAACCGGAAGTAATGTGACAAGTTCTACCAGATTACGTTATTTGACGGCAGGCATCAGGAGCAGCTCGCTTACACGTGTGGTACAGTCCGCACCTGAGCGAACCGCGGAGCACTGTTTTCACATGGAGCCGAGAGCCGCTCCTCTCCGTGCATACACACTCGGGTCCGGAAAACAAGAGCAAGTGTGGAAACAGTGTTTCACATTCCAGTGTTCCACTGCTCTGTCTGTTCAATCCAGTTCCCTACACACCTGAATGAAGAAATCGGGTCCAGCGAATAGCTGGTGCAGTTGAGCTGGAGGACTGTTTTAAGTAAATCTGCAGACTGGGTTGGGAAATCCTGATTTTCCCCTGCAGCCTGCTCTTTGGTCCCTCTGTGAGCATGTCCCAGATCTCTCTCTGCATAGCAGCATGCCAGAGCCAAGAGACACACACACACGGAGACGCTTCTCCAGCTCCGGAGGACAGAGAGGAGAGGGAAGGCCTCTAGCTGTTGCTTAGGGGGAAGACAGATGCCCTGCTCCTGCTGGCTGGGGCTACTGCCGTCTGTGCAGGCCCTTTTCTCTGTCTCTCTCTGTCTCTGTCTCTCTCTCAACCCCATACACCCCCACTTATCCCTTGCTCCCTCCTGTGGGAACTGGAGCAGGCTGCTTAGGCTGTGGTGGGCAAATGCAAGTTTTGGTCCCTCATGCTTCACAATGATCTGTCTTTCAATGTCATTCTTTGGTCTTTCTTTTTGCCCCCCTTTCTTATTTTTCACTGTGTGTTGGAGCTGGAAGAAGCTGCTTAGTCTGAGCTTCAATGGGCAGCGAGTCTGATGCACAGGAATCTGTCTCTTCTTCTGATCTTCTTTCTTTTCCCATCATCCCCTCTCTGACTAGATGGAGGGCAGTTTGTGCCAGGCTAAGGCCCTGCTTTGTGGGAGACTGGCGCCACTGCTGCTGCCCACCTCCAGAGCCTGGCTCTCACTCAACTCCCTGCTATTGTCCCCATCTCCATCTACAGACTCATGTAGCGTACAGTATCTGCTTTGGTTAAAGAGGTTGGTGGATCAAAAAGGCCAAAGAAGATAAAGATGGTATGCTGGTTTACCAAAATATGTGGTGTGAAATGTTGACAGATATGACACCCACAGCTTGATAAATATGTCCAATATACACAGAGAATACACAAGAGCTAGCATCTCCACGAGACTGTGAAGATGGAAAATCACAAGCAGTGGTTTGTGGGCTGTAGCGATAGTGCAGGGGGGTGCTGATATTGTTCAACTGTGAAAACTTATATATATACACACTATACCAATAGAAATACTGAACTTAAAATACTGATGCATCATTTTCTAATTACTGTTGCAATAATAAATCATTTGAGCCAGACACAATGCATATCTGCTTTATACTACTTGCTATGTTCATTGTGGTATTTACATAAATATCTGACTGAGTTTTACCCGATCTAATGGAGATCTCATTTCTATAATGAGATTACAATTATTTACAATTGTACCACACACCTGTTGAATTCTCTATTCTGATTGGTCAGAAGGTGCTGATTAAAATTATTATTTAACAGCACAGGTCTGACAGTATTGCCGGCTTTAAGGCAAATCACAGGTTTTTATTAATGAAATCACTCATTGTAATAGTAACAAATGTTAGCAAACACTCCACAAAACCTCAATCTAATAATAAACAATTTTTTAAATAGGTTTTTTAAAATTGTTTGTAACCTATAACAGTTCATATGGTGAAGATTTTTGTAAGGAGTTGTTTTAACATTTATGGAAGGAGTAATTTTCCTCCACGAGAGAGTCTTCAAGACAGAAGACTTGCTTTCTGGTTTCTCAGTAATATGACAAGGTGTGTGTGTGTGTGTGTGTGTGTGTGTGTGTGTGTGTGTGTGTGTGTGTGTGTGTGTGTGTGTGTGTGTGTGTGTGTGTGTGTGAGAGAGAGAGAGAGAGAGAGAGGCTTGGAAAAAAAAGACAGGCGTGAGAGGCTATAATGGAGGCTTGAACTGTTATAATAAAAGTGATAACAGGAACTAACTTGTTCCATGGACTTTCCACAACATTAAATGTTATAAGCTGTAAAAAAAAAAAAAAAAAAAATTATGGCATGTTCTTTATTAAATAAAAAAATTGTTGGAAGACTTTGTCATATAAAAGCAATAAAACACTTCAGGTTGTGCTGCTGTTGGGAAAAAATAAAAAAATCAGCTTTGGTGTGGTAATGTATCACACCACTCCATCTTTTATGATTTTTCTAGAACACCCTGTCGTGTTTTATTCTTTATTTACTGACTGTAGCCATCACCATCACCACTGCTGTACCTGATTCACTCATACCAGCACCACACCCTCTACATGTCTGTCACTGCTGTGCTGGGAATGATCCAACACCCAAATAATCCTAGATAATACCTGCTCAGTGACGGTCGTATGCTGGTCCCTTTCCGTTCATGTACAGAGTAGAAGAGCTGACACTTTGTGCACAACAACAGATGAGTTATAGATTATAACTGGACCCCTACGAAGTGCTCCTGTAGGGTCACTGAAGTGGTCACTGGGTGTATGAGCTATATTCCATAGCTGCTATACGTTTCTACGCTTTTGGATATTTTGTTTAATATCTATGGAATAAAAGAATTAATAAAACAATTAATCATACAATCAGAAACTTTGCACTTTGGCACTAAAGTTAGCTAATTGCATACTGTTAAAATATCAGTTTATATTGAATCACGAGATGCCCAGCCATATGTTTAAATGTTATTTCATTGCAGTGAATGATTTATTGACCGATTTTGAGTAGAAGTGTTTTTATATTTAGCATTCTGAAGATTGAAGGTTTACCCAATTGAAAAAAATACAGCCTTAAAGTGCACAATGCACTGTTTAAAATGATGAAGAAGTGCAATAAAAATTGAATTCCTAAATCAGCTGAATAGTTGTGATGAACAATCGTGATTTCAATACCGAGTAAAATCATTCATTCAGATCATCATTCTTGTCTTTTTTTTTTTTTTTTAATTGTACAAATGCAGTCAGGAACAGCAGCCAAAGGCAGAGCCTGAGGTCAAGTGTGTTAAGGCAGTTAAGAAGGTTGTGTAATTAGGTAGCTAATTCCCTTGTATACCCACACACAGCCCGCATCACCTTTACCTCTACACAACTGCAGGCATATGCAGCGCATTAACCTATTACACAATCCCAGTGCTCTGAAGCTGCACCAACAAACCCTGCACACTCTCACATGTGAGTGTCCGAGCTATTGAGGGGTTTAACCTCTGCTTTTCAAACATATACACAAACACACAGCCTGGGATTAGTGCATTAGTGTGTGCTTGACTTGTCCAAATCAAAAGAAAAACAGGAGATAAAAAAAAAAGGGGCAAACTCCTCTCGCTCTGGCTGAAGTTGGACGAGCGACAGGGGTCTGATTAAATTAGAAGGCCATCCAGCAGCTAAGGCAGCAAATCCAATAACCTCCCCCTATTTACTGGCACGCAACTTAATTAGGTTTTAATACAGCTTAGTGCATGGGGCTGGCCGGAGCTGGAGCGGCCTGGCCACTGCTGCCTCTGCCCACTGCTGGGCCTGCATGTGAAAAAGAGAGAAAGACAGAGAGTGTGAGGGTGGACGGGGGGGGGCAGACTGTCCCCCCGTTCTCTGCTTCCCTGCTGGCCCTGGTGAAAGGACACCATCTGCTGGCTCCCAGACTAACTGAAGCCAGCACAGCTCACACACACACGGCGTGCCTCTGTAACCCGCGCTGAACTGCTGCTACTGCTGCCTCCGCTTTCCTCCTTCTCCCACGAGGCTGTTCTACTGCGATCAGAGTTCCCAAGAATTCAGAAAAAAAATTAAATGTGATAAAAAATAAATAAATAAATAAATAAAAAGAGGCTGGCAACATGCCTACTTGAGTGCTAGCATCTAAATATGAACAAGAATTAGAACTAGAAACAAGAATATAGAACGCGTTCCTCTCTGCTAACATACGTACCCACATTTAGTGATGCACTGATCCCATTTCTCCATTTCAATTCGATACAATAACGTCATTATCATCTGATATCTGAGAGAGTCACACAGTGGGAGCAAAATGAAATCATCAAAACATCATAAATTTACTCAGAAGTCTCCAGTTACACTGACACACATTATAATGAAAACACCATCGTTGCTTTCTGAAACACTGATTATTATTATTATTTTTTTTTTATTTGCTCGAATTAAAGATATAGCCAGCCATGTTGGCGGAAAATATCCGTTTTCGAAATCCAAACAAATCCAGCCTATCACTTCAGTGTCCCCTCGAAAGCCGTGCCCCAAAATATATACACACGTTGTCTCAACTAAGTCCCTGAATGCTAGTGCAGGAATTGACATGCAACATGATTGACAGGCAAGTAGAGATGCCTCCTTATCCTGATTGGTTGGATGTTGTTAGTCCATGTCTTTTTTAATGGGAAGTCATAGTGACTAGAATTTTTCCACTATGTATATTTTTACTACAACAAATATTACAGCAATGGACAAATCAGCAAAGTCAAAGGGGAGGGGGGAGAGAAAAAAAAAAAAAAACACTTCTTATTAACAGAACTAAAGTTTTCATTTGGTGTTTATGTTTAAATATAATGTGCTTCATGGTGGTGCTATGCACCTCAATCTGCTAACTGAAGCTCATGCTTTTTGAATCACACACACACACACACACACACACACACACACACACACACACACACACACACACACACTACAGGCCCTGCAGCTTACAGCTAATGATGAGAATGGACAGTTATCTCTTCACACGCTGTCGAAAAAGATGGACTTGGAGAAGGCGCTAAACAGAAACTTAAATCTTGTAGTTGCAAGTAGATCTAAAAATGACGAATCAAATAACGTAAGCTTTACATTACATTGGACCTGACACATCTTAGCTATTTCACATTTTAACACTAGGCTAATTCTCCAGAACGCTGAATTTACATAAGTCTAAAGATATCCTTAGTGTTTACTGCTCCATCTGTATTTATGAGAATTGGCTTCTCCTCCGCTCAGAGTGGGCGAGAGCGGTTTGAGATCGGAGGAAAAAAAAAAAAAAACTGGAATCCAGAGGCAGCTCAAACAGAAGCTCACGCATGGAACAGGAGGTGTCAGAGCCAGATGATTTGACCCAAAACGGATGCCAGTTTCCTCCCCATGAGCCATGTGGATTACAGTGAACCTCCTTAATGATTCCACCTGTCCAGAGCCACATGGGTTGACCCAAAATGCCTACACCTTTCCCCAAAAGAAGGTGGATCATGCAGTTCACCTTGCTGACATCAATCTTAACAAATATATACATATGTCTGGCTATACTGATATTGGCTGATGTCGGCATATTTACATATTCAGGGTTGCTGTGCTAAAACCTTGTGCTATACATTTGTATACACCCGCTTCTTTCGTTAGTGTCACGTGAAGGTCAGCCAGTTATTAAAGAGAATAATGAAAACTCCTTTAACTCATGTGTTTAAGCTAATGCATCAATTAAATGCTTGTAATTCCTCATTAAACATAACGCAGTTAATTACAGCATTAGTATTTAAGATATTATTACATTCAACAGATGTTTAGTGTAATAAATACATACAACGATACGGAATCTGCTCCAGGAGGTGATCTCTATTATAATGATCCCAAATGTGATCAAATGTATCCTACACTACACGCATGAGCGACAGCAACAAGAAAGTCATTTTCAACATTTCAAGGATATTCATTCATTAATATAAAATTAGCTCAATTTAATGTTTATTGATATCTAGTCTAATAAAAAAAAAAAAAAAGTCCAAAATACTTGGAAAAATACTTTCACTCTAGCTGTAGCATATGTGAAAAGTATGAGTGGTCTTTTCAGATAACAGTTCTTCACACCGAGAAGCTTTTAATTATTGACAATTTCCTTATTTAACACTCCTGATTCACTTAATCGCGTCTTCAGGAGCATCTGCATGTGAGAATCAGGTGTGTATGATTAGAGTTTCAATAAAACTTTACTCTTCAAGAAATCGTTACTTTTACCTTGTCTCTTAGACAAAATAACATTTCCATATTCATTTATTATTATTATTTTTTTTTTTACACAAAATTAACGCTGCTTCCTAACTTTAGTTCTGCTAATCTCTAAACAGGCAAACGATTATCACCAACGCATCATCACCTGCGCGGCTCTCGACACATCCTGCAACTAAAAAAAAAAAAAAAAAAAAAAAAAACTCATTTCCATTCAGTAGCAGTGCTCTGCGTGCATGTATGCAACTGTACATTCACCACCACCTGCACCTCAGCCCGAGTTAGACCATTTAACCACAGTCAGCTGTTATTTTCCTGAAAGCTTGCACCGAGGGCCTTTAAAAGGAGCACAGTGAGCACTTTTTGGTGTCATAAACAAGACCCTTGTGCTAGACAAGAAGCGCATGGATGCACTGTGGAACATTTTACAGCTTGCCTTGGGATGCGCTCGGTACACGAGCAGAGCCAGAACTCCACACCTCTCCTCCAGCAGGCCACAGAGCCGCGGGCATCATGGGACAGCTGGTCGTGGAGGGGCTGAAGTGTGGGAGGAGGGAGAAGAGGCACACTGCTGCCCCCTAGCTTCACTATGGAGATCTGCAACCGCGCAGGTTCAATAGCACACCAAAAGAAGGTCGATGGTTTACACCACCTGTCATTCTTGATCTCTGAAAACAGAATCTGTGAAGTCAAGTGTAGAGTGAAGGTGAGGGGATAAGAAGCACGCACAGGGTTGCTTTAAAGTATGCTTACATATGTCAGAACGCTGTTGCGTAATGAAGGAGTTTAGTACAACAATTTTTTTTTTTTTAACAAGGAAAGGCTTTGGAGCTACTCATTCTATTTGACATAAGGGTGAACTTTAAATGTGAGACTTTAAAAACAAGGCACTAATGTTAGATTCCATGGCAGCAATTATCATTTAGATTTAGTTAATGGTCTAACCACTACATTTTATAGATTTATTTTTAATGAGAAATGTTTCTCCTGAATAATGTAATATTTTAAATGTTATTTTAATTATTTTAATATAAATTACATACACAGATGTTAATTCAAACATGAAGCATGAAGAAACAAATTATTAATTAAATGAGCCCTTCTGAGCAGCCCTAATACGTGCACAAGCAAAACCGTTATCAAGTTATCAGATGAAGACAGCAGGGGAAAAAAATATACTCGTCAGATATTGAAAACCTACACTGAAAAGAACGGCAAATTGCAGAAAGCTTTGTACGTCCAAGTGCTTTTGTCACAAAAAAAAAAAGGTGCCATTTGAAATGTTTTGCCATTTGAAATGTTATTTTGGAGTAATCTTCAGCCAAAATGCATTAGCATAAAAAGATTTTACACAGTTAAGACCACAAACAACATACAGAAGGATGCTAAATAATCACTGACAACTATAAGCCACATCACACATGCTGCATCTTATCCTCTCCTTGCCAACTTCATTTGCAAGTGAAAAGTTTACTGAGCCTTCTTGCTCTTGGCGGAATGTTAGGAGAGCAGTTATGTGTGTGCGTCCTCTTTCTCCCTCTTAGAGACACACACACACGCACACACTTGCTGTAAGAGGGTAAGAGGGGGGGTGGCAGGGCACCAGATGAAGCAGCTC
The DNA here is from genome assembly GCA_022985145.1 of Pangasius djambal. Classification (NCBI taxonomy): domain Eukaryota; kingdom Metazoa; phylum Chordata; class Actinopteri; order Siluriformes; family Pangasiidae; genus Pangasius; species Pangasius djambal. The sequence goes on from CM040977.1 coordinate 20,343,137, forward strand.
TCGCCCGGGGCTCAGTCATCTCCCCGGCAGCAGCGCGGCTGTTCCCGGCCCTGATGCACGCGCCCATTTGTTCCCTTACACTGTCTCCTTCAGTCTACTGAGGAGTGCTACAGCCCCACACACACACACACACACACACACACACACACACGGCCCCCGATCCTAGCTACACTCGATGCACACATCCAGACGCCAGAACCATCTTTCTTTATGTCACCATATGGCTGGCAGTAGCCTGTAGATTTAGCCACACATCTGCGTAGACATTACCGCACTGCTCTAAAGCATGAGTGTGTTTGCGTCTGCGAGAATGGGTATGTATGTGTGTTTGTATGTGTACGTATATGGTATGTTGATGAGGCAGGGTGATAATTGGTGAAGGAGCATGCTAGCAGATGTGGGGTGTGTGTGTGTGTGTGTGTGTGTGTGTGTGTGTGTGTGATGGGGGATTGTGACTCTTATGTGCACTGGGATTGAAACCTACACGGGCTGAGATATGTGAAATGGTAACCTGCCAAAAACCTGATCATTTTCATCCACACAATCTCTCATTTACTGCTTCACAACTTTGTAGAGATGCTTTATTAAGATAAAGCTTCAAATAAAAATAAATAAATAAATAAGTACAGTTGTTATATATATATAGGTGAGAGAGAAAAATCCAACCCAATTATTTTGAAAGGAAACAGGACAAATTGAATAAACTTGCTGAAATGTGTTTACTTTACAGCATGTAGCTTTCTCCAAGTTCATGTGAAAATGCATTTATAATGTATGAATGTTGAAAATGCATTTATAATGTATGAATGTTGAAAATGCATTAATACTAATGGATCACAAATAATTCGCCTCTCAAGAAAACTTTATCTGGTTATTAAAAAAAAAAAAAAAAAATCTGACCCATTATAAAATACGCACTTATGACTTGAGAAGAGAGAATAAAAAAAAAAAAAAAAAAAGTTTGTTTCTGAAATCTTCAGCGATGCTTCACTGCTGTTTAAAACGACCTAAATATAATTATTACAGTTATTACACAATTGCATACTTACAAACACTATAACCATCTGTCATTATTGTTGCTGTTGTAGTGTATTATGTAAATATTCTATAAAACATAATTTTTCCCTACACATTACTAATAAACTGGAAAAAAAAAAAAAAAGGGTGATAATTATTATAATATAATTAGAGCAATGGTTCTGTCCTGGCTGCTGTGATATATATCTGTTTTGATTCAGATGGTGACAGTGACTTTCTACTCAGTAAATGCCAACCATCAGACAGGACAGTGAACTCGTGCTCCAAATGCATTTAAGAAATAAATAGCATTGAAATGCATATGTGCCTAAAACACTGCTATTACACAGAAGAAAAATCTCTAGCCAACACACCAATCCATTCATATTTCACTGGCTGGGTTTCTATGATATCTCACCCCAATCTCCAGGCAAAAAAATATGTTAATACCGCGAGAAAAATAAATAAATTATGTGCAGGAGTGAAACATTGTGTGCTGAAAACCCCTGTGTTGCTTGGCGTTGGCTCTCAAATGGTAAAAATAAATCAAGCTGATTTTCCAAATGCTGCATGCGTGCCACGCTGTTGCGGCTCTTCGCAGCACAGATTGCGAGCCCGATCAAGAATATCTGAGGTGGGGCCCTGGCTATTTGCATGTATGCCGATGCCATTTGCACCAGCTTATTAACACGAACACCTTAACCCACGGGCAGCAGGATGAAGTATCCTACAGAGAAGAGGCACCCGTTGCGCCGAACACGCATGTAGCACCAGACCTCTCATTCACAAGGCCCGCAGTTTGACTTCTACACATGGAATGACATTTCCTACTACAGTGTGAGAAGCTTTCATTACTGCTCCAGGCAGAGCAGGAAGACTCAGACAGTTATAACTACAGAACAATATTATAAAATTTACATTAGCATAATACATTTTTGTTTAGATTTCTGGCCAGGTACCGAATTCTGGTAATATTGTCTTTGCTTTTAAAGAAGAAATATCTAATATTTAAATAATCCTATTAACCGCTGTATGCATTGGATAAATGTTGTTACTCATGCTACTCTTATAACGTCCCGACTAGCTTAATTACTTTACAAATTTGTTTACATTTTACATTTATGGCATTTGGCAGACGCCCTTATCCAGAGCGACTTACAATAGTGCTTTGAAGTCTATCAAAAGATACATTCAAGCCTATCAAAATACATGCAATACATACAATTTGTTAAGTTAACCATGTGCAAACCACCAAAGAAAGAGTGATTATAATTTATTATCTATATTGTTTATTAATTCATAAAATCCCCTGCACGCAGCATTTACATCTACATTCAGCTATAATAAAGAATAATGGCTGAATTCATAACCCTTATCCCGACTGATAAAATGAACTTGTTATAATATTTATATGTAAGCACCTGTGTGGTAATACTATTATACGAGCTGATTTAAAGAACTTATTTATATCAGCATTTAAATAATTTATATAAAGAATTTATATCATTTACATGACATGCATTTTTTTTATCCTCATATCTGTAGCCTTTTTAAAATCAAGTTTAGGTTTTACATGCTGGAGATTCCGCTCTCAGTGAGAAAAGTAATTGGGGAAATATGATCAGATGGGATATTTGTAATGTGTTGAGAATCTGCTCATATTAAACTGTTTCCTGTATAACGAGTGGCAGTAAAATTATTCTTGTTAACCTCTAAAGCTAATGTAATTGACATGCTGTGTATAAAGATGGCAGGATGTTTAAATCCAACTTCCTAAAAAAAAAAAATACTAAAAAATATCTAGAAGCTCTAAATATTGACCCTGCCCTCTGGTGGTCACATTCAGAGCACCATCAGAAATGTTTAATTTGCCTTGACAGACAAATCTTAAATAATTACCTAAATGCTAAAAGCTGAAAAAGTGCTCTCTTATTATTATCCGGGATTTTTATACTTTATAGCATATTTTTTTATAACCTATTTTCCTGTTTCCATCTACTACCAACGCACTTTTTCCTCCACCTAACCATACTTATTTAATATTCATGTTCTCTCTACAACACCTTAAAGGGAAAAGTGTGTTAAAAAAAAAAAAAAAAAAGAAATATTTACTGCATAATTTAAATCTGTTTGCTATATTTAAAAACAAGTAATGACAAAAAACAAAGCTGTTCATTTAAATGTGAAAAAAAGTGTAGGAAAACGCCAAAATTATATCACGTCCTGAAGGGGAAATTTCTCGGGCGAGACGGAATGAAAAATGTTTGACTTAAGGCTTAAGTAAAGCACTATTCCACAGACTAAGAGTGCTCCTTTAAAGCTGTGTGAATACTGCGAATGTAATTTATTTATAATATAACCTAGAATATTTATGTGAAACAGGTGTGAATATCTATAAACTTGTTTTCCCATCTCTCTCGTTTCTCTATCTGTTTATTTGTTCCTGTTTGGCTGGCTGCTGGGTTAAGGCAGTGGGTGTTGAACAATATGGAGGGTTGCGCTGTGAGCAGACGGATGTTGTGCTCCCAGCAGAAGCTCGGCTCGGGCTGGAGTTGCTGCAGATACACCCACACTCGTCCTCTCGCCCACGAGCTGACTTGGGCCTCGTGCCAAACGCCCCCTAAAGCCCTGCATCGCGCGGCCACGTGTAGCTCAACACACGGACCTTCTGCGTGACACACACACTGCTGTATACTGCTGTCACTGTACTTTGGTCAGTAAGGCTGAGACAAAGCCTTCATGGTATGGAGTTAGATGAAGTAGGAGTGATGTGCTGCAGCAGTTCTGTGTTCGACTTTGAAAATTCCTGAACGGATGGATTGGTGCATTTTCTGTTTGTTTGTTCGCTTGTTTAAGGTTACTGCTTTCAATTTTAGGACCTACTTCCATGCACACATTTTATTTCTCACAAGTTGTGACCAAAGATTACAAATATGTCGGACCTCTTGTTGTATCTCCATATTATGATATTTTTTTATGTCCAATCTTCCTGGAGAGATTTGGAGTTTTTATGTAACGTGATAGAGAAATTCTCAGTGTGCTCACTGACCTGAAATCCAGTTGCACGCTTTATGTGCATTTTATGCCTTTTTGCTACTTTTTAAGGCCCAAAATATTTCAGTCATATTCTGAATTATAGCACATACTATATTTTGAAGCAAGGGCACTATTGTGCCAGGCAACTGTATTTTTTCTTCCCGTTTAACAATAGACTGAAGGTGTTCATTTTAGGATTGACCTGTTTTCTTTCCTGGACTAAAATATGCACAAGTCCTGAGCTTTTGAAAAGAGGTGAGTGCTGTGACCCTGTGACTCTCTGTGTGTGTGTGTGTACCTGTGTTTCATGCGCTGATGCATTCTCCCATGCTGTACACACTGTTCCTCCATCTCCTGACAGCGACCTCGAAGCTTCTCCATGCTCTCCTGCAGGTGCTCCTTCTCTAAAGAAAGCTGTTCCACCTCGGCCCTGTACACCCACATCCAACACATATCCAAACACACAACACGTTACGTCTGGTACAAGCAAATACATAAGCATGCCGTTCAAGATGCTCACATAAAAATGAAAAAGGTCACTTTGTGATTGCTTCTTTAAAATTAATTTATTTGACCAGCAAGAGAGTTGTAGCAAACTGAATTGCTATTTGGAGATCTTGAGCATTTAGCCAATATATTATATTTGGCAGACAGAGAATAGTTTAATTTTACATTTGGGTTGAAAACCATTAATTTGCAAAAAAAAAAAAAAAACTTAGAGATACAATGCAGAATATCTGCCAAGGATACTGAAAGATGGAAGATTCACAGCATGATTTCAGCACTGGGTAAATGCTGATGAATGCCAATGGATGCTAACAGATAATTGGTGATAAGCTATGTTTCAATTGCTCTGTCCAAGTGCTTTGGGAAATGTGTTTGGTTGGTCTATTCTGTACAGTCAGCGTTAAGTGGCATAAATCATGTGGTTTTTGGCCAACAGACTGAACTGGAATAATCTTAAAGGACAGTCAAAAATAATACAAGTGGGCAGGCTGAACATGAGACTGTAAAGCGAGCAGTGTCCTGCATCTACTAGAGTTTTTTTTTTTTTTTTTATGCTGTGGCCAGACATCATCGTATACATCACAGCAGGGGTTCTCCAACTTATAGAAATATTAGGCTCAGTATTTAAATGTATATAATAATACTTTGGTTATTTATTGCAGCCATAGAGCTTTTATTCCTGAATTTTCTGCAGGTAGAACACATTACATTCACATGACTTACAGACCTACAAGTTTTCTTTGGTTAATTAAAGTTTGGATTAAACTGATTCAATACAAGTTAGCAGTCAAATAGGCTAGAAAGTATAAGAACTCAATAATAGTACAACAACTTTGATTTTGGTGGCCTGTTATTTCTATCGCAGCAGTGTAGAAGGCATCTCCTGTATGAGTTACAGTCCTCCGATGTACAGAATGATAAAGCTGACAACAACATAAGGTCCTGGCTCACAACCGCTCACACCTTATTTTATCCACCTGTGTGAAGACAAACAGCTTTTCAGCCTTTGCATCATTGACTGCACAATAACAATCCCTACATGATCAGAATCTGGCAGTTATCACGTTACCCAAATAATCATATAAACAGCATTCTCCAACCTATTCAATTAGATTAAGGCCATTATGCATTATAATTTTAAGAAAATTTGATCAAGCCAGCGGGATTTTCCCCGGAAACTGGGTTATTCAATCATGTGTATGGTTAATCATCCATATATAGGCATTCTTCAGTTTTACAGTTTAACTATTTACAACCTACTGTCTATGGGAAAGTCTACATTTTCCCTTTTTGCTCTGTTAGGAATGAAGTGCACTAGGGAGATTTAAGAACGTTATTGTTATAACATTTGTATGATATATTAGGTATAATAATTAGGAAGGCATTTTGGAAACGTATTGAACATAATGTTAAAAATGTTATGGAAGCGTTTAAATAAATAAAGAACCAACAACAAAATAGCATGACTACTAATCAAAAATGGCAGATTACTACACTGAAAAACCTGAAACACTGAAGTTCATGATAAAATGATGTTACTGCCTTGTTGCGATGTTCTTTCTTAAGAAAAGGTTTCATCTTCAGAGGTTTGCGAATACGGTCACGCTGCTGCTCATGTTCACACCAGTGGCTTTATAAAACAGGCTATGTATTACCGAATATGAATACTAAATATTTTAGTGATTAAATGTGGTAACCTAGATCAACATTTGTCACCTAGATCAAATTCAGTACATAATATTATTTGAACAAAAGATAAATAGGTAAACCATCTGCATGATTTAATGATGACAACAGTTACCTTTAAATGCCATTAATAACTAGATCATGGTTAGGAATAAGATAAGTCAATTTACAGTGGTTATGTTGTGTTTCATAGTGGCGCTTCACATTACCACTTCTGACTAGCGCCACAGACTCTGAACAGATGAGACACTTGTTTTGAACCTAACATGGAGAATAAACATTTTGTTTTCGTTGTCAGTGGTTTTTAACTAACAATGTGGTCACTTCACTAATCAGAGAAGGGAGGATAAATGAAATTTGACCAAAAAATAAATAAAATAAAAAAACACCTCTTCCCATTCTCAATGAGTTGCCTTTAGGTACATAATTTACATAAATGCATATAATTGGCTGCAGCAAGCTGCGAAGAGGATCTGCTACAGAAGCCATGATGGTAAAATAAATGGAGTTGCTGAATTAGAGTATTTTTTTCTCCATGTGTTGATCAGTCCTGTTGCCATATTTTTTGCGGTTGGTTCAATCTTCTGAAATACTTTGCTGAGACCGCATCCAGACCATGCTCATCTTTACAGATACAGGCTTTGGTATGAGTCTCAAATAACGTTTAGCTTTAGGTAAATTAAAGAAATATATATATATGCTACTGATATTCAGGTTATGTTAATAACCTTCAGAGTTTCCCATTTCATTATAAACCACCTTGTAAAAAGTATGTTATCCTCCATTATCTTGTCTACTATAAAGTTTGCTTTGGCTGGACTGGTGCTGTTTGTACATTGGTCCTTACTATATCATAACACTGTGGAACAAAATAGCACAAATCTGTTTATGTGTGTGTCTCCTTGATATGTCAGTGGAAGAGGGGGATGGGGAGGAGAGAAAGCAGGGCAGAAGCTGTGTGTACCTTCCCAAGCTGGGATGGCTGACCGTGGCAGATTGCAGGCTGCAATGTGAGTAATGCGCTTTACGCTGTTTTAACAGCTGACTACCCCAGAGGCCTGAGGTGAGAGGAGCATGTGATAGGCGCAGAACAGAGCCAGGACCCAGGACAGACTGTCATGTGCCAGCGTACAGCAACAGATCCCTGACTGGGACATGAGCATGGACAGGATGCGACGCTCTGGACAACACTGCGCACAGCTCTGCACTATATATCACCCTCATATTGTGTCATGTCGTACAAAGCCATGGCATAGAATCAGCACAATTGTAAACAGGATAGGAAGTCTCTTATCTGGCAAACACTGAGAGCTAGATTTAATTTAGCATTCACAAATGATTGATATGAGCTTAAAGCAACCACATTGGTGTCAGTCTGATTGGATCAAAGTGATATTTTGGTATTTTTTAAAAAAAATATATATATATTTAGTTATGATGGAGTATTTCATTAACCCAGGTTCTGGATGGGTTCCACATGCACTGTTTACATGTGACAAATAAACCTTGAAACTTAGCCCAGAATATCAGAGCATCCCTAACAGGGACAGAGCCGCATGTTATACAATATTTTAACACAGACCTTCAGCTCAGTAGGTCTCTATAATATATAAACATTCGTGTGAAAGGAATGGATATAGCCTCAGACGTGTGTGTCGTAAAACCGTGCATTCAGCTTTAAGGAAATCGAGCCCTACTTGCCTGTTAGACTGGGTCAGCTCTTCCATTTTCGAACAAAGAATGTGACACTCATCCTTCAGCTTCCCTATGAGGCCATTCTGCAAGCTCAGCAAGGCATCCATGTCTGCAACTGTGGCATAACGACAGAGCAAACGAACACCATAAATAAAGACGAAGCACAACACTTAACATATAACCACAAATGATCGTTCTTCTCATTCATTTAGAGTCACTGCTTTGTGCATGGAGTGTTATGATTCATGTTCATGACATGAATGCTTTTCGAAGGATGGAAATCTCTTAAACTTCGAATGCTATCATTTCATGGTTTGTTTCAGAAGGTGCTTCGGGAGATATCGCTGTTCTTTATAGTCTATGGTTCTATCCTCATGCACACCATTAAGAATTTCTATTACTTGACAGGTTCTCTGAATTGTTAAGAAGTCACAAACATACCAATATGCTTTAGTACTGCACGCGCCAGCTTCTGTGCGCATGTGATAAATTCCTAAAAGATCAGACCACACCAATTACACCATCTCACTGTTGAATTCTCGAATCTGATTGGCCAGAAGGTGTTGATTCGTTTTCTATAACAGCACAGCTCTGACGGTAGTGCCGGCTGTAATTCAATCACGGGTTTATATTAATGCACTCGCTCTAATATGTTAGCTTTCTATAGTAACAGCTCATTCACAGCATGAGCTGTACGGTGTACGATGGCAGTTTCTGGTTTCTCGGTAGCATGACAAGCTGCATTTTTTTCGTCTTAATAACTTCAAGAGAGAGGAAAAAAAGAGAGACTGATTATAGTCATTATAAAATAATACCTTGCTTCATTGATGTTCCACAACCTTAAATGTAACTATAAACGGTTAAAAGTATGACGTGTCGTTCATTAATAAATTAAGAATTGTAACTGTTGCCAGATTGCTATGGCATAAGAGGAATAAAGAAAAATACAGGATGTGCCGATATAGGAAAATAATCAACATTGTCTATGATTATCTCCAAAAAAAAGCACGCCATGCTTTATTCCTCATGCATTGTCCATTATTTGTTTACAAATGTTTTGTCAGCTGTGCATGTACTAGGCCTTTCACTTATCATATAACAGTATAAAGAAAGAGCAAAGGCTTGTCCACATACAGCTTCACTGGCCACGACTGTGCATCACATAGCGTCAGGAGAGAAAACAGCAATACGATTCTTTCGGAAAAATAAAAACACGGTCAGCTTCATGCCCAGGAGCTACAGCTTCTGATTCACAGCTACGTACTGAACATAAACCCCTGCAGCTGAGCACATCTCTGAAGCTGCTAAGCAGGGCTTTCACTGTGATCACTTCTGCAGTAGCCACAGATAATATAACAACAAAAAACAAAGAATTATTAAGTTTGTAATCAGTGATGTAGAAAATCCAGCTCAGCTAACTTAAAAAGCAGTTAGAGGTTTAAGACGGAGGCATTTAACAGATTATTTAAGCGGTCATGTAAACAGCATACTATGGTACTTTAAATTAAATCTGGATTAAAGCTCATAATGATCACCCGGATTTTATGCAATAAGTCTGGGTTATTCAGAGCATGTATACTGTTCATCTGATATCTTTTACTGTTCTATTAAAAAGAAAAAGAGAAAGTGGAGAAAAGCTGATCAGAATAGAGACAGGTCGAAGAAGGATGGCATTATGTAGGCATCAAAAATCCCAAAGGAATGATCATGAGAACAGCCGACAAGAAATACATAATATAATACATTAAAAATGACTATTTTATAGTAAATAGTGTTTATCAATGCTGCTCTGATACTTGGCCAAAAAATAGTTTAACTACCTACAAAAAGTGTAAATGAAACTACCTTAATACTGGAAAAATAAGTTAAACATATAGCTTTGACATAACTAAAATTAATGTAATTGCTGAATAAGATATATGGACGTGGAGTTCTTCCCTAGAAAACTTAAGCATCTGTATATATGGTGATGTAATTATTTCCAAAAACAGAGTTTTTGTAGTTACTACATTATTTAGTTCATGTAAGCCACAGCGCCGTCTTCTTCTCACATTAATTATTCTATCAGATCAACCTGCCTCTTGCTTCACTTTTTATGTTCACAAGACTAGATCATAACTAATAACAAGCTACAAAAGCATTTTTGCATAAACATTTGTGCTAGAAATATGCAAAGGAGTGCAAAAGATTACCTGAACCAAACAGACAGGAAGCACAGAATGCATGGAAATGTCAATAATGTTTTTTTTTTTCTTGTAAAAGACATTTTTGTTGTAGGTCTAGAAGCATTTAGATGATAGATAGATATATGTGTGACAGAGAAGTACTGAAGAGTGATGGTATAAGAAACTTTTCTCTTTCACACATTAGATGAAGCACGGTGTGACGTGTAAGGGGAAGTGGAGTGTGCAATTGACCTGTGACACATCACTAGTTTACTCCTGATGAGATTAACAAAACAAATACGAATTCTCACATCGGGTGCACGGGTATCATTTGGCGGTGTCATTTAAATGATCATTGCTTTATACACACCCACCAACTACTGGTAACTAGCTGTTGATATTTATGTATACTGCTGTAACGTTAGCTATGTTAGCAAGGACAGCCATAGCATACAGCAAAAATATTTCCAAGTGACTAACTTAACCAAAAGCATCCCATATTCTCAGACGGTTGAGAGTTACAAGTTGATGGCATAGCTAACAATGAGATAAATGCAGACAGTAGGACGTACATTGCACAATAGAGAGTCAGTCATCAGAACAAAAAGCCTGTTCATGGCCAGGCCGCTCTGATAATTCTGTCTCAACCAACTACTAAGAGTCAATCATTTTAGAAAGGAGAATATGGGAGAGAGCACACAGGGAGGGAAAAATAATTAGCTTGCGTGAGTGGCCATTATATGCTTAGAGAGGGAAGTGGTCTGTGGTATTAAAGGACTAAATCTATAAGCCCACAGAGTTTCCCGCTGTGTCTCTGATGCCACTTCTCTTTAGACAACATGTGTGCCATGCAGCCACGCCAAAAAAGAAGCCCTTTGTTTTCCCGGCGCTTTGTTCTGGCGATCAGCATGCCTCGAATTTCGCGAAACACAGGTAAATAAACTCGTCGATCCAGATGGTGCAACAGATGTGAGAGCAGCACTCTGAAATCAACAGACAGTGGGCAGTGCTGCCCGCTTCCCCTCCATTTTTAAACGCTAACTAATATGTAGCATCGCGGCTCTGCAGTGCCGAGCATCTGCTCCCTTCGGCCAGCCAAAGGTTACAGGTGTTCCTGATGCGGAGTAGAAGAGGGAGGAGAGAGGGATGACAGGAGGAGGTTGTTTTGGCAAGGGAAAGCACACCAGTGGACACCCACCATTCCTCTCGTGCTGCGTTTCCATTTGCTGGAGCGTCTGTGTCAGCTCATGCTCGCGCCGTTGAGCCTGGAAGGTCAGAGCAGCCATGTCCTCTGCACAACGGCGCTCCAGCGCCTCCTTCTCCTTCCTGCAGAGATACAGAGTGAGACAGAGAGAGAGAGAGAGAGAGAGGACGAGAGCAGGTGCGTCACAGATTGTTCTTTAAGGCACTCAACGTAAATAAGCTACAGTAACCTTCAACACACGTCAACAAATCCGTATTTGAGTTAGGAACGCAAACCAGTTACTTCATTTACACTTAAGTGTTAAAATGAAGCCAAGTTATTTACTAATATAATATCAAAACAAATTCCACCATGAACTGTTGAACTGTCACCAAATCCTGTTACCAAAAACAGTTTCTTCTCTTTAAAACATAACTGTGGCCAAAAAGAGACAGACTGAAAAGAAAAAAAAAAAAAAAAAAAAAAAAAAAAAAAAAAAAAAAAAAAAAAAAAAAAAAAAAAAAAAAAAAAAAAAAAAAAAAAAAAAAAAAAAAAAAAAAAAAAAAAAAAAAAAAAAAAAAAACAGAAAGAAACTGCACAAAGTCAAAGTGCATTAATTAACAGCAAAGCCCAAAACTTTTCTCACACACTGGGTTTGGAACGTAGCTGGAGAAGTGACCGTCTCTGCAGGCCTGCTGTCGTCTGGAGTGTGAAGGCGCTCCGCCCGCGAGAGCTGTGAGAGAGAGAGAGAACGGCGAACCCCCGCTGGGCTTGAACAGCGGCCTAAAACACCATCCACACCAGCGCTCAGCAGGGGGCTCGCAAAGGCCTCGCAGCCAGCCATTTGTTAGCACGCCTTTCCAGGGGGCCCAGGCAGGCGTGGGTGCGGGGGCGGCCGGCGAGGGGTGGTGTTTGTCGACCAATTAGCATGAGACAGACCGCCAGAAAGTTTCAACGAGAAAAGTTGGCTTACAGTAGAGTGTCTGGACACCGGCAAGAGGGAGAGGTACACCATTGTTCTGCTAATGGCTCGGAGTGCTTGACTAAGCAGGTGAGATGGAGCATGTGATTTAGAGGTTATGCATGATAGAATATGATGACTACCTGAAGCGACCTTCCAGCTTTGTATTCAGAGAGTTATAGATCCCATGCAGCTTCTTTATTGTAAGAATCATGTGTCATCATCTCTCAGCGTACTCTAAGACAGTGGTTCTCAAAGTGCGGTCCAGGACCCCCAAGAGTAATGAAGCATAGCCGGAGGGCGCGATTTTTCTAAAGTGGTAACATTGGTGGAAATCACAACCCACCCTTGAATCAAATGGGTTTAATCTGAACCTTAATAGCTCAAAAACAACTAGACCTATAAATAATGTCAACCTGAACCTAATGTGTTCTGCTGGTGAAAGGTTCAGGAATGGAAAGCTCTACGGCTCTAAAACATAGACAAAATATTATTTACACAATTACATAATGTAAATGTTCATAAACGAAATCTGGACTGAGGGGATCCATGGAATTTATTTTACAATTAAAAGGGGTCCCTGGCTTTAAAAAGTTTGAGAACGCTTGCTCTATGAAATCACTGCTATCACATTTCACTCGAGCTAGTGTAGATGCACTCTCAAATCCAGAGACGACAAACTGTCAGCAAGTGCAGCACCTTGCACCTCTGTTATGTTGGCAACCGTCTAAAAAGGAATGAAATTATAAAAAGGACATCATATGCGAAATACATTTTCATTCAGACTCTTTTTATATAGGCGTCCAACTTCACAAAGGTCATGCATAAAGATGACAGAAGGCTGAAGGCTTTTCTGCCTCACCTGCAGCAAGGACACAGAGTCCAGAACGTATCCGTATATCACCGAAAAGCAAGGCGATATCTATAAAAATCATTATTCGATAAATATTTTATGAATTTTTTTATTCAGTTTCTTTAATCACCCAGTCAGGAAAAGTGCTCAGAATGAGGGATTCTTTCTTGGCACAAAACCATATGCTCTAGCTTATGATGTAAAAATGTTTAGCAGCATTTAGTATAAAAAGTACAGCACTAAATACAAGCATATGTGCTGCAAAATGTGGTGAATGGTAACACAGCTACATGTGATATGTTAAATGAAAATCTTATATACTGCTGTTGTTGAGTGGTAAACTACCCCAAATATAGATTATAAAAAAAAAAAAAAATACACAACAAAAAAAACAGAAAACAGTCCTATTAAAAGTAAAGTAGACACACTATGGCTTCCTGCTATGCCTGCACAATAGCTGGGCCGCTACTGGAGGTGCAGTTCTGTGGTCTGCTGGGGACAGTCAGAGGCCGTGTCCCCCATGTCAGGTCAGGGTGTGTTTTCGGAGTGTGTTTGCTCACTGGCGGTAATAATGTGAGCGAGGCCTAATGTCTTGCGGCCGTGAGGCGGCTCTGGGTGGTAGGAGGCTCGGTGGCTGGGTGCTGGTGAGGGGAGAAGGGCTGCGGGCTGCCTAAGTGGGCACTATTCAAGCTGTTGCCCATTTGATTTGGAATACCACAGACTGCTCGTGCGCAGAGTTTGCAGCACCCCGCGGTGCACCATGATCCTACGCCAGGAATGACCAAATGCTACCGTTCCTAAAATGTGCGCAAATTGGAGGCAGCCGGTTGGCTTCATCACTGCTCGACAGTACATGAAGAGACTTTGCCACCATTTGTATGGTAACACATGTGCAGGGGGAAACTTTACAAAAGTACACTCGTACTGCGCGACAGGAGGAAAACTTAGCCGAAGACACCTGCACCAGGCAAATGTTAAAATAACATAAAACCTTCTCAGTCTGATTATAATACTGCATGATTTAACATAATCGAGTGTTGATTATCTTTTACTGCAGTATAAACCATCAAGAAGGAGAGAGTGTAGTAGAGAATGGAGGTTTCTGTGTAATGAATTTGTGCTACAACAATGCCACTTTATACAAAGTGTACTTACTATGTGCTTAATTAGGCGAGGATTTTGGTACAGTGTAACTGACACGGAGGTACAAATTGTTCCAAGTGAACTGCTTGCATTAGACTTCAGTATCCTAACTTTGTGTATTTAGAAATAATGAAAAATGGTCATTATACATGTGTAGTGAGGTAGAAGGTATTAAGCAGATGTGTAATTACACAAATCCACTCAATTATTGCTTATATTCACACCAAAACGAATGCAATTAACTGAGAAACTCCAATCGCTATGCAGCCAATCCATACACAACATTTACTGCATGGTAAACAGAACCACACATTATTTTTAACTAGTGATGGCAAATGGACTTAAATTAGTCTACCATAGAACAGATGGGCAAACGCAAAGCACTGATAAATGGAATCTGTTAATTAATTTCATACGTACTTCATATCTAATTTAGCGCATCGTCCCAGTGCCAAGTACATAATTTTTTTTTGTGTGTGTGTGTTTTCTATAGTCACCGATTTGTCATAGTAGCTTTATGTGTCTTATGGAGCATAAAGTAATATGTGAAAAAACAATGTGTGTGCGCACACACCAAGTCTCAGGTGATTTGCTGCCATTATTGAACCATGGTTATCACACTTCTCTCCCCTTTTCCTCTGACTGACACACACACACACACACACACACACACACACACACACACCCACCCACCCCCACCCCATCCCTCGGAAAAACCACAGAGATGAAAGATTCCAACCTGCCACCCCAAGTCACATCTGCTTCCCACACACAACTATTTACTCTCCATCCTAACTGCTCCTAATGCCGCTCCTATCATCCCTACTACCCCCCTCTATCTCTCCATCCCCCTCCTTCATCTCTCCTCTCTCTCTGCATGCTCTCCCCCCTGTTTGCTGCTCCCTCCCACCCTTTTTCCTTTAACTAAACTGGCTCTGGCTTCCTCCATCTGGTCCCCTTTCCTTCAGCAGCCCCGCACCTGTTCACACCTCCTCTCCTGTTGGACCGCATTGAACATTTCCTCCGCTGCCAGGGCTATTCTGGCACCCGCAACCTCTCTGTCATTCAATCCATCTGTCAGAAGTGAACTTTGTTTACCACCAGCTTCTGCTTTCTTCTTCAAGAAATGCAAAGCCCCCTCAAGGTCAGCGGCAAAATGAATTGCAGTTGCCACCGATTTACAAACAACCCTCTCTCTCGCACTCCCTCCGGCAGCAAACCGACACATTCTGAAGCAGCAAACCTTCTGTAACTAACTTCCTGTTTTCACCGATGTCTCTTTTAGTAAGTCATACGAGTTGAGATACCACTTACAGAACATAAGATGTTCAAATAAGTGCATTAATAATATTTGCTCTAATGCAAGTAGTCGCAAAAGAAAGAACGAGTCGCAAGAAAAAAAACTTGATACAAAAAAAGCCCGATACAAAAATGGTGTTTGTCCAAAACCTTTGAAACAGAAGCAAAGCTGGTGGCAAGCACAGGATTGAATGTGCGAGAAGGAGGATGAGTGAGTGAGAAAATAAAAGGACAGAGTGCTTTCCCTGGATGAAACGGCATGTGCCAGTGATGGTGTCGATGCCCGTGCTCTAAGCAGGGGGACACATGGCTGGAGCTCGGGGCAGACCTGCAGGGTGCCCATCCCAGACTCCCCACCTGTACCACCTCTAACCAAATATGCCCTCCAAATGCCAATGTGTTTGTGGTAAGAAATCAAAACTAAGCAACAACAACAAAAAAAAAAGCAGCACAGCTGCTGATGAGCACAACAAACACTTGCTTTTAACCCAAAAGAGTGTCGGGATGGGTGGGTCTGGAGATGGCAGCCAGCACTTCCGCTGCTCTCCCTCATGAGCTTTGTGATGAACTTTATCTGTCAGATGGAGGGGAGCAGAAGTAGAACCATGACGAGAACCAGTTAAAGTGCTGTACATGTGTGAGAGAGAAAGAGGAGACGGCATCAAATGTGAACCTTGTAAACCATAAATTTACAGTTTCCGTTCATTCATTCGTCTTCAGTGACTGCTTTATCCTGATCAGGGTCGTGTTGGATCGGAGCCTGGCCCAGTAACACTGGGTGCAAGGGGGGTGGAGAATTCACCTCGGATGTGATGCCAGTCCATCACAGGGCACCAATAACACACACTCATTCACACCTAGGGCCAATTTAGAGTAGCCAATCTGCCTACATGCATATTTTTGGACAGTGGCAGGAAACTGGAGAACCCGGAGGAAACCCATGGATCCACGGGGAGCGTGTGTCTGAACCCAGGACGCTGGAGCTGTGAGGAGGCAATGCTTCCTGCTACACCACTGTGCTGCCAGTAAAGGAATATCCACCTGCAAGTAAAAAGCACAGGCAAATAAAATAGGTCCAAATTCCTTTACGCACCTCTTCCTTTTCTGACTGCATCAATAATCAGTGCTCGGAAACACGCATATATATGTTAAACCTAAACTTAAAACAAAACTTATAGTGACCAAGAAAAGGGTGTCATGGACAAAGAGCAGGAAGAAAATCAACCCATCTTCCAGAAACAGTAAGTAGGGCACTTTCTCTGGGCAGAGCTGGCCCAAGTGAGAACAGTTGCACCCAACAGATTTGCCTTCACTTTGCCTGGGGGACTCATAACATTCTGTCCGATGCCAGCGTGCCTGACTGAGAGCTAGGCCATGGCACTCCAACACCGCTCCATGGCTTTCCTTCCACTCAAAGTCATTACTAGGACTGTTTAACAGTGCAAGTGCGCTTGAAATATACATCATACGGTTCCATACGTTCTGGAGTATTTCCTTGTAGGATATTTTCTGTCTTCCATTTATGGAGGTGCCAGTGCTTTGTAATAGTCAGTACGTTTTCCGCCATGGGAGAGTCTTCAGACACTTTCCAACATGGCAAGCTGTGTTTTTTTTCCTCAAGAAAGATAAAAAGCAAGGCTTTTGAGGGAGTGACTGCTTGTAGCTGTTATGTAATAACAGGAACTAACTTCTAATGAACATTAAATGTAAAGCAGTTAAAGAGTATGACGTGTCGTTCTTATTAAATGTAAAAAATTGTAATCGTTGTCAAATTGCTGTGGTGTAAGAGGAACAAAACACTTTGGCACGTGCTGTTACTGGAAAATGATTAACATTACACCACCCCAGCACTGATTATTTCCCCAATGACAGCAGGCCTAACGTGTTTTATTCCTTACATATAATAAATTGAAAACAAAAACAATGAAACATTTATTAATAACAATTAGTAATACACTATTAACCACAAGCAAATTGTGACTATGACTACATATTTGCCCTACAGCTACTATAACAAGATGCATTCTGCTCTTGACAGATGAGGGAAGCTCTGGCACTGTGTGAGGATAATCAGGTTCAGAGACCATGTTCTCTCGGGTATATACAGGCTCCCAGTACAGAGCTGCAAATGAAAGGCACACATGTAACTGCCTTGAACTTGGTTAGGGCATTAAATAATGGAGTAAATGACTGGCAAATGAGTTGAAGTCTTGCTCAATTGAGGGACATAGCCTTTGGCATGGCATCTGGTCTTACAGGCCAGCACAAAAGCATGCTGAATGGGAGATAAAGAGGGGAAGTCACCAGCAATACATGGCAGCATCAAAAAGTGAGACATCTAACCCTGTTTGTACAGTCTCTCTGGATAGGAATGAAGGCTGAATGAACAAATCGAGATGTTGGAAGTATAAGCTTCTATGAATTTATGAAAAGTTTTCAGCTTTCTTTCTCACTTTTAAACAATATGTTGTTGGGTAAAGCATCTCACGTATATTCAGTAAATAACCATAAGTAACAGTAAAGGACCTATTTTCGTTTTTAACATGAACAAATTTTTGCCAAAAAAGTGATGTTCTGAGGTTTCTAATAGTCATATAGTAAGGTGCCCATGTTCACTAAGTAAAAATGGCCAAATGAACAAACATTTCTATGTAAAGCTTATACTTGTGATATTTAAACCCAAAAACAACATTAAATTCAGGAAGTAGGGATCCAGATTTCATCATTCATGACGACTGTGTCTGCATGGCAGCACGTGACTAGTCAACATGTATCGAGTCCAGTTAGAGAAATGGATCTGTGTACCTGCATACCATAAAATATATATAATACTCAGTATATACATTTGTGAGTGAGTATGTGTGCTTGTGAGGGATGAGGGGATATGGGAAGCAGTCCTGACCACCTTTTCTGAGACTAGTGTTTCCCAATAGAGCAACATAAATATTGAACTATTACAGTACTTGAAGACATCTTCACAATAACCCAATGCTCATGACCTGATATTTTGCTGTGTCAAAAAGGAATACCACCACCACCACAGTGGAGCCACATACAGTATATACTTAAACTCACACACGTAAAAAGTTAAGAATGTAACAAGGGGAAAAAAATAATGTTTGGTACAAATATAGATTCAACCTATAGACTTCTACCTAAAAATATAGAAGTACTGACTTATTATTTATTATGTTCATATTATTCTAAGTATATTACTGCTGCTATGGCTTATTCAATAAGTACAGTAAAACTGATAGGAAAGTCTGGGCCTGCTGACATGTCCTGGTACTTTAAGGGGTTAATGATCAATCAGTGTCTAGTATATCATATTATGATATTAATAACACAGTCATATTGCCCAGCCCTGACAGCTAGATTTTTTTTGTTCTACCTGGTGTGTTAATATCAGCATTATAGTCATGCCAGGTTAAATGTACAATTGGCTCTGGTAGCATCATGCCTTTGAATAAACGATGGCTGTAAAACAACCAGGGAATTAGTTCTACAACTAAAAACGAGATTACACCACAAGTCCAATCACCTTGACCTTGACTTTCCTTCTATTAGGATTTAATAACCTGGATAACTGATAACCTACACCCCTATGCTCACCAGACTTTGGGACAAACTTTAAGTCATTCAAACAAAAGGCCATGTGATGTCATGTTCTGAGAGGTCGAGAATGACAGAAGACAAAAGTTGTGGTCCTGCTCTCTGCCACATGAGGAGGAGGAGCAAGGGGCCTGCAGCCCTGTAGGCAAGGCGTGAAGACGTGGCAAGGTCTCATGCCAGGCCAACGGGCACACCACTGTCAACATCATGGAGCTCTCCTGCCTGGCCGGCAGCGGTCCCAGCTGCCCCATCCGTTACTGTCTGATTAGTTCTGCTAAGCAGCCCCTCCTCTCACAGCCCTGCTGCCATCTGCTCCCCCCAACAAGATGGCTGCCGCCCAGCACCTCGCACACCGCCCTCCTACCTGCCAGTGCCCGCGCCCGCCCTCGCCCCAAAGCGCGAACATGGCTTCTCACGGCTGGCGGCAGCCTCCTTTCCTTTTTTCCCTACTACTTTTGACGAAGGGCACAGGCTTCGTTCTTTTGTTGCCCGTCGGATGGTACACGCACCTCCCACCGACTTGGTCTTGCAGCAGTTTGGTGGAGCGGCAGACTTCACGCACAGTGGCAGCCTCCCTCTGGCATGGAGCTGCATCTGCTCGCTCTTTTATTCATTTTCCCATTCTCGCCTATTTGGGGGATTGTGCTCTGCCCTCCCACACACACACACGCTTGTGAGGTTGAAGGAAGGCAGAGAGGCGTGTAAAGTTTAATGGAATTCTGGGGTGGGATGAGAAAGCGCTTAACGCCAACGCTGCAGTGGGTCTTCAATGCTTTATGGGCTTTAGAACAAGAACTTTTTCAGAGGACAAGTCAATGACACTGTCAGCAAAGCGCAAGAGGCCTCATGATCATCAGTATGGGAGTTACTGAAATACAGTTTCGCAAAAGGCCACAAGAAGTTGTGTACTGCCCCCTCTCCAGACCTCTGTGCGACAGTTCTGCACATACTACACACCAAACACTCCCAATTAAATCTAAATGCTTTAAACACTTTCATGCATCATGTCTATTTTTGAAGTGTGATGAACCACAAACACATTCACTTCTAAGGCCATGTGTCATCTCACGCTGCAAGCATAATTTCAATTAGACCTTTGAAATGAGAGATTTACTAAAAATAAAATGTTTTACAAAGCTTTAGCACAAACAAAAAAAAAAAAAAAACATGGCTCTCTGCATTCTGGTCCAAAGTAAACACAAAAGCTTCAACTTGACTGAAAATCTGTAATGCAAGAGGAAGCAGGTTCTAGTGTGGTCGTGCTCACACTGAGCTTGAGATTTGGGGGGAAAAAGGTTGAGCTCCTCTGTGCATAGTTAATAAAGACGTACTAAATGTCCCTGGATGACATGGCCACTTTCAAACCTGCCAGTCAGAGTGAGCCACAGACAGGAAAAGGAGGCTTCCCAGAGTCCAGGGCTGATTAAAGTCTTTCCCACTTTGGCATTTTCTTATGCACAGGTTTCTTTCCCACTTTGGCATTTTCTTATGCACAGGTTTCAGCTTACTCTATTTCATGAAGTGGTCATAAATATTTGCTAGTATGATATGTAGGATCTCCTTAACCGTGACGTGGTGATCACTGGATCAGGATTGATTCCAAAAGACTTGACTGTTTGGTAATTACAACAGATATCGGATATCTGTCTTAAAGACAACTAACTTCTCTATCCAAACTACAGTGACCTCCAGCAAACCCAGACAGGCGCGCGTGAAGTTGTGAATCAGAAGGTGAGAGTCGCAGCAAGAGTATGCGGCTCTATGGCTTGCATGTTTTTTCCCCTTTACAAACGGTGAGGTCTGCTGAACATTGTGAGAGTTGGGGATGTGTAAGTAATAAGGGGGTATTGTGGTGGTGGTGAAGGGAGTGGGGCGACAAAAAGGCATAAGCAAACAAAAAACAAACAAACAAATGGAATAAAGTCTGGGCTCAAAGCCGTCAGAAGGCGGAGAACAGAGCGGGGGGATTAGGACAGATCCTCGGCTGCACACCGCACAGCTGGCTGATGATCCGATGCTGGAGCCGCCGGTCCTGTCTGTCTACCCAACATGCGCCGGGGGGCTGGGGAGCCCGGGAGAGGGCCCAAAAAAAAAAAAAAAAAAGCAGCGAGAGAGAGAGAGAGAAAGAGGGAGGGGAAAAAAAAACAAACAAAAGACAACTGCTTCATTTGCGTCCGTTTGGAGGGAGCTGTGATCACTCAGGCTGAGATGAGAACAAGAAAAGAGGAGAATCAAAGGGCAGCTTCAGAGGCCTCGTTCACACGGCCACCCAGCAGGGTGCCCAACGTGCCCGCTCTTTCACAGGGGCTACAGCTGATCCGTCTGTGTGGAGTTGGTATAAAGCAAGAGAGAGCCGCGAAAGACAAGTCTTAGCCCCAAGGAAAACAAAAAGAATGGACAGATGTCTGATGCATCTGTGCACTGTGGCAGGTCCAGAGAACCTGCTCCAGCAGTGCACATCCACCACACACACAAGCACACACACAAGCACACACACAAGCTAAAAACCTCTGTGCTGCCAACAGACAGGCTGGTCAGCGGCTTAACCTCTGTGATCTTCAACAGGCCATTTTGTCGCCGGTGTGAGAGCAAGTAAAGAGCATTTAAAGGACAGAGTCGTCTGCTTCAGTACTGTTCCTGCACAGACTACCCACTGGGCAAACAAACCTCAGTTTAGCACTGATAAATAATTCAAACCGAACACTGTGCTGAGTAAACCAACAAACTGCATTTGTAATTTATAAGGATAAATATATCAGCATTTTACATGGTTTCTAAGTATAAACAGTTACACTAATCATACATTACATATCACTTGTCTGATTGAATTATACTGCGGTTGGGATATGCTTTGCCTGCTATATCGATTCTTGGCTTTTAATACTGCTTTCCTGTCTTCCAACCAGAAAACTCAAGCTTAACTCACACTACCTGTAATGATCCAGAGTGGGCTTGAAGGAAATTTGAAAACGGCACGGAAAAAGATTCACGATGACTAGACTCTGTGTGGTTATAGTGCAGCAGCATCAGTGCAATTGTCGCACTTGTCTTTCATTTCGTTGTGTTTGCATTGTTCATTTTCATGATGATACACAACATCAATCCTACAAAACGAGTCTGAAAAAAAAAAACTTTCTGCAATCCTTGGAGAAGAAAGCAAAGAGGGCCTGAACGATCCACATTCTCAAAGAAATGACAGAGACTAATACTATTATTATTATTATTATTATTATTATTATACATGCTGAATTTTATTATACGTTACTGCCTTATTAATGATACAATACTACATTATTATACATGCTGCGTTGTAATATTTCTGGTTAAAAATAACGGGGAATAGAAATTGCATATCATAAATTCACTAGAAATACAGGTTTACAGAATGGATTCAGTTGGGGTAATAAGATTAGGATGTATTAAGAAAAGACTGGTGTGCATTTAATGTGGCCTGAATTATGTTGACCGAAGTCTATGTGATGGTGTGATTCATCAAAACCTCCACAGTTGCTCATCTGGAACAATAAACGATTTAGTAATGTGTTAAAGGAGTCATTTGCATATTTCAGCCTTCTGTGATAACAGTGCTACAGTAAGTCCAGTATGGGATAATAGTAACAACCTGATGATATACTATGGGTCTATAATTTAAAATTGGAGTAAATTAGATGCAAAGAGTTGTTGCCAATTAGAAATGTTTTGCACTACTAACTTGTTAGTCTGAGATTCAGATATGGGGTAGCTCAGAAAATGTTCAGAAATGCATGTGTATATGTATGTGTACTGTACATACCCAGATTGTTGCATAAAAAGAATAAAGAGAAAACTACTACTCAATATTTCTTATTGTTAACTGATCACTACACTCTTATGATGCGGTATAAGAGGTGTTCAGTCCAGATGAATCATGTAGCCTCCCAAGTACACGGTGACTTTACCAAATGTAAACAAATGGTCCAAATTATAATGTTTCCTGAACAGCATGTTTTCCTACAATACCTCATAAACAATATACGACCGTGTCGTAATACTTGGTCATTCCTCTGGTGAACAGATGCTGTCCCTCCTCTGCAGCTGTGCAGCTGTCTCACATGCTACCTCTTGAGAAACAGGGCCTGGAATTTTATCCACACCCACTGAGAATGCCTCACTGCCTTGCATCACTGCTGGCCGACACCACAGTCAAGGTAGTGGGTGAGGGAATGAAACCTACAGACGCTTTTTACACAAATGCTAAGTGTATCTGTGCAACAGCACTGCATGTATAGAGTTTAACAGGTGAATGTGCACTCATACTTGCTCCAAACTCATCACCTTTGTCTTTTCTGCAAACAGAGAGCCACATAAGTGCCAGGGTCCAGGAGAATCAACACTCTTGCATACCTGCATTAGAGATTTTTTTCCCCCTGGAGCCAAAATGACACACAGGTTCATCACAAGGTTCATCAGTAAAAAAAATTCCCAACACCCTCTGACAAGACTGCAGGAACACTTACCGCCTTGCCACATGTTCGGAAAAAAAAAAAAAACAACAATGTCTGGTGATAGAACATGCCCTCATGAGCTTGGCACACTCGTAATGTTAATGTAAATTAGTGAATGTGTAAATTGATGCTTTGCTTACACTAATCATTGTGAATTTTGTGGTGCGAAAGCGGTGGTGTAAAATTAGACTTCTTTAACATGAGTAGTGCTGCCTTTTTTCTAAGGATCATTTCAGAGTAAATAGTAAAATGTATTTTTCTAATAAACTATCTTCTTTCCAAACACAGCCGTTATTGGAACGCTGCGCTCAAATCCTTACGGCTCCTCGCAGAATTTTGAGGATCAGCTCTAAGCCCGATTCAGAAACAACACTCAAAGTATCTTGATCATTGCTAATTACCTTTAAAACCAACAAATGGAGCGCAGCACTGTGGGGTGACGTTATAGAGAGGGATAGCGTGTGCCCGCTCTCTCCGGCCCTGTTCCCCCGGCACACATTGTTCTGTGGCGTTTTAATAAAGTGCGGGTGCCTTCCAGCCGGGCTGCTGGCACTGCACTGAGCACAGCGTGTGGACGGGCGCAGTGTTGTGGCATGTAATAGGATTAAGGGGGTTACCTGGTGAGGTGCAGTTGGCGCTGGGCGCGGTTCAGCCCCTCTGCCAGGCCGGCTGCCTCCGTCCGAGCTCGGCCCTCTGCCCTCTGGGCCTCCTCCAAACGCTGCTGGCTGCCACTCAGCTCTGCACCCAGCTTCTGCACTTCCTGAAACCCGAGAGAGAGAGAGAGAGAGAGAGAGAGAGAGAGAGAGAGAAGGGGGGGGCATGATTGGTAGCCACTAGGCATTAATACACCCATGTATTTGTTACCATTTTCTCATTTTCTTTTCCAACAAGTACTGTTTATTTCAGTAACCTTGTATTCTGAATTATAAATGTGCCCATATAATTACACAAACCACACTATTCAGAATGTATCATTCATATTTAATCAACCCTGAACCCAAGCATCTCTTACCTGTTGTGCTACCTCGAGCTGCCAGCCCAGTTTAGAGCGAGAGTCCCGTAATTCCCTCTCAGCCTCTTCTCTCTTAAGCTGGGCCTGACTCAGCTGGTAGCGCAGCTCCCCACACACCTATAACAAAGGGCCATAAGCTTTACGACAGCACTGTTACATCCAGGATCACTTGTCAGAACTGCAACATTCTTATCCCGTCAAAGTTGTCAGTTCTCCGGGGTTAAATTCTACACCTCAAGTCCAAATATCAAATGAGTAAGAGGATACTTTCACGGCTCTACACTAGCCTACTCGGTAGGTGCGGAAATGAAATTCTGTCATTTACATAGCTCTATTGCCATCTGGTGTTTGTTTTTTTCCATTACAATTCATTTCCAACAGCAATCGGCATAACACTCAATACGACCAAAGAAAACCCATAATACAATCACTTATTTAAACTGTTTCAGTGTTCTCTTTACTTTCATACGAGAAATACAGCATGGTGCATAGTCCAGAACATTTATGGTGAAGTAGTTAAAAAAAACAACAACTGAGCATTATTGGATTCCCTGTGTGTGCTTTCTGTACCCTGCTGTTGTCCGTCTCCTGAGCAGTGAGCTTCTTAAAGGCCTCCTCTAGTTGAGTGTTGAGGGAGTTCCTCTCTCTGTCTCCTCTATCCAAAAGTCCCTCAAGCTCGGCCACTCTGCATGTCAGTGAGGTCACCTGGAACACAGAGAACACAGTAATGCTGTGTAAAAACTGCAGAAAAAAAAATTGTAGAACATTGAAATTTCATAGGACTCCAACTATTTGGTAAATGATGACCTATAACATATATATCATATATAAAATATGCAATAATTAGCTGAAAAACAATACTACTTGGAAATAAACATTTTTTTTAACTGAATTTTTTATCTGATCTCTCAAGTGATATTATGTACTATAATGTGTTAGCCACTAGAGGGCAGCAAATATTACTTTTTTTTAAGCAGGGTGTCCATTCATCATAATGTTAACATAAATTGTTTCTATGATTCTAACCATTTAGAGATGAACATAGTTTAGATGTATGCATATAAAACATTTCCAGACCTGCCAACCCCAAAGAGGCCAGTGCAGGAGCGCAAACAGCCTTTTAATCACTTTCTAATTATCATTTCCTTTAAAATGATCTGTGAAGTATTTGACCTTCTATTTTAGGCCTATAATAATTTCTGGCCAACTTTTCTTCTTTTCCTGCCAAAAAAAAAAAGAAGTTTTTTGACCATTTTTGGAAAATTTACAGTGGCATCCCTAATAAATGTAGTTCACTTCAGTTACGTTAACTACTGTTACAAAAGTCAAACCTACATTAATAGACTTTATTTCCCATGAATAAAAATAAATTTCACAATTTATTCCAAAACATTCTCCATTAACCTTGACAGAAATCTTCTGTATCTTTCAAGCAGGAAAACTGAGCTGAGACGAGGCATTACTGGGTAATGTAAGACGGGGAAGGGGACGGGCCTTCCAGGGGGTCAGTTACAACTGGGGAGTTCAGAACACCTGTGCAACTATCAATCATTCCATATTCATATATCGACTGGCTTATCTACTGTTTTTATATGTGTGGAAAAAAGAAGACTCTTGGCGTATTTCGGAGTGGTACATCAATGTTAAAATTTTGGAGGTCCTGTGCAAAAATTGTACGAAGGTTAAATGTGAAATGTGAAGTGACGTGTGGCCAAGTATGCTGACCCATACTCGGAATTTGTGCTCTGCATTTAACCCATCCAAGTGCACACACACACAGTAGTGAACACACACACCCGGAGCAGTGGGCAGCGTTTTTTGCTGCGGCGCCCGGGGAGCAGTTGGGGGGTCGGTGCCTTGCTCAAGGGTCTCACCTCAGTCGTGGTACTGAAGGTGGCAGAGAGCGTTGGTCATTCACTCCCCCCACCTACAATCCCGAGACTCGAACCCACAACCTTCAGGTTCACCTTCGGGTTGCAAGTCTGACTCTCTAACCATTAGGCCCACAACTCCCCCCCCCTTTCTGCTAAAATTACTGACCATCTGGGCGAGTTCCTCTTTCTCTCTCTTGCTCTCGGAGCGGGCAGCATCCCTCGCCTGTGCAATCTTCTCCTGCTCTAAAGCAAGTTCCTTCTCCAGTCTCTCCCTTTGTCTAGCCAGCTCAGCGAGGACGTGCTCACACTGCACTAGTGCCTGGGAAAACATCCATAACACACAGGAAGAGAAAGAAGTAATTCAATTTATTATCAGCATTTAACATTTCGAACAGGAAATATTACAGATAACTTTCTTGTAAGCACTGGAACTGAAACTGGAATATGTTGTGATGTTAGGCACTAGATATTCACTGGGCTTGTGCTTGCACACAGCTGCACATTTAGGATCAGTTGTTCATTTTTAAAGATAAAATTAATTTGTCTTAATTTCCAAACAACTGCGTTGCAGGTTTTTATGAACACACACTGCATTTGTTAAACTGGCTCCTTACCAGATGTGAGCTTTGGAGGCAGCCAGCCAAGGAACGGTTAGAAAGCAACATGTCATTTTGAAAAAAAAACATATTTATATTTTCTTAAAGCAGAGAAGTCAAAGTATATTACTGCCAGGAAAAAAAAAATCTATTTTGTCCAAAACCTGATATTTCAGCATTTTTAGAATTGATCTGCACACTTTAGGAGTTCCTATTCTTTTACGACAGATGCACTGTACGCAGGTATCCCTGTGGGGCCACTGACTGCTGACACAGATGCAAGGGTGCGTGTTCTCACCTTGGTCTTCTCCAGGTTAGCCTCCTCTGCCATCTCCACAGCCTGTTTGACCTGATGATAGGCAGCCCACTCCCTTTGCTGCGCTTCGCTCTGACTGGCCCTCAGAGAGCACAGCGCCGTCATCAGCTCGTCTCGCTCTCTACCGCAAACATACAGCACGCAAACACGCAGACCCAGCAAAAAGGATCTTTAATCCCTGAGGACTTTCAAGTAGGTTACAAACTAACATCTGTGTCAGCGGGTCATTTTCATTAAAATGAAATGAACACAATCTGTTTAAATCTAGTTTAAATTCTGTATTTATGACGTCCTTTCAGAGACTGACTGCTCCATTGTGGCACGTAATCAATAGATCAACTGATCTACTGCATAAAGAAAATCAATATCAGCTCTCCCTTTAACCTTGCTGTGAGCTTAAATAATTGATTAGAAAGAACCAAAAACAAAATCAATAGATAATCAACCGTTCATACTGCTGTTAATGGACTTATTATTAACTTTAGACCTATTGGAAATCATTAAATCTACAGGACATGTCTATGGCAATTATTTTTATGTAAACAAAACTTGTACTGATAATATATTGGCTTGCAAAAGTATTCAAGCCCCCTGGAATTGATCGGATTTGTCTCAATAACAACTTATTTCAAACTTACAGTTGCCTTACAGTGAACTTTCAAAGTCAAACTCAGTTATCGGTCAGCAATAATAATTATTTCAAAGAAGATCAAAGACTGAAAAATGCTTCAACCCCTTGGTTCTGAGAGCTCCAGCTCTAAGATATTGTCAAAGTTGACTTATAAATGGCCTTCACCTGTGAAATAATAAAACAGCTCCCATTTTCTGAACAAAAAACACTACAGTTGTCATTAAAGTCTAAAATCAAAGACTGAAAAAGGCTGCGTGCATAAGTATTCAACCCCGTGGCTCTGGGAGAACCAGACAAAAGATATTTGTTGCGTCCCAATTTGCCTACTTACGCTATGCGCTAAAAGTATGTACTCTTTTTTGTGAATAAAAAGTATATACATTTGAGCGTGTAGCAAAAGAGTATTCAAGTACTGGGACATGCTAATATGTCATGTAACAGAAGAGAACACAGTTGCCTAGTTACGCACACTGTCGCCGTAAACAAACTCCTTGCTGCATTTTAGCTTTTCTTCATTCATTATTCCTCATATAATTCATGACAATTTATTATACAATTTATTTTACCATTCCCTTGATTTATTTTTCCACATTTCATTTACACCTCTCTAAAATGCGTCCTTGAATTCGGCGAAGCAAACCGTCATAAAACTCCTCCTCCAGTTGTGGGCAACATTAGCTGAAAAAGTGTCCACAGGTCCACATTTTGATAATCTACCAGAAATAGTAGACCATCCGGGTACCTTTGGGATACTCGTTTCAACATCCTACAATTTGGGACACACTCATTCCAATCTCGGATACTATTTAGGACGGATAGTATGCGGATTGGGACGCAGCAATTGCCTTAACTCGGACACAGTAGACTTATATGTGAAATATTAAAACAGCTCCCATTTTCTGAACAAAAAAAAAAAACACCTTAGTTGTCATTAAAGAGACTGTCAGTCTAAAGGAAAGGAGTGAAGACTAAGGTGCATTTTAAGGAAGTTAAAGATTAGGTAATAGAATTTCATAACTTAGGAATAGGGTGTAAAATAATTTCTAAGAGGCTGGACATCCCAGTGAGCGCTGTTGGATCAATAGTGAGGAAGTGGAGCTGCATCATACCACCCAAGCACTAGCTAGAAAAGGCCGTCCCTGAAAAGAGAAGCCACAGTGAGACCAACAGTCACTGTGAAGGAGTCCCGCAGAATACAGTGGCTAAGCGTGGAGGGCGCAGCAGACAACCGGTTCAAGAGTTCTGCATAATTGTATTATGTATATTGTATAATTGTTATTCCATAACTGTATGGAAGGGTGGCTAGAAAGAAGCCATTGCTCAAGAAGATCCATATGAAAGCACGAAAGTGGCCCAGGGAAGATGTGCTTTCTGGTGTGATTAGAGCAAGATTGAGATGCTGTATTTGGGCAAGTTTCAAAGAGCTATGTGTGGTGCAATCCTAACACAGACCATACCTCAGTTAACACCATCCCTTCAGTGAAATATGGTGGCGGCAGCATCGGGCTCTGGGGGATGCTTTTCGTCCTCAGAACCTTGGCTTCTTGTCAAAATTGAATTGAGAATGGATGGAGCAACATCCAGAGGGATATTACAAGAGAACCTGCTTCAGTCTCTTAAAATAAATAAATAAATAAATAAACTAAAGCTTGGGAGAAACTTCACCTTTCAGCAAGACAATGGTCCCAAACACAAGGGAAAGGAAGGCAGGAGTGGTTAAAAACCAAAAGGTGAATGTTCTACAGTGGCCAAGTCCAGATCTGAATCTCACTGAGGATCTGTGGCACTGTTTGAAAATTGCAATCAGCAAACAACATCCAACCAAGCTGAAGAACACAGAGCAAATCTGCCAGGAAGAACGGGTGAAAATCATTGTCAAATAGTGTGCAAAGCCAGTAGTAGCCTGAAGGGGTGGAATACTTATGCTAGCAGTATTTTTCAGTTTTTAAGTTTTATTTATTTATTTATTTATTTTAAAGATCTGCTGTCAAATAATGAATTTGACTTTGAAAATGTACTTTAAGAGCAGATTGAAGAGCATATTGGTTTGGAATAAAAAATAGTGTCTGGAACAACCTGTGTAAGTGTCATTTGTAATCCAGACAAATCTGATGACTTTTAAGAGGGTTTAATACTTTGTACAATGAAAGCATCCCACTCACTTGGTGAGTCGCTCGATGGCCTGGACGTGAATGTTGGAGTGCGTCTCTGCCAGTACAGCCTCATGCTGTGCACATTTCACACACAAACCTCCGACACGCTGACCAGACCCCGAGACACTTGCCATCGCTTCCTTATGCCTCAGACGCTCCTTCAGGTCCTCACACTCGGTCTGACAACTCACCAGTTCCTTCCTAAACACACAAGTCAGAGCTGCTTGATAGCTGATGAGGGATCATACAGTTTGGATTTTGGACTTGACATGATCATCACTGACTGAAGATCAGTAAAGCACTTACTTGAGTGAAACTACCTGAGCTTCTAGCGTGTCAGTCTGTGCTTGGTACAAACATTTTAACTGCTCCTGAAACAGTAAGAGTATGAGTGTTAGACAAACACTAACACACACACAGAGCAATACGAACTCTTTAGTTGTTCTGAGTTTCCAAAAACACGGTAGGTTTAATTTCAATATAACTGTGAGACAGAGCATTCAAATGATACAATCATACAAAAAAAAAAAAAAAAAAAAAAAAAAAAAATTCACCCTGATAATTTAACTTAAGCATCAGCCACATACCAGCTCTTTTTCCCACTTTTTGTCTTCTGGTTTTTGAATGAAATCCCGTCTTGGTTTCGCGGCGGGTGTTGAGGTAATTTTATCTACTGAAGTTTCAGCATTTACCTGCAAATGATCACATGGAGGACTAGAAACTGTAAACAAACATCTGCATATTCTGTTACTGTACCTGTGTACTGCATTTCTTTCCATTCATTTATTTTCAGTAACCACTTTATCCTGGTCAGGAATCCAAAACAATTTCCAAAACTAAAATACCGTGCCATCCAGGAGACTGTATTCCTTCAGAGTGTCTTCTACCATCTTTGCCTTGAGCTCCTCATGTAGTTTTTCATTCTCTACAACTACTACTCTGACTCGCTGCTTCATCGCAAGCAGTTCTTCCTTTAGAGGGGGGAAAAAAAAACCCATTATAAATATACGTGTTGATTTCACATGGAAATTTTATTTCTTTACAGCACATATAACAATATTTACATAGGCAGTTTAACAAAACCAATAAAATCAATCCCATACTGACCTTGCAGAACTTGACCTCAGCCTCAAGGTGCTGGATGTACTCAGACTGGTTGTGAATGATGGGAACCAGGTCCTGGACCGGAGGTAAACTTCCATCATCTTCATCTGCTTGTCTCTGCCAGACAGAAGGGGTCAACGTGTATTAATTACTAATAAGGTGCTCATTGAAATGATTACAAATCTTGCAAGATAACAATGCCTTGAGCCCTACATTAAGGTCTTTACATACACTATATGTCCAAATGTATGTGGACACCTGACCATCACACTCATATGCGGTTCCTCAAGCTGTTGCGGCAAAGTTGGAAGCGCACAATTGTATAGGATGTCTCTGTACGCTGTAACATTACAATTTCCCTTCACTGGAACTAATGGGGGCGAAACCTGTTCCAGCATGACAGTGTCCCTGTGCACAAAGAGACATCCATGAAGACATAGTGTCTTAAGTTTGGAGTGGAAGAACTCGAGTGTCCTGCACAGGTCCCTGACCTCAACCCCACTGAACACCTTTGGGATGAACTGGAATGCAGACAGCACCCCAGACCCCCTCACCCTGCATCAGCGCCTGAACTCACTAATGCCCTTGTAGCTAAATGAACAGAATTCCCACAGCCACGCTCCAAAATCTACTGGAAAGCCTTCCCAGAAGAGAAGGCTAAATCTGGAATAGGATGTTCAACAAGGATATATGGGTGTGATGGTCAGGTGTCCATAAACTTTTGGCCATATAGTGTGTGTGCATTGCAGATAGACTTTATCATAACCAGACTAAGTACCTCCTGTCAATCAGAAGATATGATTTACTGCGCTACATCAACCAGACTCAATAATATATGCATGCACGTTCCACACTTGTTGATAAGACCTCAGATATATCAGAGCCAAAAGATTCAAAATGGCGCCGGAATTCAGAAACGTCACTCTGTACATCACCAACCAAGACTAGGGAAAAAAATGATCATAGACACCAATCAGCTAGAACATTAAAACCACCTGCCTAATATTGTGTAGGTCCTCCTTGTGCCACCAAAACAGCTCTGACCCAGTATGGAAATAGATTACGTTATACACAGTACACCAGACAGTGAAACAAATGATCCATTTTTCCACAAATGGACAAAGCAGCTTGATGACCAAAGGAAACGGCCCACACTTGATAAGCATGGCTTGCTATTTAGCTCGATGCTTCGAGCATCATAAGAAACAAACTGTACCTCTCTCAGTCAAAGATGTAGTGATGGTCTAAAGACAACGGAGATTTCATTTCACAGGCAGGATGACCAGCTGATTGGTGTTACCTAGTTACATCACACTATCATGATCATCATGATCAGCAATCATCTCCAACTCCCTCCCTCCCTGCTAAAGATGTGATAAAACAAATATCGAACGCACTGGATGCGCTAATAGACTAAACGACTGTACACTGTACCTCATGTGATTTCTGGTGCATGGCAAAATCGAAAAAACATACCAGCAGTAAATGTTATGGCTTGGCCCGCTTAAAAGGGAACTGGTATATGAAGCATACAAACTCTAGATACGCTCTTAATATGTCTATATTTTTATGTCTATGTTTAACACTGGCAAAAAGCACATCTAGAAACAACAGAACTCATGCCTTTTGTGTCAGAAACTTGCTCAAGTCTCCAGACTTCACAAAAACATAAGCAATAACTTCACTCGCCACTCTCAGATATTCCTCCTGGGTTTTTATCTTTTCTGATCGTGATAATGCAAACGTACTGAAATGTTCATTAAAGGCTTTGTTCACAAATAATGTGCACAAATAATAATAATAATAATTATTATTATTATTAGCTGTACAGAATATGTCTGCTAAATGTAAGACATCTCAAAGTCAAATCAGTACAAAGTGAGGTTCTGTGTATTATCCTACTGTTCTGCTACATCCCTGTTGTTTTAGACAACACCATATGGATTCTTACAACCAGCCTTTGGGTTTAATCCTATGCCTAGTCTTGATCTGATCTTGTGTTTGTTAACAGTCATACACCTTACCTTTGGAACAGGTTTCCTTTTCGAAGGGGAAGGAGAGTTGACTTCTTGAGGTTGTTTTTGAAGCAATGAACGGAGCTGACTGACTGAGACATAAAAACACAAATAATAAGCACAATCTCCTTCCTCTTCTTAAGTCCAAACGGACAAACGTGTTAACTGTGCAGATCTGTACCTGCTTCGCTCTGCTGTCTCTGCTGTCTGGAGCTCTCTAGTGGACTGTGCTGACTGCTCGACTGCTCCAGCGCCTCAGCATCAGAGCTCTGGTTCACCAGCATGTTGCTTAGCTGTTGAATACTGCGGTTGGCCCTCTCTATAATAATTTCATAATAAAATCGGGGGGAAAAAAATGACTAAACAGACTACACTGAGGGGTGCAATTGGCACTATGGTGAACCTGGTTACACTCAGATTATAACCTCATTCACTTATCTCATCCACCTTGTTGGACTTGTACAAAAATATATATATATTGGCTCCTCTCATCTCATATGTTTTAGCAATCTTGTGGCTTTGTATTTGTCTTTAGTTTCTGCTTAATAGGGCTGGACAACATGACAATATGATATAGATACTGTTAAATAATAACACCATGACACACTTTTCAAAGTATGTGTCTGTATTCTGTTGTGTCAGTGATTTTATAACTCCTTTGTGACTCTCAGTGAAAATAACTGACTGCACATTAACAACTACTTCGTACCAATATTTCCTCCTTTTGTTCACTGAATACTTTAAATTTTATTAATGCTGGAGAAAACTCTCAGATCATATTGGCCCTCGTTTGCAGGATTACTAGTAAAACCTCAGCAGAATGGTATGTTGTGGTGTTAAGTACTGTGAAGATGTCTGTAAGTATCGGGATATGATATTGTTTGCCATATTGCCCACCACTACTGATAATTACTTAGGAAAAATTACCCATTTCAATGGCATATGAAATATTCTCAGTGGAAAACGACCATAGCTAACTAACCCGGGTCTGCGCGAGTAATGAACTAGCTAACTAACCTGGACCTGTCTGAGTAATGAACT
>CM040977.1:20377619-20408146 GCA_022985145.1 Pangasius djambal
TAATGAACTAGCTAACTAACCTGGGTCTGCATTTGTAATGAACTAGCTAACTAACCTGGGTCTGCATTTGTAATGAACTAGCTAACTAACCCGGGTCTGCATGTGTAATAAACTAGCTAAATAACCTGGACCTGTCTGAGTAATGAACTAGCTAACTAACCCAGGTCTGTATGAATAATGAACTAGCTAACTAACCCGGGACTGCATGAGTAATGAACTAGCTAACTAACCCGGGTCTGCATGAGTAATGAACTAGCTAACTAACCTGGGTCTGCATTTGTAATGAACTAGCTAACTAACTCGGGTCTGCATGAGTAATGAACTAGCTAACTAACCCAGGTCTGTATGAATAATGAACTAGCTAACTAACCCGGGACTGCATGAGTAATGAACTAGCTAACTAACCCGGGTCTGCATGAGTAATGAACTAGCTAACTAACCTGGGTCTGCATTTGTAATGAACTAGCTAACTAACCCGGGTCTGCATGAGTAATGAACTAGCTGGACATTTGACTAGTTTTTGGGTTGATTCCACTAAGCCTGTTTTGTTACGCTGCAAGTCACATGAAGAAAAACTATGTAAATAAAGTCAGTTTTAAAACAATCTAACACTGACACAGAGCACTGAGTGCTGCAGTGATTCTGGCTCGCTAACAAATCATTCCTCACCTCTTAATTTCTTCTGATATGTTCCTATCGCTTCCTCTTCGTCGGAGTCCAGTGAAGGTTTCATTTTAGCATTTATTTCAAGAGGCCATGCAAAAAACAACCGGTTTCTTTCCCTGTAGCTGTTTCTGTTTTCTAATACAACCGATATGATGATAAAGCGCACAGCCGGCGTAACGGTCGAACTGAAGAGCTTTACTTCCGTAAACGTCGCGGAGGTAACTGGGATATGTAGTCCTTTATAGAATGCGTCCTCGTTCTCACTGAACAGCGGTGGACAGAGTAAAAAACTACAACATGGCGGAAATTGAACGCGACGGAGATAAATGTAAATTAAAAATTGCCTTATAGATGAAATCACTATTCTATACAATATTATTGATATTAAACGTATTATTAATTAATAGTAATTAATTACAGTAGTAATTCAGAATAGGACGTTGCCTAGTGTGTATGTGTGTGCTTCCGGGAGGTGGTAAGCCCCGCCCCCTGGTTGCGCTGGCAGTGCAGACGCTGGCGTTGTGTGGATGATGCCCGCCTCCTCCTCTCCTCTCTTCTCATTTCCTCTCCTCTCCTCTCCTCTCCTCTCTCAGCCCGCTGTGTGTCGCCGCTGTTTGTTAGGAATAACGTTACTCCTGAGCAACCAGAGACGCAGGAGCCACGCATTGGGCAGGGCACTGAAAAACCGTCTAGCTGCTATACACACACAAAAAAAAAAAAAAAAATCTGTGCAGAATAGAAAAAGGGGTAAGTTCTAACTAATATGATTCAATGTAATATGATTTTTTTGGAATAATATCCAGCGATGCATTAGTAGCTGGGAGATATTTGCAGAAAGCGAGCCTAGCTTATTGTTGGCATCTACATTTTGCTTCTGGCTGTTTAGAGCATGACTGACCCCGAGCCGTTATATGATCTTTCCCCGAGAGCGATCGCACTCTCTGGCAAAGCTGAAAGCTGAAATTTGGGTTTCTTGACAGAACGGATGATCGTAAAAACACGTTTCCACCGGCGTCTATTGCAAGTAGCATCCCAGCGCGCGCGCGCGTGTGCCTGTCTGTGTGTGTATCTGTGTGTGTGTGTGTGTGTGTGTGTGTGCACTCAGCTAGCCTTGTGCGTGTGTGTGTGTTTTTTTTAAAGGCATCAGTAGCTTTCTCCCACCATGAATCATGATTTGTTGCATTGGCCATGTTGTTGTTGTTGTTGTTGTTGTTTTTTTTTAAATGCACACGTTTCTGTAAAGATCTCCACAGACGCAGGCCTAGCCTATGCCTGGTCAGTTATTTCTATTGGAGAAGGACATGCATGATAAGCGTTAGCAAGT
The DNA here is from genome assembly GCA_022985145.1 of Pangasius djambal. Classification (NCBI taxonomy): domain Eukaryota; kingdom Metazoa; phylum Chordata; class Actinopteri; order Siluriformes; family Pangasiidae; genus Pangasius; species Pangasius djambal. The sequence goes on from CM040977.1 coordinate 20,379,610, forward strand.
CAGTGACATTAAGGCATCCCTCATCTAGCCTAGCTCCTGTTCCTAACACACACTGTCCTGTATTCTTCAGTAATCATAATACTGCTGCTGCTGCTGCTTTATTATTATTATATGCTCTCTGTTTCTCTCTGATGGCTTTACAGTAATGTCTGAGCATGTTGTGGCATCTCTTTGTTTTTGATTCACTGGTTTCTGTGGTTTCCACTGTGAAGCAGTGACACCTAACACATGCACACTGCTCATCACTGCTCATTATCCCTACATTCACATGTCATGAAGCGTTATTACATGTTAGTTACAGTCACCTCTGTGCTCTGAACTGCTAACAAAGCAAACAGTCCATGACTTTTTTTCCCTCCTGAATATTGTTTCACTTCCACAAGGCTGAATGTTGTATTTGATAACGGGGAATTCCGGGACAGCTGCATGGAACGTGGCATGCTGTTCTAGGAAAATAATCAACCATGGGGTGGTGTTATACATTACCACTTGAAGTTGATTGTTTTTCAATAACAGCACATGGCGGAGTGTTTTATTCCTCTTATACAGCAGCTTTTTTTATTACAACAATTACAATTTTAAATTTGTTACTGAACATGTCTTAACGTTTTAACCATTTACAGCTAATAAAATAAGATCTTTATTATTATATACTCGCATACAACGAAATGCCCTGTATCACGTACGTTGTAGCAGCTATAAACATTCGTTCTCTCACCAACCTCTCTTTTTTCTCTCTCTTTATTATTAGCCTTTTATTATTAGACTATGTAGAGTGTCTGACATACAATTCCCCATGAGTGAGCTGTTAATATAGAAACCATAACGTGTTAAAACGAGTGCATTAATAGAAACCTGTGATTTGAATTACAGTCGGGACTGTTGTCAGTACAAAGTTAATCAACACCTTTTGGCCAATCAGATTTGAGAACAGCACTGTGGGGTAGTTTTCATGTGTCTTCTTGCTTGTTCTGTTTTTTTTGTTTTTTGTTTTTTTTTTCATTCAAAATGTGTTTATAAAGGTGTATACATACAACAAATGCAGGTTTTGAAGTTTTGCCCGATTCAGTATTTTTTTATCAGTCTTAATGTATGATTTCGTGTCTTGTCTTGTGATGTCTGACATTTCTGACTGCTGCTAGACATAATATTTAGTTTTTGCACATTAATCCAGTGTTTAAATACCTCAGGCAACTGTGAAATGATGGATGCTTTGCAAGGAAAAAAAATTGTTGGTATGGGTTTTATCTTGCTTGTTTTTAGTCAAGCTAATTAAGTGGGCTGTTGTAATCATAGATATACATAATGTGACTGTAATGAAACGTAAAGTTCCCTAAATAAATAAATAAATAAGATCCAGATGGACACTATTGGACACTAAATCGTCCCATGTCAATTCATGGATGAGTTTCGTAATGGTATTTAATCATGGATGTCAGAATGTGAAACGAATTCCACTCAAATGTGGCTTTTGAAGATGTTTTGCCACGCGTCTGACCGTCTTCATCAGTTCACGAGAAGTGGAAAGTGAACAGTATCTGTGTAATTCTGGCAGTGGGTTGTTGGTTGAAAGACAGAGTGGTGGTAGTCAGACAGTTGGGGGTGTGTGTCCTGCGAAGAGCTTCATTAAACACAGTCCATGTCTTTTAAAACACTTCAAATATGTCCAGTTAAAATGAAGCACTACTAGTATCAAATGCATTACTTAATACGTAATACATAATACTTAACACTGCATTCACAGGTTTCATAAAGGGGCCGTATAAAGAGTAGTGTTATGAAAATCCTTTGCACGTTTTAATGTTGTGACAGGGGCTGCTAAGGAAAAATTAGCCGACGCAAGGGGCTGACGCGTGAAATTTCCAGGCACCTGAAATTCATACAGGCAAATCTGACCGGATTTAACACAAACCGTTCAAAACAGACAAGAAAAAGCACACAGAAAAAGCTCTGCAGGTGGTTGCCTTATCTTTACAGATGGCATCCACTTAGCATGTTAGCATTTAGCATGTGAGCACAATCGGGGTAACTTTGGGTAAATACTTCGAATTAGGGTAACGACGTCGATTGCGTGGACTGCTCTCTGTGACCACTGTAATGTCACACCACGGCCTTGGAGAACGCTAATTCATTCTACTAAAGACAATAGAAACTCTCTAAGTCTCTAACTCTATCGTATATCTATATCATAGTCATTTGTGATCTTATTATCCTACAATACAAAGACAAGTGCTATTGAACAATGGGCCACCCCGTTTGCTTCATGCACCTATTTCAGGATAAAATCAAATCAACTTTATCAAATTATCTCCTGTATGATTATCGAATAAGATACCGTTTTGTTGGTTGAACCTTCAGGCCAAGAATAGACCAGCTGTTAAAAAGTGACACGGCCTGAATAGTGCAAAAATAATAGACCATGGGTGCGTCCAATTTCTGTCCCATCCCATCTGGTCTGGGTGTTGCAACTATTAGTCTGAATGTTTTCTCTGGCGTATTTGCAGTGGCTTATTCCACCACACTCTGTTTTACAAAACAGGATATGAAAAGAGGGCTTTGTTTTTACAGAATACAGCTACTTATTTTTATCGCTGAAAAGCTTTAAAGTAAGTCTAATGACACACAAAGTTCCCACATTGATACTGTTTACTACTATATAACAGACGCAGTCAGAGTGTGAATGTGATAACATTGATTTTGAAAAAGCAATCCTGCATCCAGAGCAGCAGTTTTTCCGTCTTAATGACAGCGCGCTCAGCCCTCGGCTTTTTATAAAGCAGCACGTATCCTCTCTGACCACTGAGCCCTATGTGATTCATAATTATGGAGCAGCATCACTTCCTCTGTAGCGCGATGAGATGTGCCTCTGAGCATTTCCTGTTGTAAAATGGGATGTCCAGCTTATTATTACAGGGTTTTTTTTTTTTTCATCTAAAATTATATTCTTCAGTAACTACTAGGAATTACAGTGGGTCCAAAAGTCTGAGACCACACTGAAGATCTGGGATTTTTTTTTCCATTTAAAATTGGAAATATTCAAAACAAAGAAAGTAAATGTTCAATATCTTGACTATTTAATATTCATGATTCTGTACTATGTCTACCAAATGTGTGATATTGACCATGTTAACTGCTTTGTGCAAAAGGTCAGGTTTTCCTCATGCCTAATCTCTTCTACTGAAGCACGTGTTCAGACGAAACTCCGATGGATTTGATGTAAAATGGATCATAAGGTGTTGCGCAAACTTGTGGAGTCCATGCCAGCTCGAGTGCGCAGTGTCATTAAAGCAAAAAAGAGGACGTGCCAGATACTAAGCAACTCTGAAATTCATGTAAATATTTTAAAGATTCTACTTTTCACTCAAGTTGTTGTCAAGAATATAATTTGTTGTACTAAATTAGAAAGGAATGCAAAATGGAAGCATTTTCGCTAGTGCGCTTAGACTTTCTGACCATACTGTGTACAGTAATTACAGTGAAGCAAATAGGGAAAGTATATAGCAACAGGAGTGAAGGTCTGGACCATCCGACTGTTTGACTACCACAACAAAATTTCAGACAGATACAGCAGTCAGTCTTTACAATGATAGAAAAGGGATCGCAGCCTTCTCCAGTAGGCATGTGGAAACATTTCCATTGTGAGAAATCATATTCAGTGTCATGTCCTTAAATGCTGGTGGATTTGGTTTTGTGTTGCGCTAATTTTGTACATTTGTTACACATCTCCCATGCACCATATTTAATGGAGATTTTCACATGAAAAAAATTAAATACACAGAGAAAACCAAAGCTACCTGTATACAACTGAATGGTAAACTACAGCACAGATACCAAAAAGTTCAATGTCAGCTCTACTGTGGGTTTTGCTACCTAAGTCTCTCGTCTCTCTCGCTCTCCCAACCTCGTGCCATGTTCATGCCACCACCAATTTGAAAATAAGGCCTGCTGTTACTTATTACATTACTGAATGTGTGCACGAAAGTATGTGGACACCTGATCATCACATCCGTATGTGCTTTTTGAACATCCCATTCCAAATTTGGCCCCGACTTTGCTGTTATAATAAGCTCCACTCTTCTGGGAAGGCTTTCTACTAGATGTTGGAGCGTGGCTGTGGGGATTTGTGCTCATTCAGCTACAAGAGCGCTAGTGAGGTCAGGCGCTGATGTTTGGCGAGGAGGTCTGGGGCGCAGTCTGCATTCCAGTTCATCCTAAAGGTGTTCAGTGGGGTTGAGGTCAGTGATCTGTGCAGGACACTCGAGTTCTTCCACTCCAAACTTGGCAAACCGTGTCTTCATGGAGCTCGCTTTGTGCACAGGGACACTGTCATGCTGGAACAGGTTTGGGCCTCTTAATTCCATTGAAGGGAAATTATAATGCTACAGCATACAAAGACATCCTATCGTGTATACTTGGGCATTTGTCAGTATCAAGGCAAGTCAAGTGGGTTTTTAATCGCCATTCCTCTGTAGAGCTTGTACATGTTGGAATGAAATGTCGTTTCTACAGGAGCGTGGCGCAACATATACAACAGTGTGAGACATGTGCAGGAAAATAAACACACAGAACAGTATATGCAGAACAATATACCTTGGCACAGTGCCAAAGTATTAGCCGTGGAAAGGATACATTGGTAATTTTGCGGGTAGTTTCCTGATCTGATAGTTTTCTGATCATGAAACAATATTTAACTGGTCAATTTATACTGAAAATGGCTCAGGGCTGTTTTATGATGGTGGGATCATGGAGCACAGAGTTTATAATAGTACAATTCTTAGTAAAATGTGGCAGATTATTTCAAAACAGTAAATTATATTTATAATTTATATTTAAATACAGTGTTTTAAAGGATGCAGAAGTGGTGCTGTTGTACATCTTTTGTAGGAGGCCTGGCAGGCCAGTAAATGTGCTGTGCTGTTCTCAGGGCCATGTGGTATTCCTGCATCAGCTCCAAATTTGTTTTCTCAGCTTATTCTACTGTAGTAGATCATCTCAGTTTGAGAATCTCTGCGATTGCTTGTGTTTTTGTAACAGATTTGTGTAGGAAAAGTACCAAGGATGTGGAATAAAGGGTCTGTAGATTTGTAGAAGGCCAGTTATAGTTACATTCTTTATTAAGGTAACATTGATCATGATATGTTGAAGACTCTTCTGCTAAACAGATCTGTATCTTGTTCTGAGGTACAGTATGTGTTGTTAAAATGAATTCTCCAAGCCTTTGTGTACAGAGAAAGACAGAAATCCTTGAATAGGTCAGCCATTGTTAACTGGTGACACCCAATTTCCCCCCAACAGACTGTAAGCACAAAAACTGGCATAAAAATAAAGAAATTGCCTTTTCTCTTCTGAGCATTATTTATGTTTGGAACAGCGATGGAGCAATCTAAAAACTCCACTATGTGTGTCGTGAAGGAGACAGATGGACACAAGTGCAGGTTTTCTAGTGTTAATAAAAACCAATGTAGTAAGCAAACAAAAGGGCTGGACCAATACTCCGAAATGTGAGGAAAGCAAATTGTCAGGTGATCAGCAAACAGGCATAAACTAGACAAGGCTAAATCAGTAAACATGAAGAAGGTTGAGGTTGCGGTCAAGACAGGCAGCGGGTAGAGAACACAAGCTTGGACTCCTCACACTTGTAATGCTGGTGTGAGACTCACCGTGTAACATTGTCCGTAGCATGGGACAAAGCACAGGCAGTCAGAATTAAACAGGGATAATCCATATCGCCAATGAATACACGAGCAGCGGTTAACACCAGTAATACTGAGGCTGAAAACAAGGCTTGGAAAGGCATGAAGACAGTTGAGGAGACTTCGCAAATACGAACAGAAACAACTGAGCATAAATAACCAGACTAATGAACTGAAATCAAGAACCAAAACAAAGGTGCATGGCCAAACATAAACCAAGGGGAATTCGTGACATGTTGTCAAGAACGGATTATCGAACGGGCCTACCAGGCACAGCCCAAAGGCACAATTGGCATGGGCAGGTGGGGGGTGGTGGCATGGGGTTCTGGGGGTGCTTTTGTGCGTCCATGTCCAGGGGCCCATTGTCTCATAATCCGTCCCTGCATGTAGTCCTCAACTTCGGTTGCGGACACAGATGTGACAGTATGATAACCATACAGCCAGTTATAGTTTTCTATATATTATGACATCTCATTGACATTTAATGTCAAGACTCTCTTTGCACATTTGAAATACCTTTGTTACGTTATTTGTTATTTATTTTTTTTAAAGTAATTAGCTAGATATGACTAAAAGTTACTTTTGAGTCATTCACTTTAGAAAGTTCACATTAGCTCATATTATAGCAAGTTGTTTAGTTCAGCTGAAAAACCGGCGAGTTGCTGTTGCACCTAGAATAACTGTTAGCTAGCTCGTTAAAAACTGTATTTAGTGATTCCGCTACTTGGCCTGTAACTAAAAACCTTTAAGGTCCTCACACTCGCCGGAATAGTCGAGTTTCAGCTTCTAACAAATGTTCTAAGAAGTCCTGGTGTCAGCTTCAGGTTACAAGTGTCTGTGTGGTTATTTTGATTTAAGGAGATAAAAGATAACTTCTTGTTAACACATTTGTCGGTTTGCCTTGTGAAAAATGAACATTTAAGGAAATAGTTGGTACACACTTGGTTCCAGGGGCACTTACAGAAGTTTCAGTTACAGTTACACATTCCAAAATCAGCATAAATACAACCGAATAATGTAGTAGTTTTGAGAATTTTTTTAAAACATTTCATTTTTAAACTTTGACTTGGTAGTAAATTGAAGTAAAATATTACATTCATTTTACAGTAAATTACATTATATTTCTGGAAGCAGTATGAATAAATAGTAAAGCAGTGTGTTAAACTGTGCTGAAGAGACAGTGAGCTATTATTTATTTATCACACTACATAAGAGTTACAGCAATGATGACAGAAAATTCTACAGTTTTGCAAATATTTGAATCATTTTCCAGGGTTGTTAAGCTTTTAACATTCAGAGGTTTATTATAACAATATAGAAACAGTATAGAAAAATATAGATTCTCATCTGTTCTTTGAAATGTAGATTATCCTTTAAAAATCTGTCAGCAAATTTCGAAGTATACACAAAACTGGGAATAATGATTTTTGTGATTATTCCTGTTAACAAGATTCCATTTTCATATCATCACTATCCCAAGTCGTGATTTTACACGTCCCATTAGTTAGTGTGTGAAAAGTGAGTGACACATGGCTGGGTCTTTTATTGTACTAAAGCTCCTGTCCTTTTATCCAGCTTGCAGCCTTTAGCTTAGAAGTCTACTTAGCGATTGGATCAACCTCTCCTTTATATACCTTCAGCATTAGTATATAAGAGATTCATCTAAAATAAGATAAAGATCGTGCTGTGAGAGAAGAGGGTGGTAATCGGATTCAGGACTTGCAGGAGCACACTTCTAAAATCGTAATCTTTTTTTGGGGAGAGAATAAAAGGTGCACGGGGTTTCCTGGTGTAATCATCTGGTAAACATGTGGTAATGACTTGGTTAGAGGGAAGAGTGTGTTTCAGTTGGCATTACTGCAGAACAGTGTAACGTGTTAGACGAAGCACAAACCAAATGGTTGTTTCTTAGACTTTTGCGAAGCTGCGTGTAGGCTAAATCCTGCCTGGTAAGTGATTCTGATTTCTTTTTGTAGCAAGTGCAATGTTCTCATGTTCTGTAATTACACGCACACTAAGATTGATGTTTTCATGCAATAGTTTCAGCAGTACAAGGCTATTTGATTGCTTTTCTTTCTGTTCCTGTTCTTTACTAGTTAAAGGAAAAATCCATCCTGACTTGCATATTTATCTTTTTAATTAACATATCATTATAACAACTCAATGAGAGTTGACTTTTTTAGTTTCATCGACACATTGGTCTATTTTCATTTTAGTTAACAATTTTCTACAGTTACCCTCAATGCCATTCGACTACCAGCTGATAGAAGCACCATTAGGAATTATCCATTGTTTCATAGATAAATAGATAGATAGATAGATAGATAGATACATACATACATACATACACACATACATAGATAAAATTGAATTGAATAGATAGATAGATAGATAGTTGATGCATACAGTATCATGTGGAATAAAGTGTCAAAGAAATAAAGTGACCGTGCATTAATAAATATAATAAAACCAGAACAATAAAGATAAATGTAGACAAAGTATAAATGTATAAATCTAGACAATCATCTCTACCTAAAGAGAGTGATGCAGCAGCACTTCAGTCCTTTAGTGTGTCCAGCTTTCTTACCTCCTCATCTGTACACTGTTCAAACAGATACAGGTTCCAAAGCTTCGATATCCGTGCTATTACCGACATCAACGCCATCGTGCTTATCATCTCGTAAATCACTAACTGGCCGAGCTGAGTCTCTGTCATAACTCAGCGTAACTGCATCATATGGCTGCATTGCATCCTGGAGCTTTCCATCCAACATGTGCTGTCTTCACTGTGTTTACACTGGATTTCTCATTAATGTGACGTTGAACATCACTGGACATCACTGGACATTGCTGGACCTTTTGTTTTTAGGAGCTAACAGCGAAAGCCTGACCGTTACCCCTTATGTTTGAGTTTGTTGATTTTTGTCTCCTGTTAAGTGCCTTTGTAAGTACGCTAGCAGTGTCCCTCTGTGATATCCGAGCAGCACACAGCCACCGACTTCTCACAGGAATAACAATAATGCAGCATTAACCAATAGCTTAGCACCACAATCACTATGTACATCAATAGCAATTCAATATATACATATTTAACCTGTTTTCCTGTAAAAAAAAAAAAAGACAAAAAACAAAAAAACAAAAGAGAGAGAGAAAGTTTCCCTTGTTAACATGTGTATATGATGTGTAATCATGCAATTCTGATTGCACAGTGTTTCCATCTTTATAAGAATTACCTCTGTTGGGGGTAACAGAAGATGGAAAAGTCTTCTGCAAGCATCCTGGGTGGATGTATGGTCAAAACTCAAGGATGTATTTCTGTATATTTTTGTCATCTCTCCTTTTTTGTTTCTCAAGTTAAAAGATTTTGGGTTTCGTGCAGGACACCTGATTTACTGTAACCTGCTAAACCTCACGTCTCTGTGATCTTGAGCTCTTATTTTGTGTGCATGTGTAAAACTAGGGAATAGTTTTATGAATATTCTCAGTAACAGAGAGAAAGGTGCCTTCTGAGTAGAACCATATACTAAAATTTAAGTACTGTTAGTCAGACTGTTAGAATCTTCTTTCTTGAAAATTTCATTCGGCTGCATGTAAGTCATTAATTATAGTATGCAGAATGTCTCCAGTAGGATATGTTGATCCTTTAAGGGAGTGTGTTTGCTGATACAGGCTGGTATTTAGGGGATGTTAGCTGAGCTTTGCAGATACGGATAGTTCCTGCAATCATGCATCACGGTATGAGGTCATGGGGACGTGGACAGTTTCACAGCTGTTACATCATCTGGAGTAATTTTAGTTATGTGGTACTTTCTGAGGATTCCATGTAGGTACAAAGTAATTATACTATATTAGATTTGGAGAAAAGTCGTTCAGAACCAGAATATTGTTTTGGTACTTACTTTTGGAGAAGTAATACATATAGTTTATACTAATGTTTATAAAAGTGATTACTGTCAGTCAAACTCACAATTCCCGGTCATATCATTCCACAGGACAGGTGAGTCAGTGTCTCGTTTCTCTGAAAAGTCTATAGAGACCGAGAGAGGAGTCAGAGCGGATGGAAGGAAGCCTTAGCCACACTTCCTGTTCCCCACAGAGTGCACACAGTCTAAAACAATCTGACTGTTCAGGCTGTGAGAGGGGGAGGATGCACTCTGAGCCAGCATGGCCGAATCACCCTTTCACTCACTGACAAAGCATGTTGCTCCATTGGCAAGAACATGAAGAGCCTGTAGAATGTGTTGCCAATAAAAAAAATACAGTCAAACTTCTCATTCATAATGAGTCTTTAAATATAACACATAAAACCATCAGCGCTCTAGTTAAGACTAACTTCTAAATCAGGTCTTAACATTGACTCTCATGAAGCCTGCCAAGAAGAATAGCGAATGATTTGCTGGATTAGATGGGTTGTGTCAGAAATGCATGTCTGCTAGGGCAGAGGAAGTTCATTCCAGCATTCCCAGTGCCTGAAACTCTTTCATGTGTGTTTAAGGGAATCGCTGGTGTGGTACAGCACCATGAGTCCTCTGCCACGTTGCGCTTGTTCCCAAACTCCTGCAGGCGTTTGCTGTCTCTAATGATTTCCCTGCGGTTAGGCAGCTGAATCCTGGGCTCGAGACCTAGTCATCGTTATGCAGCTATTTCTTGCTGGCTCCTTTTGAAATATACAGCAAGGGATATTGACAGCCATGTCCTGCCAAACTCACAGTCCTCATGTCCTCAGGCATCAGATTTCTGTTCAGAGTACATTCTTCTAAGGTCAAGAGGTTTAGAAGTGATTGAATATGGCATGGACTGGAATTTTGGCAAGGAGCTTATTATATTCAAAATGGTCCAATATGTTATATAAGTAGGTAGCTAGCTTGTGATTTGTTTTTTGTGTAGTGGTGGTTATCTGCCTCAAGTGATGACATACAGTATATGGCCAAACGTTTGTGGGCACCTGATCATCACATCCATATGTGGGTCTTCCCCAAACTCTCACCACAAAGTTAGAAGCACATAATTGTGTTGGATGTCTTTGTATGCTGTAACATTGCAGTTTCCCTTCACTGGAACTATAAGGCCCAAACCTGTTCCAGCATGACGATGCCCCCGTGCACAAAGCGAGGTCCATGAAGACACGGTTTGCCAAGGTTGGTGTGGTAGAACTCGAGTGTCCTGCACAGAGCCCTGACCTCAACCCCACTGAACACCTTTGGGATGAACTGGAAGGCTGACTGTGCACCAGACCTCCTCACCCTGCATCAGCGCCTGAACTCATGAATGCTCTTGTGACTGTGGGCACAAATTCCCACAGTCACACTCCAAAATGTAGTGGAAAACCTTCCCAGAAGAGTGGAGATTATTATAACAGCAAAGGGGGATGTTCAGGTGACCACATACTTTTGGCCATGTTATGTATAACAATACTGTCATGATTGCATTTGCATCAATGGTCCGCATCAAGCTCCAATCATACATTCCTTTTCTTGGTTCCTGTGCATCAGGGGTACCCAGATTCACTACAGCAACTTCCATCCATCCGTTTTCTGTACTGCTTATCCTACACAGGGTCACGGTGAGCCTGGAGCCTATCTCAAGGTACTCGGGGCACAAGGCAGGGGACACATTGGACGGGGTGCCAATCATTTGCACACACACTCACACACCCATTCACACACTATGGACAATTTAGAGATGACAATCAGCCTACAAGGTGGAGGGGGAGGAAACTGGAGTACCCAGAGGAAACCCCTGAACCCTTCCCCCCACTACAGCAATTTGACATTAGAAATAATAACAAAATGTAGAATGACTGATTTGTCATTACCATGTCATTACGACACTGGAAAAGCACTTAAATTTTAAATTTATTAGTGAAATCTCCTGTGCATTTGCCCAATCCCATGCTATGCTTGCCCAGAAGTCCTAGGCTAAAAAGCTTCAACTAATGTAATTTAACTCAACAGTATCATGAGCTAATGATGCATGACTCTGCATTAATACATGACTATGGGAAATAACTCCTTGGGAGCAAGCAGTTTTATGTACCCATAGCCTGATAACTTCTCTAGTGATGAAGCATATTCTGCTTGTGCTCTCGACAAAAAAGGCAGAAAGTCTTTGGCTAACGTTTAAGCTATGAGCTGCGGTGTAAAGACATTATTTGAGTCTGGAAACGCTGGTCACAGTTATATCAACATCCTACTGAACCTGCTTGTCCTCTGGACAACCGTGAATGAAAAAACAGATACATAATTTGCCTGTCCCAGGCACCCGGGCTAGTGATTTATCCACCCCTGCACTATATGACTCACAATTACGCTCACACTTACACTTGTTAAAGCAGCCGCATAATTGGAGGTCGAGTTTTGCAGAGGCGCAGATGTGAGGCTCATAAATCAAAACGGTACACACCACGGAGTCAGAGTCAAATCCTCCATTAAGCTTTTGTAATCTTACCAAATGTTAATCAGTCATGGCTGCCTCAAAGTGCTGCATTGTATTCAGTGTGAAAAGGAGTTTGGGTGGTGTGGGGGCGCTGAGGAGCTCTGATCCTGCATGAACAGCCTCAGGGGGAATGATACTGGGTATAGTGGATTTACTGTGGATCGTGTGTGCGCCATTTTCTTCAGGAATCTTCTATCCAAGCCTTGCAAGCATTCGATTATTTGAAGGGGTGTAACTATACAGCAGATTTCAAAATCTGTAGAGTTTTAATACAGTGGTGTTTTGACATGATACATTTTTGAGAAAACAGAACAGAAGCTGTTCATTTAACATGGCTAATTAAACATTAAGTTCTCTGGCCAAGAGAGATAATGTGCACTGGTGTTCAAGGCTGCCGTGTCTCAGAAAAACCCACTGCCTAAGTCAGAAATTGCATTAAAACTACCCCTGAAAATTTTGGGCATTCACAAGGTCACAATGTGCACATGCGTATCTGATTTGTTGTTCAGAACTATCCCAATTTGGTTGGAAAACCCACAACCCTGGCAACCCTGCTGGCACTCACGAGGGGGCGTGTCTGAAGCACAGGACACTTTATTTCATATTCTGCTGTCAGTTAGTTGTACTGGGAAATTCATGCAGATCTCTGTGTCTCAAACACGTTTTTAAATCTTGCATTGTCCACTTTCCAAATATGAACTTCCTATTCGCCATGATGATTTCTTTACCCCAGATAGAATCAGCCAGGGAATGCTGCCTTACAGCAGCAGAGAGAGAGAGAGAGAGAGAGTGTGTGTTCTTGTGTGTTATTAACACCAGCTTGTGAAAAACAGGAGTGTGTTTTTGTTTTTTTCAGTGTGGCCTCTCATGATTCGAGATAAAGAGGAAGCTCCAGTTTCAGAGCTGATTTGAAATGTTTTTTTACACCCAAGATAATATTGTTATAGCCCTATTTATTTGATGCTGAGAATGCAGAGAAGCCCATTTATACTGACTGATTCATAACCAGCATTAGGATTTACACACAGATATTCCTGTATGCTTTATGTATATTCTGCCCCTTGGTTAAACGATTTTGCACTGAAATGATTTTACTTGAGTTGTAGTTTAGTTATTTACTCGAGGGAAGAGCTGTGAAGGTAATGTGAGGGCGTCTAGCTGGACACATTTCAGCTTGTGGGTCAGGAAGCTGTGCGTACATATTTTCCATTTCACAGCTGTAGGCTTGGGCAGTTCATTGTGGACTCCTTTTCAGAGTGGGAGTAAAAAAACAGGGATGCTGGGCGGGCAGACGAGAAGCATACATCACTTCCGGCAGCATCTGCTAGTGATCAGAGTGGGAGTGAAGGAGGGTGTTCAACTCTCACTCTCTCTGTCTCTCTCTGTCTCTCTCTCTCTCTCGCTTTGCTGCTAGAGAAAACACAGGAATGTTATGAATCTAACCGATCTCCCTGCCTGCCCGCCCACTCGGCCTGTTTGAAATTTCAAACTTAAACAAGATTGTCTAGCATCCCTAGTGTCTAGTGGTGAGCTGCTCATACAGAACTGTTTTAATCATATTCACTCTGTTCACGCTAAAATTATGGAGTTTGGCTGGAGGCACTGGAGGATCTATTCTTTAAGAGCCTTCTGCCTGAACCATGCAAAAGCAATTATTTATATGATGTGTTGCAAGAGCAAAACTGTTTATTGTGAGGCTCAGAAGTTTTTTCTTTTTTGCATTTTTGTATGGTTATTCTATTTCTTGTGGGTAGTTTCCCCAAACTGCCCAAAAACATGCAGGTAGGTAGACTGGCTACACTAAATTGCCCCTATGCCTGAGTGAAGGTGTGAATGTGTGTGTGGTGTGTGAGGTGCTTTGTGATTGTCTGACGTCAATCCAGGGTGTATTCCCACCTTGAACCCAGTGTTCCCAGGATATGCTCTGGATCCAGGAACAAGCAGTTACTGAAGACGAATGAAGGAATTCTATTTCTTGGATCTCCACTCCAGATCTCAGCACTTTTGTAACATCTCTCTCTCTCTCTCTCTCTCTCTCTCTCTCTCTCAGGATGACGTAGGGGCTCAGGCCGGAGACAGAAAGCAGAGATGAGCCTGACATCCTGGTTCCTGGTGAGCAGTGGGGGCACACGCCACCGTCTGCCCCGTGAGATGATTTTTGTTGGGCGTGATGACTGCGAGCTCATGCTGCAGGTCAGCTGATGCCTTCTGCCTTTTCATATTGCATGATGCTTCCAGGCTTTAGTATCAACAGGGGTTAATCCCCTAACAGCTACCACCTATAAAACAGCACCAAACCTGCTATGATATCTATTTGTAATTCACAATTCCTAGTTCATAAGAACATCATACACCATTATATCGTCTTACTACTAAAAAGTACAAGTGACTGAATTCATCCATTACAGCAGCTAGGTCACCAGGCTCAGGGCCCCTGTGGTATTTTAGTGTTATTTTTATTTATCACGGTTGGAATGGAAAGAGATGCGTCCCTGAGTTATTCATGCTGAGTAACCTAACTAGATCAGCGTGACACTGTCAGAGCATGTGTGGTCGTCACAGTGTTGTATTAATAGAAAGTGGGACAAACAGCTCATGGGTTACTTTTAGATACTTTGCGAGGCTCTCTAGTATGAGTGGGTAAACTGCTACACTATCAAACACAGCAGAGACGGGTGCCAGTACTGTCATGTGGTTGAAGCCGTGAAATCCAAATTCACAATCCAACAGATGACGCATCACAGCACTGACAGAGTACACTGTAATAAACAAAACAGTACAGCGCTGCATCCAAAAGCAGTGATATTAACATATAGTCACATTAATCATTTCCTTAGAAAAATTAGAAAAGAGTTATGCAAATTAAAAAAAAACACTTTTATGTGCCACATTATAACTGGGAAGAAATGAATATAACTGATATGTGGTCATATCATTGCACAATGCAATAATTTATTTTTGCCCAATATTTTTTTTTTTTTTTTTTTTTTTTTTTTTATCAGGAGTCAGTCGTGGCCCACAAAGCTCAAAACTGGTATCCTGTCATGTGGAAGGCCATAAGCAATGCTTTGTTTTGGTGGAATGTTTCTTTCCACTCCTCTTAATTGCCTGGGGATGTTGGGAAAAAAACATCGACTGCCCACTCGAGATTATATTTTGCAAAGCACTTAATATACTTGTCACATGGTTTAACCAAGAATGGACTGGTTATACAGTATGTAAAAATGTTGCTATTACAGATCATATATCAAATAAATGCAGAATTACTTTGTTTGCAGGCACTTGATGAATGTAAATTATCTTTCCTTGAAACAAGGCCAGTTATTGAATGCTTTTTTCTTGACTTTGACTTCAGTTTTGTTTCAAACTTTGTGGCATATTTGCTTATTTGCCAATTCTCACACACACGCTAATTCTCATAGATGCCCACGATTGGTTAGTGTAGCTCTGATTGACAGGACAGAGAGTCACACCATTCGTCTCACCCAGAGAGCATGGCCAATTTTGTTCTCTTGGACTTTCATCCGTGGATGGCTGCGGCATCTTTTCGGGAGCTCTTCTGGCACAGTGTAAACTTAAAAGACCACTTTACCTAACAGTTCTCATGTGTTTTAATGTTTGCAGTCTCGCAGTGTAGACAAGCAGCACGCCGTCATCAACTATGAGCCAGCAACAGATGAGCACAAAGTGAAGGACTTGGGGAGCCTTAATGGGGTGAGTAAGATGCTAGTCAGTGATAATGAGTCCTGTGTTTACGTTTATATTCTATTAAAGCTACTGATTCAAACCCAGCTAATTTTCACTACAGTATCTAGTATCTCATCATACAACAGTATTTCTGATTTCTGCTTATTTGTTTTTTATAAATCTCCAAAATACTCTTCAGGGTCTGCGTAAGGATTTGTATGGTATATGTCATGTGTTATTGTAAGTGTGTCCACCTCTGGCTGAGGTCAGTAGAAGCAGGAAGTGTGACTCACTGTTCTGCTTTGGAATTCCACTTCCTGTCCACTGTTTGTGGCAGGAAACACTGCTGGACAAACGCAATCATGACCCCGTAACAACCTTCTTTAGACGTGCTCTCTGGTTTATGCTCTCTCTAAGGGTTCTGCTTGTGTATTTGTGTGAGGCGGCTATTTCTTGAGTCTTTGGTGCTTCTTTTGGGTTGGTCATTCTATGTTCAGCGAAGAATTGTGAACGGATGAAGAGTCATGAATCAGCAGGACAAGATCCTGTACTCATCCCCCACTCTGGTCATCCATTACAGCAGAGTGTTTTCCTCCTTTGACATTTTGATATGTAATAAAGAAACACGGAGGGATAACTTTTGGAGTGGAAACGTCTAACTCTTCTGATGTTAAAGTGCTTTGTCAGTGAAATTAACTCGAAGCGTCGCTTCTCAGACTCTGCAGGAAACATCTGATATTTGACACTGAGCAGAATTTAGCTCACACACACACACACACACACAGAGACACATGCGCACACACAGAAGTGCTAAAGACTTTATGGGGTCAGGCTCAGCGTGATGCCGTGTTTCGGTCTGAGCATATCTTGTACAAGGAGCAGCAGTTTGTAGTTGATTTTAACAAAGGCATTTTAAATCTCAGCAAACGCATTACTTCTGTGTGAAATCCAATAGTGGATTTGGTTTAACCTCAGATTGAAAAGGCAAAAGATCCAGCTTAATTTAATAAACAACAGCCTAATCCCTTTGCCGTTTTGGAGGAGAGGAAAAGCTTTTTTTTATTGCGGAACCCACAGCATTTCTTGAGACATGCCAAGCTTTACAAGACCTCAGCGAAAGATTCTTTCATCATGATCTAGTTTAGAGCTTGTGAGCAATATGAGTTTCTACGAGTGACAGATTGTTTCTCGGAACAGAAAAGAGATATCAGAATAAGCAAAAAAAAAAAGTTTTCATCTGTTTTCAGACATTTGTGAACGATGTTCGAATCCAGGAGCAGATGTATATCACTCTGAAGATTGACGATAAGCTGAGGTTTGGATATGATATCCTTTTCAAAACACCTGCTGTCACTTCCTGTCTAACATCTGAAACGCGGGTTTAAGGTTCGTCACAGTTCTCTGTCTTTTGTTGTCTCTGTAGCTTTTGTGTGTGTTTGTATTCGCGTACAGTATCTACGTCACTGAATAAAAAGTTCGTCTTCTTCCTTAACTTGTTGCACATACCAACTTGTTCACTGTGGTCCGAGGAGAGCTTCATGTTCCAGAGGAGGCTTTAAAGGTAACGTAACATGCATTAACTCTGTTTAACCGTAAATATGATAACTTTGTGAGGTCTTGGATGGTTTATACAAATTGGTCCTTCATAGAAAACTGACAGTCCTTTAATCCTAGGCGACTATAGTTAAGTTGGGACAACAAATAATGGGTGATATTTAAAATAATGTTTCTGCGATTTTATTTATTTTTTTTAGCATGAGAAGTTCACCAGTCAGCTTCAGCTGGGGAAGAAGCCAGTCTGCACAGAGTCTCCCAAAACGCCCAAGTCTCCTACAGCCAAAGGCGCAGAGAGCAAAGCTGCCGAGCCCGTCACTGAACCTCCTGCCAAAGTGGTCGAAGCCTGCAAGGCCGATGAAAAAATGCCAGGTAGAGGTTGTTTTATTTAACTGTTATACACAGTATATGATTATACTGCACCATTCTCCATTTTGACTGGTCAGAATTTGCTGGTTCATTTTCTATAATAGCAACGCTGACAGTAGCTCAGGCTGTAATTCAAATCCCAGCTTTCTATCAATGTGCTTGTACTAATACGTTATCATTTCTACAGTAACAGCTAATTCACGGGAACTATGGTGGATGCTCCACAGAAACAAATTAAGAAACGTGTAACTGATGATATGGTGAAGCTTTCTGGGGGGAGAGACGTTTAGTTAGCGTTTTTTGGAAGGAGTCTCCAGTGTAACAGGTAAAGCTGTAAAATGTTTTCACACACAGGAAGGCTTTCATAACAAGTTGTATTTTGAGAGAGAAAAAAGAGAAGCTGGTTTATAGCAGCTATAACAGTGATAACAGGAACGTACTTATTTTGCAGACATTACACGTAACTGTAAATGGATAAAAAGTACATCTCGTTCTCTAATAAATAAAATATTGTAACTGTTGCCAAATTGCTGTGGGACAAGAGGAATAAAATGCTTCGCGACATGCCGTTATTGGATAATAATCAACTTCGAGGTATTAACCGCATCCCACCACCCTGTCATTTATTATTTTCCTATAACAGCACACCCCGTTGTGTTTTATTCCTTACATTTATTCCTACACTTTCAGTGAACATTTCAAAGCTATATAAGGTTAACCTGGGAGTGATATACTGTAGCTAGATCATAATTATGTGTTGTTTATTTTTCTGTAGAAAAAAGTGATCCATAGAATTACCTGTGATTTTCTCATTCTCTATATTTCTATATTTAATCCTACTTGTCTTTCTTTAGATGATTATATATCTTATTTTCCATCTTTTACATGTCTGCTCACTCCACTGTCTTACTTATATGTACACATCTATATCACACTAAGCACTATTTCATGGTATATTAGGAAAATATCAAAGTGCTAGTGAAACTGAATTAGAGCTAATTACCGTATTATTAGTAATTAGAGCTACTGCGTTTTATTCCTACATATGCCAGCCGTCATTACTGGTGATTTTTTTCCTCTTAGGTGGTACTGCTTGTACTGTATTTTATTCAGATTACGACAGCATTTACATGAGCATGAGGTAACTAAACTAGGCTTGCTTATATCGGACAATTTCATGTTTAACCTTCTGCACCATTTAAAAATCGGAAATAGAAATCGGTTCTCAAACGGAACGTACATCATGTTAATGAAATTATGCCTTTAAATTAATCAGGTCATACTCACCAATTGACAACAGTTACATCACTGCTTTTCCTACTTACAGTTAATAGTGAGTTAATTATTATTATCATCTTCATCATTATCATTGTATGCTGGTTAAGCTTTACTCCTATCTACAGTGTTTGAAGCATGTGGTTTTGCTATTTGTGTCCTTTCTTTCTTTCTTTCTCACATTGTTGAGTTCGTTTGTAATAGTAATTGGTTTTGCAGACTTGTGCTTTAACAGACTTGTGATGTAACAAAATTTAATAGATAAGCGTGGAAATACAGTATGTGTGTGTGTGTGTGTGTGTGTGAATCAATATTAAATGGTTTAAAATGGTTTCTTTTCCTCTCAGTGTTATCCGTCAAAAATCCTAGGTATACTATAGCAAGGTTTTGCAGTTATTACTGTTGATTTATGACCTTATCACGGTATATAATGACTAGGCGTGTAAACCTACTGTATAATGACTAAAGGGTAAGCCTGCTGTTAATTTGTGAATGATGATGACTCAGAGAAGGGCTGTTTTAAGTATCAAAGTTACTGGCATACCACTATGCTAGGCTATTTACACATCAGTTTAAAAATATTAATGTTTTTAAACACCATTTGTCTCTTTTTTCAATAATTATGTGTTTATAATATATATATATATATATATATATATATATATATATATTATCTTTTGCTATTTATGAAGTTTCCTTAATTAATTTCAAAAGTTGCCTTTTAAATCAATGCACGATCCAAATCATCTCATTCTTACACCCCGAATAATGACCCTGAGGATTAAACTGTTGAAGTATTTATACCCATTATTGAGTATAGCGGTATATACTGTACAATGGGTATAAATACTTCAATGCTATTTATACAGGGTATATGTATAAGTGACCAGGTTATATTAACGTGACAGATTTAAGTGGGGTTCTCAGATACAGGTGTGTGATGTATAACTGTCTACTGTGCGTCTTTCATGGAATAATGTGTTTCAGGAGACTTCGAACGGGGCCAGTGATGTAAGCAGAGTGTGATTATGAATGGTGGTATACATTCAATATCCGGTGCTAGGCATTATTCAGAGCTCACCACACTGCTGGATGTTTGTTAGCCATGAAACTTAGAACATGGAATTAACACCTATACTGATAAGGCGATCTGGAAACAGAGTGTTAATTCAGCAGATGGTACTGTGCTGTGGAGTTTAATGTATAAAATATAAAAGCTTGTATATAGTAGCTTGTCTCTCTTGTATACTATGACCTTTTGAGCAGAACAGTGCCAGAAATATACAGCGATGACATTTGAATTTGTTGAAAGGCTGGTGTTGTGGCTGTCAGCTCAAACGAAAATTAGATTTAATATCAAATCAAGCTTGATTTAGGCCACATACTATGCTGAGGCCCCGATTTATGTATAAAGTGTATAAAAATATGCAGGCTGAATTATTTACAGGCACTATGGAGGATTTCACAGAAGGATGCAAACTACAGGGCAATGCAAATCAATTCATTATATTGTAATTATATAATGATTTTATTATATTACATATGATTATAGTGTAAGTCGTATTTGCAGCTGTGTGTGTGTGTGTGTGTGTGTGTGTGTGTGTGTGTCTAATCTAATCCACACTCCTTGAATCAGTGAATCACAACCTAAATTCTCTTTCATTCAGTGGGTCAGTGTTTGATTCAGTGAGTCAATTTTGTCATTGATTCGCTCCTCTCTTTCAGCAAATCTTTTCAGTCAAGGGGTTCAGTCAGTGAACTGAGTTCCAGTCTGGATCGCTCAGTTAGAGCTGCATATTTCCAGACTTTCTGCACATGCAATACAATACAATAGCACAAAATGCAAATTAGGTGATTAGCTATTTTACACTATTCAAGTTGTTTGTTGTCTTAGATCAGGTTGCGCATGAATTGGTAAATGAATCTGAATCTATCATTTAACCGAACAGATTTAAATGACTCCGGGCCACTGAAACTCAAAAATTTCATCTCTAATTTAGACAGAGCCTTTTGAAAAGGTTTACCTTATTAACATGGTGCACACAGTCATGTGAAGCTCAGCTTAATCTCACCATGCCCTCCTCGTCTAGTTTAATTATCTAACATTTTATATATAACCCTGGGTAATTATGGCACAAGGCTGCAGTAAAGTGCTGGTTGTGTAATTATAGGGCAGTGACAGACCCCACACCCTCAGACACTGTTTTCTTTTTTGGTTGTTTTTTTTTTTGTTGTTGTTGTTTTTTTATTTTCCTAAAAAAGGGAAGAGGCGGGTAGCGTTTTCCATGTGTTTTTGCCAACTGGTTATTTATCACCGATAATTGTCAGTGTAGTGCTCTACTTCTGCACTGCACAAAACACAGGCTCAGTAATATTCTGCTGCTGATAGATATAAAATATACATTTAAAAATATGCATATATATATATATATATATATATATATATATATATATATATATATATATATCTTTTTCTAATAAAACTAAGCTAAAAATATATATACATTTTTAAATCACAAATTATGCTTAAAAAGGTAGTATGGCAATAAGGTATGGAACAACAGTGTTGTTGTTTTTTTTTATCCTAAACTGTTGTTAGAAACATGACTACCATACATGAAGCTGGTGAAGGTTAAAATGTCAAACATAGGAAGAGCACATGAATTCTACAAATTGTCGAACTTATTCTCACCATCTGCTACTGGCTCCATTCCATTTACACTAATAACCTTGTTGAGTGATGTTTTATGTAATTAAAATTCACGCTATAACATATGGCCTACTTTTCTCCGCTAAGTGCAGAATATGGGTTAATCATGTTTTCAGCCAGCACAGAACAGTAGCATGATACATTTTTAAATACGATGCTAATTAAAAGTGATGGACGGAACCTGTATTGAATGAGTTGATAAAGTGATGTTTTCTTGTTGTAGGTGATACCGCAGCACTGCACAGAGGAACACCTTTGTATGGACAGCCTTCCTGGTGGGGTGACGGTGATGCTGATGACGAGAACTCATTTAAACAAGAAAATAAAGCAACAGGGAAAAAACAGGAGACTCCTGGGACAGGTGATACCTCAGTTACACTTTCCCATGTTGCTTATAGAATAGCAGTGATCTATCCTGCACAAAAACATCACCTGATTGATAACTCACAAATGCTCATTCTGCCTGTCATACCTGAAGCTGTAGAGTAACTTGTTCATTGTATACAACTTGCAGAATGAATGAAGCAGCCATAACATTAAAACCACTGAGAGGTGAAGTGAATAACATTGATTATCTCGTCACATTAGCACCTGTCAAGGGGTGGGATATATTAGGCAGTAAGTGAGCAGTCAGTTCTTGAAGTTGATGTGTTGGAAGCAGGAAAAATGGGCAAGCGTAAGGATTTGAGCAACTTTGTCAAGGGCCAAATTGTGATGGCTAGATGATGTCAGAGAATCTCCAAAAAGGCGACAGGGTCATGGGCGCCCAAGGCTCGTCGATGTGGGGAGCGAGGATGGAAAAATCTTTGCTCCAAAATTTGTTTAGAGCAGTGTTCTTGTACATATTTCAACAGTGAGTATTTTAATACTGCTCTCTTGATCCAGCAAGCTTGTAGAAATGGCAAACCCAGACACAGACATTTGTTTTGGTCCTGGGGTCTATGATCCTATTACAGGAGTAAAAGTTTGGAGATTTCTCAGGCCTCGACTCAGCAGGATGTTCCACTGTGTGTGAGCTAAACAGTCAAAAGTGTAAGTGAGACTAATCACGAGTCTAATAATAGAGACAAAATTGTGTTGAAATTACTGAAATATTTTAGAATAAGGTTGCTTTAAAACATGCAGTGTTCGCTGTGACTTAAGCATATGAATGAAAGTGAGGTCTTGCAGTTTTCTCATGTAGTGCGATATCCTGAGAGTTTTATGTATTATGTAAGGAAAAAACAGGACGACGTTATTACCATGGAAAGATTGTTCCACGGTATATTGTGCCTTAAATGATCAGGCTAAATAACAAATAGGTGTCATCACCCTGTCTGACATAAACCTAAAATGCACGAGCGTGTCACATTTACATGAACAGATAAGAAGAAAAAAAAAATCCTGACTTTATTTTGTATATTTCCTCATCCCACCTAAATTCATTTCTGGTTACGCCATTACCAGCACAAACACACGGTGTGCTTCTGAAACGTTTTTATCCGCAAGTGTGTCTTACATCAAGCGCAGCACACAGCCATTTTATCCTACATTTCAGACCACTATCAAGCCAGCTGCAGTACAAACCAGAGTGCACGTTTATACAGTGGTTTACGGTAATTACCTTCAGGTGGCCATGCTACGGATTTGTTGTGAAGTCTGGACAGTGTGAAAAAGTGATTTTGGAAACAGTTGTTTTTTCCATGTTCACACGGGCCAGATGAAACGAGGCTGCGGGCCTTATGTTTGACACGTGTGCCATAACGCTTCCTTCTGATTAGCTTAACCTTTTGGACTATTAAGTAAGCATGCTGCGAGGCAGTTAGGTTTCCACTTGTAAACTTCGTGCTCTATAGGATCCTACCTCTGGTGCTGCCGCCTAGTGTGTAAGAAGAGGTAGAGCTCATGAATATTAAACTGAAATATTCGAGAAAACAAAATTCTGTCTCATGGGGTGGTGTAATGCTGTTACCACCACAAAGTGGATTATTTTCCTAACAGAATGTCCCATAGTTTTTTTATTTCTCTTATATCACAGCAATTTGCCAATGATTACAATTAATTATATTAATCCCAATGATTAATATAATTTATCAATGGATGGCATGTTGTGATTTTTAATCGTTTATCATTTCTGATGTGGAATGCCTATTATAAACAGTTGTTCCCTCACCAGCCTCTCTTTTTTCTCTCTCAAAGTAAAAAGACAAAAAAATGCAGTTTGTCATGTTACAGAGAAACCTTAAAAAGTCCTCTGTCCTGAAGACTCTCCCGTGTCTGAAGGGTTACTGACAGTTTCAACGCCCTGACACTGGCGACTCCTTCCATAAATGTTTAAAAAAACAGAAAACTTTACCATATTAATGATTATGAAGTTAAATAACATGCTTTTTAATTCTGTTTATTGTTAGGCTTAGATTATATAGCTCATCCTGCATACAAGTCCCTGGGAAAGTACTTACTATAGAATCAACACCTACTGACCAACCACATTTGAGAATTCAGCAGCACTGTGGTATAAAATGAAATAATCCAAATACTAAGACTAGTTGGGTTTGACGCAGAACAGTACTGGGCTAGGATGAGAATACGCTCCATCTCTTGCAAAAGGGTCCAAGGCCCCCCGTTCACACCTGGTGTTATGAATGCAGTTTCAGTGACTGCTTGTGATCAGATTTCGTACGTTGTTTCCTCTAGAGAAAGGCTGTCACACACATTTATTACGTCAGTCTTCTGCTGCATTTATTTTCACGCGGAAATGTCCGGCGAATCCCGTGTACCTGTACAGGCTGTTTCAAAAGTTTTAATCATGTGGTCCGCTCACGAAACTTATAAATGAGTGAGAAATGGGATGACGAATGAAGCTATGAAAAGCAGCTGCGTTTGTCTCTGCTGTTAAAACGTCACCTTTATCCATTGGCCTAGCCGTAGGTAGCTCTATCATTCAGCGCAATTTCCAGACAGTTTTGTAATGGTTACATATTTTCCGGCTAGGGCAGTGACGCAGTCAATCAGGTGGTCCTTCACTGCTGTCCAGAACACTTCGAGATGCGTTCATGTTCACACGACAAATGTGATGTGTCCATATGTGTCCCAGACCACCTCCGAATGTGGTTTGAGTGATCGGATCACAATGCGTCTTCGAGACACATTTGACCCCGTTCACGCCTGTATTTAGCGCTGTCCACTTGTGATCCGATCACCCAGGACGCTTGGCCACGCCAGGAGTGAATGGGGCCAAAAAGAGAGTGAAGCTGCGCTTTCTTAGCAGTATATCGAGACCTGGATGTCTGCAATTCATGTCGCACCCGAGTGTGTTTTCCGTGTGGGTTGATGCCGTTCTGTGTCAGGTAGATCAGAAGGTGGGCGTATTCTTGAGTGAGTGCGGTTTTGACAGCATCCGTGTCCTTGAGTGCCTCTTGGTTAAATTAGCTTTCAGACAACAGCCTCTTTGTGAAAAAAAGCTGTAGTGCTATACGTGATGCTGTGCTTTCTGAGGTAAAAAAAAAAATCAGGCAAAAGCACTTTTCAGGGACAACACGGGACACTGCATGGCATTGTTTAGCTACATCTTCCAACCCAAAGCAAACCAGAGCATCTTCTTTTTTGTGCCTGAGGCAGAGTGAGAGAAAGAGAGAGAGAACTTTGTGCAACTGCTTCCCACATCAAAGTGCCCACTCTCCCACTGCTATTTTTAGGCTGTGGTGAAGGCTGTTCTTCCTCAGTGAAAGGTAGCAGAGTTAGAGCAGCTAAGAGGGGAAGAGCAGCAGCATGCAAAGAAACTGTGAATAGGCTTGTTTGTGGCCAAGCCCAGCCCCCTAGCTGGAGATAGTCACCGAAGGGTTTTTCACATGCATCTCTGTAAAGCCACACCACTTTGCCTCTTACCACTGAGACCTCACATGCCTCATTTGTAAGTAATCTCCCTGTTTGTCTATTGTATAATAAATCTAGTAATAATGTAGATAGTGTCAGACATCAAAAAGATTGCTATTCTATTGAGTGTGATCATGCTGTTGTGGCCATTCAGCTCTGAACTTCAAGTTTCTGCCAGTTTAGTGGAATGTACATTGTGTTGTTTGTGAACATATGATGTTATATATTGGATTTGTGGAGATTTATTTACACGATTTGGTTTATAAATTGGAAACGTGTGCCTGGAGTGTGAGGAAGTGAACATTTTTTATAACAGGAAGTTTCACCACCGCTCTGACTGGGTGTGAAATTAAGGAGGATACTTAAAGCTATAGAACTTTTACTGTATTATTTTATTGTACTTTTGTAGAATTGGTGAGATTTTTTGTGCCTGCTGTTATGAGGTTGAAAAGATGTTTTAATGGTCTCTTCCTCTACGGAAGAATACTCTCGTAAGACAAGAATCTTTAGTTTTTTCCTACTTCTCCTTTTCTTTTTTCGCATTGATGTCAGAGGCTGTGGTTTTGTAGAAAACCTCTGCATGTGATAAATCAAGACTTTGGAAGGATGATCCACTTTAACTTCCTTGATGAAGTAATTCTACAGAAATATATGCTAATCTAGACCAAGTGTTATTGTGTTATGCATTATTAGTGAGTATCAAACTGTAAGGAGTGAATTTCGTATGAAGTATAAAAGCCGCCTGACTTGTGTAACCAGTGCAAAGCAAATGTCTTGTCACATTTTCAAAATTTGCCACAAGGCAGCTGTTATCAACCAATTAAATTACATAATCATTAATACTAGTGTTTCTTAACTGGCTGTCATTAGCTGTGTCATGTCAGATGCACTAAATCGAATTATGAGTGCACACCCACAGAATGGTTTTTGTTAAGTGTATCCTTCAGACACTTATCCAGATGAATGGTCCAGTGCTTAAAGCTCGCCTTGTTGCTTCTTCTGCACGAGCTCATGACCCCTGACCCTGATCCTAATCTCTAGTGTCCCTCTTTCTCTGCCTCACAGACACCAAGGAGACTAAGCGAACAGAGAAAGCTAAGGAGAATGGTGTGAGCGCAGCAGGCCCGGAGCCCAGCTACTTTGAGATCCCAAGTAAAGACGGCCAGATGGCAGAGGACAGCATCCATGAGGTCCCAACCAAGGACACAGAGAGCAGCGCAAAAGCCGCCCAAGCTAACACCTCCTTCACCATTGAGTTTGATAACACCTCTCCAGGGAAGGTGACCATTAAGGATCACGTGTCACGTCCAAGATCTAAAAAATCTCAGCCAGGGAGTAAAGAGCTCAGCAGCCTGCAGGCAGCCATCATGGCCTCGGAGAGCAAAGTGGCCGACTGGCTCGCACACAACAATCCTCCCATGGTGAGGCGCGAGTCCACAGAGGAAGACAGCAAAAGCATTAAGAGTGATGTCCCTGTCCACCTCAAGAGGCTGAAAGGTGAGGAGCACCAGACTTTGATAATATTGATTTAATAATGAATGTACTGTGTTTGTCTTGATGTTATTTTCAGGTCAAAATGATGCATTTAAATTTCTACCGTCGGTGCCCACAAACTGATTTTTGCAACAGGAAAATTAATGTGCTTGGCATAATTATCTCAAAAGAAAGGAGAAATATTTCTAAATCAAATTGATCATGGATATCATGTTCCCAATTTTTTTATTCAATACTTACAGTATATAAGAGCTCTGAGTGTCGGTCTATAGTAGAGATGGCACGACGCCACTTTTTCTTTTCCGATACTGACACTGAATTCTTGAGTAGCAGCCAATACCAATACCCATCAGATATTGCTTTCTTTAAAAGCAATATTTTCTTTAAAAGCATTTTTTTTAACTGAAGCTCTTTCAGTTTCTTCACACGAAAATCTCTTTTACACAAAAATCACTTACATTGTAAATATAATTAAGTATAAAATATATATATAAAGTATATAAGTATATACACAATTATAGTGTATATATATAAACCCTAACAAAAGAAAAAAACAGTTAAGTCTGTTTATATGTAAACATTTCCCGGTCTAAAAATAAATTTCTTTTACAAATCCAGTTCCAATCTTTGTCATTTGTTGTAGGATCTGATATCCGATATGTTTTCTTCAATGTCCGATCCACTGGATATTGGATCGGTGCCATCTCTAGTTGATACCCAATACTGATCTGCCAAGTTATCTAAAGCAACAAAAGCATGACAGTGACGAGACGCCATGTGTCCTATTTTGACATACAAGATCTACGTTGCATCGTTAACCTGTCGATTCCCAGCATGAAACACATAAAGGGATTAGAAAATACATCCGATCTGATAAAAATTCAGCGTTTTAGGCCAGAGTTGCACGAGGTATCAAAGGTTTGATCATTTTTCCAATAAATAATTCGATTCCATGACTTTCAGTGCTTTTGTTGCTGTATTTAAATACACCAAGACTAATCTGACCATGTATTCTGTATCTAGAAACTTCAAATTGAACATGCTTCGTTGACTCGGATTGGCGAGTCGATCAGGCAGCAGGTGCATTTCTACAGTAAAACGGTACACTCTCACGACTTGTGCAATAGATGGAGTGAGAGCTCGGCATATTTGACCTTCCCTGCAAAACTAGCATGCAAATAATTTTTAAAAAAACATGCAAATATTTTGGGTTCAGTCCAATGATGTTAAATGACACATCTCTAATGTTTTGACATAGCATTGTTATACTGAGAGAGACGTGACACTGCACTTGAAATGTCCTGTTTCTCTGGAAACCTTGTGTACTATGCTTTAGCGTGTAGTGCAACAACCTGGAAATGGATTTAGTGGGGATTATCCGTACAGTATGTCATGAATCTGCACTCAAGCGCCCATGATATTGACGTGGGGGAAAATGAATACAGTTATACACTGCCCTCCAAAC
>CM040977.1:20408246-20438217 GCA_022985145.1 Pangasius djambal
CCCTATTTTGTTCAGGCGTTTCCAAACTTTTGGAGGGCAGTGTATGTGTCTTAGGTTTCCATTTTTAATTGATTAAAACATCGTACAATAATTTTTAAAAAGCTGTGCATTTAATGGCAATTAAATATTAGCTCTCTGGCCCAGCTTTCTCTGGTGTGACTCTGGGTCAAAATTTCAAAAATGAACTTCTAAATTGCCCCGGTGATTTCCCAGAAGCATGATGGGTCGCACATGTTTGTGGTATTACCACTGGTATATTGTAGGTATATTTGGTGGATTCAGCACACTGTAAACTTGATTATATTTAAATTTCCTATTTTTTTAATAAACAGTATGGGTTAATATGGGTTTGCCATATTGCTGAGTAAAGAAGGGACAGAAGGGAGAGACTTAAAAAGTGTGTATATTTTTTACACTTCTACAGCTTTTCTACTTTACTTTTGCTACTTTATAGTTTATCAGTTACATCCGGCCGAATCGGAACACTGACCCCTTACTGTCCTTTGAATAGAAAGCTGCTTTTTGTGCTTATACGCTCATCATGTGCATCTTCAGGGTGATTCTACTGAAGTGTTTGGGTTGTGCTGTACTCCGGAATGGAGTGTGTTACCTTGTTCATGGGGCCTGTTTAAGAAAGACAAGAAATATCATAAACAGAGAAAAGTGAATTATGAAATTGGCAGTATGCAGTGCTTATTTTAGATAGCCTCAGTCAGACCCCTAGGTAAAGCTATTTTGTCAAATCCACACAATTCTGACAGTGTTTGAAGTCTAAGTGAATATTCAGCACAGCGAAAGAATGACCTTTAATGTTGCACAAATCTACTGGTGACCGTGTTACATTTGAAGACTTGTCAATATTCATTTAAAAGAGTAAAAATACTTTGATTGGCGGTTTATTGTTCAGAGTTTCCTGGATTTTGAAAGAATGAAAAATAAGATGTGTAATATGAGTATGAGTGTGCTGAAGAGTTCTGCCATTGTTCCTGGAAAGATACATTCATTATCACAGAATAGATGACCCAGCACTTCTTAACTCATTTTCTCCTAACACCTAGAGCTTAGCACTGCCACTGACGCTCGCTTTAACACTCCACTTTTGTACCTTTCCTCACCACAGGCATTCGATTTATACAGATCATCAGCATCTGTGCTGTGATTAGTGTTCAGTCCATGCAGGATGCAAATGAATACATAAGGAGGAGTTTGTGGGGGAAAAAATCAGTGGATCTTTTTGGATGCTTCTTTCTGGTAGGATTGCACTTTCTCCTCTTATTCTGCTCAAACGCTGCAGGCTTTGTAAAAGCAACGCCCTTTCATTTCAGCGTAGTTGGCTTTAGTAATGAAACGGGTGCTAATTTATGATGACTGTGTGCTTTTGGGGCTAGTGAAGCGCTGACAGAACAGATGTGAACGGAGACACGTGAGCAATGTGCGCAGGTGATTGATTATGCGTGTTGGTCTCTGCAGTCAATCTGCTACGAGGCGTGGCTCAGTGATTTCTGAGGTGGACTTGTTTCTTGTTGCAGCTGTATTTCAGTCTACACAATGCTTTCAATCGGAATTTTAGCATTGCTAAGGAGGTTGGTGATTCTTTGGATATGAATGTTGGAGCAACTGTGTGTGAGAATACACTAGTGTGTGACGAGCATCCTTTGTGCAGGGCGCTAAGAAGGACATAGAGGATATCTGAGACGAAAGACAAGGACGTTAATATTCATGATCTCAGGTGCGTGCTTAAATAGAGTGCCTTGAATGTGGTTGACGATCTTAGATCAGTTTTGGTGCAATTAAGATTGTTTCTTTGTGTGTGATCACATTCCTTTGAGACAATGTCTCATTTGGAGCGTGTGTGGTAATCTCTGCTGATTCAAAAAGCAAGCTATGTGGAACAGAAAAGCTCTTTTGTCATTAGACTGCTCATTAGACTGCTGCATGAGAGGCCAGTGTTTAGTGTAAGGTGGCTCTCTCTGCCTGTCAACTCTCACTACATAGTATAGTCTGAATGGCTTGAGCTGATAAAAAGGCATCATCCCCCTCCTCCTCTATGTCTTCATCCTGCTTTCCTTACCATCCTGCTGTTACACTACCTCACAAAAAGCTTCTGCACCTGCTGTGCAATCCACCTAGAACCTGAGGTACCAGACTCATCCCTCCCACAATCCAGGGTGATGTTGTAGCTGCACAACTAAACCAAGTCACTAGTTCACATCCTACTCAAATTTTGTGTGTTACATGTCAATATCCATGTTCCTGTAACTTAATAGGTCAATTGGGCTAACATGGAGTAACCATTCAGGTTCGTCACTCTCCCTTCACAGGCAGCAAGCATGAGGATGGCACCCAAAGCGACTCAGAGAACGGCCTTGGCCTGCGTTTTGGTAGCCGACGCCACGCTGCTCTGGAGGAGCGCTTGAAGGCAGCTGGCCTCACACGTGCCAAAGTCACTGGGGCAGAGGGCTCGGGCTCCACCAGTCGCACCGCCTTCACCATCGAGTTCTTCGACGAAGAGAACCCACGCAAACGCCGCTCCTACTCCTTCTCCCAGACTGCACCACTTTTGGGAGGTATGGCAGGAGAGGGACTGTGTCCGGCACCACCCTCCCATCCTAAGGGCACTTCATCAGCTTTGGCAACCGTGGCACCTACAGCAGCACGGCTGCTGCAGAAGAAAAGATCAGAGGACAAGACAACGATCCCTGGAGATGAGACACAGAAGCAGGACGATGAGCAGAGTGACAAAGGCACCTACACCATTGAGATGGAGAACCACAACCCTGAGGAGGAGGAGGCACGCCGCATGATTGATAAGGTACTCTACAGATTTAAAATTTTGAATCAACATTCTAGATTGAAATATTCAGAATCAGTCTAGAACCTGAATATGTTCTTAGGTTTGTCCCTTTGGGACAGGGGTCATCAGTTGGTGGACTGTAGTCCAGATGCTGATCCAGCATTAGCATTTCAGCAGAACAAACTACATAACTTGTTTTGAAGAAATTAGACAAAAAAAACAATACTTAAAGTATGCATTTATTCTCCCTGCATCACATTCTCATCTGTTCAGAGTCTATGACACTAGTCAAAAGTAGTGACATGAAGCGCCACTGCGAAACAAAACATAACCCCTTCAAATTATATCCTTAATGCTCCTGCCATCGCCTTCACCTTGCACATAGGTGTATTATATCACATCTGTACAGTACATACAGTCAGGTCCGGAAGTATTTGGACAATGACAGAGTTTTTGTGATTTTGCCTTTATACACCACCACAATGGATTTGAAATAAAACAATCAAGATGTGATTGAAGTGTAGACTTTCAGCTTTATTTTAAGATGTTCCACAAAAATATGGCATTTACCATTTAGGAATTACAGCCATTTTAAGCAAAGTACCTCCATTATCAGGGGCTCAAAGGTATTTGGACAGTTGACTGACAAGAAGTTATTTGACCAGGTGCGGTCCATTCCCTCATTACTTCAAGACAAATGAAGCAGATAAAAGGTCTGGGGTTGATATCAGGTACTGAGTTGGCATTTGGCAGCTGTTCAACTGGAGCTACCAATATGAAGTCCAAGGAGATCTCAATGCAAGTGAAGGAGGCCATCATTAGGCTGAAAAAACAACATAAATCTATAAGAGAGATAGCAAAAACCTTAGGTGTGGCCAAATCAACAGTTGTGTACATTCTTAAAAAGAAAGAAAGCACTGGTGAGCTCAACAACATCGAAAGGCCTGGAAGACCATGGAAGACAACTAAAGTGGATGATCGCAGAATCCTTTCCTTGGTGAAGAAAAACCCCTTCACAACATCAACAGAAGTCAAGAATATCTGGAGAAGGTAGGCATATCATTGTCAAAATCTACAATCAAGAGACGCCTTCATGAATGTAAATACAGAGGGTTTACAACAAGGTGCAAACCACTGGTAACATTCAAGAACAGGAAAGCCAGATTAGACTTTGCCAGAAAACATCTAAAAAAGCCTCCCATGTTCTGGAATAAGATTCTTTTGACTGATGAAACCAAGATTAACTTGTACCAGAATGATGGGAAGAGAAAAGTATGGCAAAAGAAAGGAACAGCTCATTATTCAAAGTATACCACATCATGTGTCAAACATGGTGGAGGCAGTGTTATGGCATGGGCATGTATGGCTGCCAATGGAACGGGCTCACTGGTGTTTATTGATGATGTGACTGCTGACAGAAGTAGCAAGATGAATTCTGAGGTGTATAGGGCTATACTCTCTGCTCACATTCAGCCAAATGCTACAAAACTGATAGGACGCTTCACAGTGCAGGTGGATAATGACCCTAAACATACTGCGAAAGCAACTCAAGACTTTTTGAAGGCAAAGAAATGGAATATTCTTCAATGGCCCAGTCAGTCGCCTGATCTCAACCCAATAGAGCTGCTTTTCACTTACTGAAGACAAGACTGAAGGCAGAAAGACCCACAAACAAGCAGCAACTGAAGGTGGCTGCAGTGAAGGCCTGGCAAAGCATCTCCAGGGAGGAAATGCAGAATTTGGGTTTTGAGAACATGGGCTCCAGACTTCAGGCAGTCATTGACGGCAAAGGATTTTCATCCAAGTATTAAAATTATGGTTATATTTACAATTATGTCACTTTGTCCAAATACCTTTGAGCCCCTGAAAGTGGAGGTAGTTTGCTGAAAATGGCTGTAATTCCTAAATGGAAAATGCCATATTTTTGTGGAATAAAGCTGAAAGTCTACACTTCGATCACATCTTGATTGTTTTATTTCAAATCCATTGTGGTGGAGTATCAAGGCAAAATCACAAAAACTCTGCCATTGTCCAAATACATCCGGACCTGACTGTGAGTGTGTATGTGTGTGTGTGTATATTTCCTCATTATTATTATCTGCCATTTCTATTCTGGAAGCTTCATACCAAGTCAAATTCCTTGTGTGTGAGCACACTTGGCAATAAAAGCTCTTTCTGATTCTGATTCTGAAATTATCTTATTGATATCCATACACTAATCCGTAATGTTTAAAAATTAAGAGCTAACCATTGTTGCTATTCAGTCATGCTATTTGTTCATCCATTGCTGTTTGTTCAGCCATTGTTCATCTTTATAAGTAAGGAATTTTATGTAGTGTTGAATTTTTAGGTGAATATCCCTCCCCTGGGGGGAATCCTTGAAGGTTCTATGATGAACCCCATAACTGATGCTCTTTCATATCTGTATTGTTTTATTTATCTTTAAACAAATGGAAAGTGACTGATTGTGTAAATGCACATGTGCACAGCGCTTGTACACTTGATATAAATAGAGATGTCTGTGTTGCCGGAGCTTTCAAGACAGGTTAAAAGGCAATTCTCAGGCAGTTATGATGTTATGATGACAGTACAGCTCAATAGATCAAGGCAATTTGTCCTGCTCTTCTTCCCATGATCCTTTACGATCTTTCTGTAGTGCATAGTGTATGGTGTGTTGTCCCTGGAGCTCTGTTTGCACAGCGAGCTTTCTGTGAATCTATATCTAATGTGTTTGTAATGCTCTTCTGTAGCTAACCGTGCAGTTCTTCCATTATTCTATTTACCTTAAGGGAGCTATTAAGCTCTTTATTTTATTGCTATTCTTCTAGTGGCACATTTAATTTAAACGGAAAAAACAACAAACACAATACTCAAACCAAGAAATTAAATTGTCCCTTCAAGGCTTTCCCTGTTGAATAAATAAAAAAAGTGTAAATGACAGGATGAATGAATGGGTAAATAAATTGTATATGAATGTTGCTAATGTTATCAGGAGCCTTTTATTCAGTTTTTAAGGTGAGCTCTTTAAGCAGCTTTGCTAATTAACACCCTCTTTTTCTTGCCTCAGACGTTTCAGGACTCTTTTTCACACTGTTGCTATGGAATCAAGGCTTCGGGACATGCGCTGTGCAGCCGCTCTGCTTTGAAGCATATGTTTCCCCACTCAGGTGTCAGAGTCTCGTGGCTTTGTCCTGAGTGAAGGAGCCCTTGTTCCTCATGCTCTTCTGTCCTTTTTGTGTAGGTGTTTGGGGTGGAGAACCCTCAGGGTCCCGGTTGCCCAGTGCAACAGAAAACTAAGGACAGTAAGAAGGCCAGCAGCACTAAAGCTGAGGTAATTCTGAAGTCCTGGGGGTGACACATTAATTGTTTATTGTGTGGCTGTGCACCACATGCTCAATTGGCTTGTTTTTTTTTTTTTTTTTTTTTTGCTATTGAAGTGCTTTTAGAGCAGGACTGCATTTGATTAGTGTAAACAGCTATCATGTATTATTATTATTATTATTATTATTATTATTATTATTATTATTTATTATCAGTAATGACATTTTGTTAAATTGTATTTCAGAAATAAGATATGTTTCTGAAACAGGTTTATGCAAGCCGACTTTCTGCATGAGAAATGAATTGCACTGATTAATGACATGAATAGAACGGAGTAATTTTCTCTAATCGCAGGTCTACCATTAGAAGATCTTCCTCATATATATGACACGGAGAATGTTACACACAGTCTGTTATTGAATTCGGACAAGATTTTATTGGGATCATTATTTTTTGCACAATGCAAAACAGTGCAAAACGTGGTTAACTGAGTGGATATTACTGTAGATGTTAAGAGATGACAGTTAAGTGACATTTAAGTGACAATTGTTTGACCTATATGTGTTTGAGCTACAAAGTGGGGAAAAGCATGGAAGCCTCCATGTTTGTTCTTTGTTAGCAACAGTCTAACCAGCTAACATTAGTGGTATGAGTGATGTACTGACCTCCTCAAAACAGCAAACTCTACGGTAAATAGGTTTAACAAGCGAATATGTCTGTATGTTGGTTGATCTAAAGCAAAAACTAGTATATACAGTATAACTCATTTAAAAGTAAGGAAGTGCTACTTTGTTTACGGTTGATGCAGTGAGCAGCTTTGTTGATTTTATGTTACATGTTGAACTCAGGTTTGAGTAGGAATTCCTAGTCGAGAGGGTGTTTTCTTTGTTTTTTTCTTAGTCGTAGGTCGAGTTATGAGCTTTAGTCGAGTGCACCAAAAACATCCAGAAAATGTTGTGCAAACAGGATATTGATATTTTTAATATACTTTATATATATTTTAATAACACATTTTCTGTGTGCTAAAAGAATTCTCAGATTTCTGGACCCTGCTGTTTGTGCAGGGTTCTCTTAAAATGTAATATTATTTGAAATCCAGTGAAGAAACCATAGTTAATTCTTAATACCGTTCTTGGAGGAAAGCTAGGCTGTCTAAAACTCAGATTCACAGACTGACACCGAAGAAGGCACACCAAAATTGCCTTTATTCTGTGCCAGACATTCCCTTATTTGACCGCTTTTTGGTTAAACAGAGTAAGCCGCTCACTCACTGACCCAGTTAAGGGGAAGAAGCAGGAACAGTGCTCCCTTCCCCTCAAGGCACATACACATGGCCAAGAATAATGGAGCCATGCAGTCAACAAACCCCACTATCCTAGTGGCATTGTGTTTAAAGACAATAGACACTAGATCACAGTGCCTAATTCCAGTGCTAGAGAGCCAGAGTTCAACCCAGTTTGGTGATTTCCCTGCTCTAAAACTCATAATTAACTTGTTAGTTGAATCAGCAAACTGTGCAGGACGGGAGTTGGGCCATTCAGGGTCTATGAGGTGAATACTGCTTGAAAGGTTACTCTTACATTACCAAGGAGGAGAAAATTTCTTTATCAATAATTATTTTAGCTAAAAAAAAAAAAAAATTTGGGTTTGTGATGGAGGTGGACTAACGTGTGATACAGAATAAATATGGGAAAGAGGCTGATTAATTTTACAGGGATCAACCAATAAGCCTCCTGCATTAATATTCAAGCATTAACTTATAGCTAATTAATAAATCATCAAGTAGATTTTATTGCAATCCCGTCCATATGCTTGTATACACTGGAACATTTTAGTACACAGGACAGTACACTGGACAATGCACTATACAAGACACATCAGGAGGAATAACATGAGCAAAACTGCAAATGATGTTATCAGACTTAAAGGGGGGCTTTTGATGTGACTCAATAGGAGGGATGTACTGATTGCATACATACGTACTTTATTTGTAGGGCCTTTTGGAGGAATCGGTTGCAGTTGGCAGCCCACACTGGGTTTCCCAATGGGCCACTTTAGCTGCTAATCACACAAGAACTGATCCTGAAGGTTCCGGTGCAGAACCCACACACTTCGTCCATCAAGAGCGAGGTATATGTCTCTATCTCTCTAGATACACTACAATACCCTGATGTAAAATTTGAATTGCTGGTAAATTTTCTGTATTATTAATAGACAAACAGACACCAGAAGTCATGGCTCAAAATAGATTTTTTTTTAAGTTTTTTTTTTTTTTTAATTTTATGAGGAGAACCAGAGATGTCAAGATCTATGGTTTAGCCATAGCAGTTTAGATTTTGGCTCCTTGCTACAGTGATACAGGAGCTAAAAACTATGATTTTGTGCTTTCTCAGCTAAAGCAGTGGTCAGACCAAACAAAAATAAAATTCACCCAGCAAAAAAAGCCAGTTCACTGAAGGGGAAAGGACACAGGATGTGAAAGACACACATTTGCTTTGTGCCTACTTTATACAGGTGAACTTTTATCTGTGAATTCATAAACCTATCCTGTGAGCCAAAAGAAAACAAGTGGGTGGGACTGTCTCTTTGGTCGTTAGAAAAATATTAAGTAGGGCACAAATGGAACTTTTGCCTCATTGTTTTCTTACTGTTGCCAGCCCACAGATTAAAATATGAATACGACTTACACTCAACATGGCAGCTGTATTAAGCAAGTCCCTCCCCTCATTAATAAGATCCAATTCAAATCTGTGTTTGATCAGTTTCTCCCCATTCAAGTAGATAGGTACCTGGTCTTGTATGACTGACAATAACTGCCTTTGAGGGTTGAAAAGATGGTTGCAGAGTGGACAGATTTTATTTTCTTTACAAGGACTTTGCTGTTGCTTGCATCTGGGAAAAGAAAATTGCTAGCTAGCTACCATTAACAAATGCAAAAATTAAAATTTCTGCCATATTTAGGCAGACTAATGATGTGGTACATAAACCCATAGCAGCTCCTTGTTGGGAAATTGTAATAATTTCCTGATGACTCAGCAACATTAATGTGCCACTACCATCTTCAATCCATAAACATGCCATAATATTTGTCTTTCAGAAGCTGATGCATTTGAGTCAGGTGTGTCTTTGAGGAGCACCAGCTCTGCTACCTCCAGCCAGGCTGAACGGAAGAGGAGGACACTGCCCCAGCTCCCCACTGAGGAGAAAAGCAGGCCAGGGAAGTCATCCACCACCATAGGACTACGCTCTGAGATCGGCGAGAAGCAAGACACAGAACTCCAAGAAAAACAGCACAAAGGAGATGGTGAATGTGTTTCCACTCCCACCAAGAAAGACATTACGAGTGGAAAGCCAAACGAAGTGCAGACAGCCTCTTCCAAGCCACCTGTGCCTCCTGTGGGAGGTGTAGAGAAGCAGACTGAGGAGTCTCGCAGGAGGCGTGCTGAGGACAGGAGCAAAGTGAGTGATGGCGAGCGGAGCGGGAAGCCCCTGGTGCGTCAAGGCAGCTTTACCATCGACAAGCCAAGTGCCAATGTGCCACTTGAGCTTATCCCGCGCATCAACCAACGGCAGTCTGGGGGCCGAGAGCGCAGTGACTCAGCTGGCAGCATGGACACGGCCACACTGCTCAAAGACACAGAGGCTGTTATGGCCTTTCTAGAGGCCAAGCTGCGGGATGAGAAAAAGCTGGACCCGTCGCCACCCCCTGGCTACCCTTCAGGACGCTCTTTTTCCCCAGAGTTGGATGCTGATGCAGCTAAAGCAGCAGGCCGCACTGAAATGCCACAGAAGCGCCGTTCTCTCAGCAGTCTGCATAGAGAGAAAAGCAACATGAGCTCAGCTGGAAAGAGCACAACCAATGCACGGGATCGACTGGAAAGGAAAGCCAAACCCAAGACCTCAGATGGGCGTCTGGATACACGTCGCTCTGCCCATACAAGTCAGCGTGCCCGCCAGCCCTCCATGGACCTGACAGATGACGAGCAGACATCCTCATTGCCCATTTCTGACGTACTCTCTGATGACCAGGAGAATGGGCGTAACCCATTCACCTTCACTGATGACTTGCTGCACTCCAAACTGGACTCCTCTAAAGTTGCTAGAGCCGGTAAATCCAGCAGGACGCCCCAGGCCAGCACTGCCACTATGGGCAAGCCTCAGTTGCCTCAGCCTCGGCCCACAAGGGCATCTCTTCTGAGACGTGCTCGACTTGGAGACACATCTGACACAGACCTGGCAGATGCGGACCGGGTGTCAGTTGCATCCGAAGTGTCCACAACCAGCTCCACATCCAGGCCACCATCAGGCAGGAAGGCACCATCTCGCATTGACATGCTGGCGCAGCCCAGACGCACCAGGCTTGGGTCCATGTCAGCACGCAGTGATTCAGAAGCCACAGTGTCCCGCAGCACTACATCGAGGATATCAGCTGAGACAGCTCTGAGACTGGGCTTGCGCCCGACCAACCCAGCCGACAGCAAGCTGAACCCACGCCTTCGGGCAAACAGTGTCTCCAAGCTGACAGACACCAAAACCAAGACCACGCCATCCATCTCAAGTGCTCCAGCAGGTGAGCTCACATTACTCCTTCCCTGCTGGTGTGGTATGGAATTAAGTATTTTCACAATGGAAATGAATTATGTATAACCACGCTATCCTAATTGGTTAACCATAAAAAGGACTACCAGGATTACATAAGATTAATTTAGAATAAGAAAATTTGAAGACAAGCTCCATGATACATGATATAACATCAAGCAATCTCTTAAATCTGTGTTTCTTCTGCTTTCTTCAATACAGTAAGTTGATCCTCAGAATGACTACCCAGGGTGTTTAGCTTAATAGTCCACTGCTAAAATGTACAACCTATTCACCAGCTAGTCACATAGCCGTGGTGTTTAGCATTTCTCTTCACCATAGTTACCGCCAAACATTTCAATGACTTCGGCTGCCTCCAGACACTAGCATCAGTGGCTAACCTGACACAAATTACTTCATGTATGATTGGCCTTCCAGGGTTTAAATTAAGAATTATCTAGTTGTAAAATGGACCAAAGTGACCACTTGGTACATGCACAGAAAACAGGCCTTTAGCCACTCAACTATGACAGGAGTAACTGGAGCATATCGAGACATGTTCCTGAAGTGATCATTGAGCATTTCGGTTTTTGTGTCAAGACTGTCAAGAATGTTTTAAATGTCACTCATGAGTTAACCCAGGATTCAACTTTATTGAGGCCTCATGTCTAGAGAGATTAGACATGTTTTCAGCTTGCCTGGCCCATTTCACTAAGGGGAAACATTTCTTTCAGGCTGTGTCTCAGGCTTCTGGGTTTAATGGCATCAATTATTGATTTTGGTTGCCTTCTCTCAGTCTCAGCCAGTTACATCGCACCACACTGTGTGCTGGCATTAAACACGCAGCTTTTCTGAAACAGGGTGTTCCACTGGAAGTGTCCTGGCAAGAAGAACGATCATCAGATTCATATCTCAAGGGTAGATCAGTAAACAGGATGTAGAACTTGTGTCTGGGATAGATGGGATAGATGCCTGTAATTGCCAGGAAGTAGGTCTGACAAATTAAAATAAGGGTTAGTGAGGGCTACACAGAGAGATGTACCCATTCTGAGACCCCCACACCTATGTTATCTAGCAGTTTTCTTTCCCACAGACACCGACATTTCTTTCTCTGTATGCCTGATTGTTGTTGTCTGTCATCTGTTGTTGTCCCTGCATGCATGTTATTCATAAAGAGCACGTTCACACAGAGATGTCTCAACCAGAGCCAGAGGATGACCTAGCAGACGAGGAGCCCATGGGTACTGTACCACCTCTGGGCTGCGTGTACTTTTTGCTGTGTGTGGGTGCTTTTTGCTGTGTGTGTGTGTGTGTGTGTGTGTGTTGCATTTGTGTATTTGTGCCAGCGTCTGTGCATGTCAGACCTTGGTCAAATATGAATCTAATGCAATAATGAAAACTTGCAAATACTTACAGTGCTCCTTTCCAAGCCCTTGAAAAGAGCCTTGCATTCCGTGGGTGTGGTTTTCATAAACTCTTGAACGTAGAAGTTCCACAGTAAAATCATATATTCATATATTTAGAAATGTATGTGCATACTTAAGCTGCATATTTTCAGTACAACCAAATCCCCATATTTGGGGGAGGATGGACCATAGAAAAGATGGTCGTATTGGATGACTGGACCACCTCTAGGTGGTTCTAGTGAACCAGCATTAGTGTAGTTGTATCATTTGTCTTTTGTTCCAGTGCATTTGAATTATGCATTTTGATCATGATAAATAACAAAAGAAATAAGTCTTTAAAAGGTGGAAAGATTAATACAGTACATTGAGAAGAATGCAAAGCCCACACTCTCAAGGAGATGATTAAAACATAGTGTGAAAAGACAAGCTGGACTTTAAAACAAATTAACTTAAATTTAAAAAAGCAGATTTTCCTGCCTTTTTTTTTTTTTATTATTTATTTAGAATAAGTTGTTTCAGAACAGATCACCTCTGGATAGCAGGGTTTGGGCGTACTCTTTAGGCGTTAATGTCTGGGGGCCATAGCACAGAACAAAGTGTTCAACATATGCCAAATGTCCCATTATGAAAAGTCAGCAGACTCTGCTGATGCAAGCTTTGAGCAACAGGAATTAAAGGCTTCAAGTACAGCTTGTGTTGGATAGGCTCCCCCTGATGGCAATCATTCAGGCTGCTCAGGCATATGATGAGCAAGCACAATGTCAAAGCCTATATTTTTTTTATAGTTAATGATACCATAACATAGAGAAGATAGAAGAGTATGAGCTTGGTTGTGACATTAACCAGAATTTCTTTTTTTTTTCCCTTTTCTTTTTTTTCCTAGGGGATGCTATAGTGCATTATATAGATTGCTATTTATTTTTTGCTTGTTTTGGGATCATGTGCACTGACCTGATATTTGACTTTATATATAAAAAATCCTGTCCAATCCTGATTGAAACAAGGTTTTGCAGGACTAATGTAAGGCATATTATATTGTTAGATTGCACATGTATAATATTAATATCGCGATAGCTGGGTATTAGTGATTATTCTATTCATTCTGTTATTAAGATAACATTTATTCTAAAGATTATATTAAAAAGAAAAAGAATCATCTGTGGCCATGGGTTGATATCAGTAAAACAAATGGTCATGTGATTAAACCTTGTGTCAGTGGGAATGGAGATGATACATTTGAACCATTTGTGCCTTTCTTCAACTATTTGTTGCTGTTCTTCTCATCTTCTAACACAGGTCTCACTGCCGCTGTGTCTAATACTGACAAGAATCTTGATCTCAAATAATGACAAGAGATTTTTGAACCCTTTTTCCTCAACCCCCCCCATCCCATGCTTTCATTAGGACCATATTTATTTATTTATTTATTATTTTAGTATATAGCATGTTCAATATACTATTATTCTCTCAGCTTCTCGCAGTAGATAAACTATGATTTGCTTGTGCTGTAGCATATTTAGAAGTCTAAAATATGGTCAGCTGGTATAGCCTCTGGTCCACACAATAACCACAAGTTCCTGTGTGTCTGCAGCCAGCAGCAGGTGGCGGCGACTTAATACAGAGTACGGCTCAACCTCTGAGGACGAGTTTGGCTCGAACAGGAACTCCCCCAAAGCTGGGCGTCTGAGGCCAGGCACCGCTCTGCGTACCAGTAGACTGAGCAGCTCGGGCACAGTGACAGCAAGCCCGGGCAGCGTCACCATCAAACACAGGATGAGGGAGCAGGAGGAGTACATCAGAGACTGGACAGCCCACAGCGAAGAGATTGCCAGGTACTGATCAACTCCATGTCCCTCCGACTCACTAACACACGCATTCAAGCGCACTCCATAGCAACCTACAAAGAAACAGAACTGGAATCCACTCTCTTTCTTACTAAAGGAGCAAAGATTGTACACTATACTGAGTGGATGATCACGATCTTTGTGAATTAGGCAGGTGTTAATGTGGCCACTTCACTTCAACTGACTTCAGTTTTCAATTTACAATAATACCTAGCTGCTTTGTGGAGACAGACACTGAAGTCTAGTCACAGATTTCTTTGTCCATTCCATTCGGACTCTGCTCCTGAGGTTGTCAGTTTGAGGGTGGAGGAGTTAGAGAGGACTTTAACACAGACACACAGACTGACTTCCTGTACAATATGACCACAGAGCACTCCATCTGTTCATTCTCTCCACTCAGTCTCTCTTATTCTCTTATAGTCTCTCACTATTCTTTTTTTCCCTCTTGCTCTCTTTCTAAAACAATTTTATGACTGCAGCTGTCTCTTACTGCTAATCACATGTAAGCTCAGTAGAGAGCAGAGCACTCCAACTTCACTACAGTGCTGCTGTGTAAGAAAATAACAAACTAGTGATTACACAGCACGGTTCAGCCAGATGTTCATCATGTGCTCAGAGTAGCAGCCACTGCCGCAGGGGGGATTTCATTGTTACACCTTACGAATATATTTAATCTAGTGGAAGTTTGCTGAATCTCTCAAAACGGGTAGTTAATCAGTCAGGAACCCACTCTCACTCTCTCACACAAAATCCTTTCTATAAATGCTCAAATCTTCATTTACTTACTTATAGTTATATTGTTAAGACACATCTTGTTTTTAGTAGTTTTGTAAAATAGCAGGATAGCAGGGATAGTCATATTTTCTTGAAAAGGTGTTAAGTTCAAACCAGGACTATATTATCATCCACAAAACTTCCAATGTCAACTTTGTGAGACAGGCCTAGGTGGCAGGATGATACCAAATTGCACTAATGATGGTATTTTTACAAGATGATTACACCAGTAATGTGAAGTTTTATTTGTTATCATTAAAGTCATACTATGTTTGAAACCACATCAGCAGGTCTGTGTGACTATTACTTGAGTGAACTGCATACAGAGAATAGAGTGTATATAATGCATGTCTAATGATGTACAGTTACGTTTATTTGTATTCGGCTTTGTGTATTTTGGTTTTCCACTGGTTTTGTGAGCATGCTGTGCAGGGCCCACCTTGTGTGACTTTTGTGCCTTGTTTTGCATGTTTATGACCTCCCCTAGTTTTGGGCACCCCTCTGATGGATAACAGGTTATTCCCCTGTGTGCGCAGGATCAGTCAGGACTTGGCCAAGGATCTGGCCATTCTGGCGCGGGAGATCCATGACGTGGCCGGCGAGATCGACTCAGTCAGCTCCTCCGGCACAGCACCAAGCACCACGGTGAGCACGGCGGCCACCACGCCCGGCTCTGCCATCGACACCAGGGAGGAGGTACAGCCCACTTCCCTAGAGAACTTACACCACACCACCAGCTTAAAGACTAAAATATGGGCTTTTCAATAAACATTTTGGTAATGCTTATAAAAGCCTGTAAACATGTAGCTTTCATTCCCTGGTAGCCACAGAGACTTCTCAATCTATCCCACCCACGGTCAGGATAACAATCGGGAGCGTTTTATATTATATAACGTGACAGAGCAGAGCAGCAGTAACACTGACCTCCATTCTTCATCACTTCACCCTCTCATTTCATTACTTGTAGTTGGTAGAGCGAGTTTTTGATGAAAGTTTGAACTTTCGGAAGATCCCCCCTGTGGTGCAGACCAAGACTCCAGAGATGAATGGCCGGCCAGTGGAGCTGCGGCCTCGAGCCCCGGACAGTCTGGATCCCCAGCATGCACTGCGCAGACGCACATGGAACCGAGATGAGGTCAGACCGGTATGAACCTAATAAACTGCACCACTGTTAGATATGCATACTGAAATTTAGACTCATACATGTTCATTGTGTGTGAAGATAGATGAACTGCTGTAAGTGCAATAATATTTGATTCACATATGCAGCCTTTAGACCTTTTGAATCAAGCCCTTTGAGTTTTCTCCCTCTGTGCGGTTCGTTTAGACAAGGAGAGTGAAAACGCTGCACACTCGGGTGCGGACCGAACCAACATGTCTAAGACTGACTGAGTGAGGTAGTCTCAGTCTGTTTCCAATCAAACTCGGTTCTATTACAGTGAGAAAGCGATTTGACCCTGAATCGACCCAGCTGCAGGAATTAAACCAAATATACTGTGTATTTTGGGTTGTGGACAACAGTTTTTTTGAGGTG
Organism: Pangasius djambal; assembly: GCA_022985145.1. Lineage (NCBI taxonomy): Eukaryota > Metazoa > Chordata > Actinopteri > Siluriformes > Pangasiidae > Pangasius > Pangasius djambal. Next base: position 20,424,498 of record CM040977.1, read on the forward strand.
CAATCTGGGCCAAAGGACAGAGCTAAGAGCTGCAGGAAATGCCATGTGTTCTGGATATTTGGACTGATTTAAAAAAAAGAGAGAAAATAAATGGTGGATATGATACTCAAAATATTTTTGGTTATTTACTTAGCATTTACTATGTATCCATGAACTCATTTTTTTATATAATTATGTAATAATATCTTTAGACTCTGTGTTCTCCATATTTCTTGATTTTTATGATTTATAGGTATACTTGGTAAAAGTTTGTTTACCTGTTTCCATTTCCGTGTTTCTGGCCAATGAATAAAAGAGATTTACAAGTATGCATTCAGCCCTACACACCCTTTTGGTTTGTTTAATTAAGTGCAGTGTGAAACCAGACCAAAATGGAAATGATTCAGAAGTATGAATTATTGCTCTGATTCAGCAAATGAACAAACCTTTACCAAATGTACATTAGGTGAAGAGGTGCCCTTGGTTTCATTCTAATATGACTGCTGATCTCATTACTTTGACAGTCTGATGATTTTTTTTCTCTGCACTGTGCTACTTTATCATATTTTCACATTAAATGCAGTTTGTAAGTGTTAGTCATTTTATATCGTCTTTTAAAGTAATCTTTTAATGTGTACATTGTACGTGGACATACACAGACTTCTTCAAACTAATCTATACTCTGGAGTATGGTTGTGCTTTTATGTTTGAAATGCTTACAATCCTGGTGTCTGATCTTGCAGGCGGTGCTAGACAGCTTGCTGCTGACATCAGTCGCTCAGTTGTCCTCCAAAATCCGCCAGTCTGTGGACAAAACAGCAGGCAAAATCAAGTCAGTACTAAAAGAATTCACACTCATCATCCTTACCAAATATGTACCAAATACCAAAGCACAGAAGTATGTCAGTTATTTTACTGAAGCATAATGTTGGTAATGCTTGTGTTCTATCATCAAGGATTTTGTTCAAGGACAAGGACAGGAACTGGGACGACATTGAGAGCAAACTGAGCTCCGAGAGTGATATACCACTTCTCAAAACCACTAACAAGGTGTGTTCAATAACACAATCACCATCATCATCTTACAAGCATGTCAAAGCACCAGTTTTAGATATGTGATCAGGTTTACTAGTCTCCAAAATACCACTTAATACTTTGTAATATTATTATTAATACAAACGATGCTGTAATTTTTTTATAGGAAATCTCAAGCATTCTAACAGAGCTGAAGAGGGTGGAAAAGCAAATCCAAGGTGAGGTTGAAAGCAATACTTCATCCGTCTCATAACTGCTTACTCACACTCAAGCTTTTGGTCCAGAGTGTCTGATTTGACCTCTTCTCTCAAGAGAGAGTTGAGCAGCGTTAGCTCACTGATAAACATCTGTGCTGTTGAGACCTTTACATGAATCTTGCAAGCTTCAAGTGTATACTGTATTATGATTGACAGCATGATATCCATTAGAGTGAAGCCAAAATGTCACTGATGCCCTCTAGTGGCTGGCTGCAGTACCATTTTTAACCCCACCCAAACCTATAGAAATGAATATAAAGTCCTGGTCTTTTCAAGTAACATGTTTTAAAATTGGGTTTTGTTGGTTCTAAAATATTTCTCAATGATATCTGTTTATGACCTCACAGCTCCAGGGTCCTCGGTTTGATCCTGAGCTTTCTGTGCATGTTCTCTCTGTGTCCTTGGGGTTTTCCTCCCATCTCCATAAAACATGCCAGTAGGTAAACTGGTGACTCTAAATTGCCCCTAGGTGTGAATGAGTGTGTGAATGTGTGTGTGAATGTGTGTGCACGGTGCCCTGTGATGGATTACCATCTCAACCAGAGTGTATTCCTGCTTCGTGCCCGGTGTTGCCGGGTTAGGCTCCAGATCAGCTGTGACGGTGACTGGGATGAATGGTCACTGTAAATGAACGAATGATATGTGTATTATAGAAGTCGGGTGTTTTGATCAGGTATAGATTTAGCTGATGCAGCACAGTCAGCTGCTCTATTATTTGGTAGTATATAGTATATTCACTGCATGTGAATAGTTGTATAGTTTAAAAATGGAGCCTGAAAGTGCAGGCTATGCGTTAATCTGGACATGGCTAATCCTCTGTTACCAACTAGGTGACCACTCCTGATTTTTATGGTTATTATTCTGCATTATTATATTAAATGTATAGATATTTCTGGTTAATGTTTTCGCCAGTAGCTTCATTAGACTCTCTTTTTCCAGAACCTTCTCAGAGCTCTGTAATTGCTGTAAATAGTATAATTTCCTGCAGGTTGAAGAATCATTAACCTCTTATTAGGTATTCCGTGTATTTTGGAAGATGGCGCCCTGCATGCTTGCACACAAAGCACTCCTTTTTATCAGTTAGTGGAACTAAATTCTGTAACGTGTCCATAATGAGTATGGATGGGAATCAGACAGAGACACTGCCTTCCTTCTCTGCTGCACAGGCTCGGGCTCCAGTTTTAATTTTCTTCATAAATCTGATTAACTTTTGGCTTCGCGGCCGCACAGTGGGAATCAGTTTTAACGTAGAACTGGTATTTAATATAATGAGTATGTTTATGTACGTTGGGTATATATTTAAGAAAAATCTTCCTCTCTGTTCTGTAGCCATAAATATCATGGTAGACCCGGATGGAACGCTCGACGCTCTTACCAGCCTAGCCCTGGCGAGTCCCACCCCTCCCAAACCCAAGCCCAGCAATGGAGCCTCCAAACCCTCCTCCACCATCTCCCCTAACCGAGAGCTCCCCAGCGCTGGACTGAGCCGTCCTCAAGCCAGCGGAGAGTCGAGCGCCATTAATAACAAGTGAAGGACAAGAACCCTCAGAATTGAGCGAACTGGACCTCTAATACCTAATTCTCTCTGAACTGATAGACCTTTACCTGTACATACTGTCTGTACCCCTCCCTTCCTGCGCTCCACTGGAATGTCCATCTTTCTCCAAGTGAAGTTGTTGAAAGTCACACCTGTGGATTTGGACAGTGATATACAGTGCAGCTACACAAGCACACACAGCTGCTGGTGAAGAAGAGGTGAAGGGCCATTGATCTGAGGCTTGTTATGCTGGACTTCTTCCTCAAGTCTGTGTGTCTGATGTTAGAACCAACTGCTTGTATGTGCTGCCAGTGTGTATGCGCCCATCCAGGCATGAAGCAAGTGGGCTTTGTAATTCAACTTCAACAAAAACGACTCCGAGTGCCTGTCTTCTCTCCTCTGTAAGCATTCTCTTCTGCGAATAGCAGCTTCTTATAAAGTGTCAGCAATGAGATGATGTTGGTTTAAAAGACTTGACAGAAATGTAACCTTGAAGGGAAACTTTACGAGAAGTGTTAAAGATTACGACGCTAAACATGAACCAGCTTACCAAAGTAAGTCAAATGCTATGCGTGCACTCAGCAACTGTAAATTTCATCCAGTTTATTCAGCTGATTTTTTTGGAAATCTGATTTCTGGATTACACAAAGTGCATTTACACTATTAAAATTAGCATGAGTCGGCTCAGTGATTTTGGCTCCAGTAAACAGAACATTTACTGAATTACTCGATCTTCATGCACTGATTGTTTTTGTAACCTTTTAGACTGAAGGATAGGTAGCAAACGTAGTACAAGGTTCAAATATCAATTTAAAAATCAGCAAATGTCTGACATTTAGCCATCGTTTCATTTTCCCTCAAAATGGAAGGAAGTGTTTGGAAAATATGCAGTATTAGACAATGTATTAGTGAAATGTAACATGGTTATGTGTTGAACATCTCTCATTTGCTAAGATCTGTGTGCTTTGTGTTACTGTGACCTGAGCCTTAGAACAAACAGCCTTTAATGCAAGGCTCATTCACATTCTGAATACGATACGGTCAGTCGAACGCGTTACGTTTTAAATCTCAATACACACTAACGTTCTCTAAACAGAGTATGCAATTACAGGGAATTAGATACGCAATAGTGAGCGATGGACAGTTTGTCCGCATTTTCAGAAATCTCCAAAAGCTCATTAGTCATGTTTTTCATGAAGGTATTCCAGCATATGGTGTATGTACTGTATTGTCTTACTCTCCTGTCACCGCTTGCTGCTTGGCTGTATTTACGTTCATGGGGAAGGGTGGGGAATGAGCTTAACCAGCCTTTCATTGTGAATCTGCGTGTCGTAGAGAGAGTAGTGCGACTGTCATTAGGAACTGAAACAATAGTGAAGATAGGTACAGGACTTTTTTTTTTTTGTTGTTGATTAATGTATCAGCGAATTGGCCACTTGTGGAAAATCTAGTTCTTGGGCAGTTTAGGAAAGAAAATCAAAATGTAGCGTGCACAAGTGTCATTTTAAAGTTCCTGGACTCCTGTAAGTTAAATGTTATGTGTGTTAAAGGCCATACAGGGCATAAAAGGACATAACACCAAAATCATATCTGTACATCATACTGCTCTCATTACAGGGTTTATGTTCAGTGGGACGACCCTCTAAAACACACCTATCTTTTTTTTTTTTTTTTAAAAAGTAGTATCATTTATAATACTATTGTACATGTTTTACACGACGGGGAACAGAAAACATGCTTGGTACCGTTTTTTTTTTGTTTGTTTGTTTCTTTTTTTGTTTGTTTCAGTTTACATTCACATCTGTAAAATACAGTTTTTGTTCTTTTTCATTGTTTTTGATAAATGTGTTTATTTATTTTGGTTTATTTTCGTTTAATGCCTTGAAATTTTTTGCAGCACATTTTTTGTTGGTATTTCAATTTTGTTTTGTTTTTTTAAATGGAATTTTTTCTTTTTTTCTTTTTCTCCATGCTCTCAATAAAGGAGAAAATATTCCTGGACCCTAATTAAACGTAATTGTCTGCATATATCCTGCATTTCAATAAAGTCCTTGATCTAAATCATGACTGAAACTTTTTCCACCAGAAAGACTTTCATAATCATTTGACATCTATTTAAGAAGTCACCTTTAAAAGAAAATACATACACGTACATTTTATATTAACACCCCAACAAAGTATATAAACATAAAGCCAAAATACATAAAGCCAACACCAGAATTATTGGCATTCTTTAAGAAAATGGGCAAAAATTGTTGCATAAACTCAACACTTTTCTTCTAACAAAATCATTTCTTTAAAAATGGTTCCTTCTGGGTTTTTTTTTTTTTTTTTTTTTTTTTTTTAAATTGCTCTCAGTTTCTTGAAACTTACTTCTGACAAATATGTGGTTGCACAGATGTAAAATTCCCCATCGTCCATCACTGTGGAAAACCGTAGTGCTTTCAGCGCAACACAGAAGACCTTCGTATAACCTGCAAAAGTCAGGTAATGTTCATAAAAAGTACATTATGAAATTTAAAAAAAAGTAAGCATAATCAGGGCCATAATAATAAAAAAATAAACGTCCAAATGTGTGGGAGACAGCGAGGAGGATGGTGAGGAAGTCAAGAAAGAACGCAAAGATCACAGTTTCAGAATTGCAGTTTCAGATCACCCCCATAACAACCAACTATTTTTTTTTAGAGTTGCAATAAAGAAACCCTTCCTGACAAAATCCCACTCTGAACTTCACCAAGCGTCTTTAGAACTAAAGTTACAATCATGTGTTATGGTCCAGATAATACCAAAATCAAACATTTTATCCAGGCACACTACTGTGTTTTAAAGAGGAAAGTGCATACAAGCAAAAGCACCTGATGCTCTTTTGTAAAATATGGAGTATCAGTGATGATAGCGGCTGTTTTTTGGCTAACGATACAGCGGTGCTTGTGAGTACTGATAGCATCATGAATTCTGCGAAGTACCAGGATATTTTATACCAATACCTGCTTTTAGGAGTTGCCCAAGGAAGTTCATATGCACAAACCTAAGAATGCAAAGGAATCAAAAAAATATTCTGCATGAAGGAGTATCCAAGATTTCAAAATTCTGCTCGGGTCACATCAGCATTTTTTGTAAGACCCAATGGAAAATAATTGGATTATATATACAGTATATATACTATTGACTAACACCAATAACCTTCCTCTGAGATTAGAAAAGGAAGTTCCTAGGAAAAAGGAGCACTAAGAGAAACTATTAAAAATGTATGCACTATTAGGTAATTTATTTATTTAAAACATTTATTATACTATTATTTATTATACTATATACTATGGTTATACTAAAAGTTTTTTTAATGAATGCATTCTTTTATTTAATCAAATTTTATCGGATACCAGCTGCTGTGATGAGAAACTGGATTAATCAGTTGGGATGATGCATTTTTCCTGTTTCTGTTTGAAAGCTACTATACAGATAGCTATACTATAAACACATGGAGCTGAGAGCCGGTGAAGTAGCTGCTGGAGTTTACTGCAAAAGTAAAGCAGATTTATAATAATATAATATAACATAATAAAGTGTCATTTTGCCCTTTTATTAACATGTTTTTTCAACCATTTTCAGTGTCATAAATGTATTTCATGGCAATAATATTAATATGGGAAGATTGGTTGATGGTAGATTGTGCTGTAAAGAATTAAATAACAAATTCATTTCATCACTGCTCCTGCTGCTGTCTGACATTCACGAGCACATCACACTTACCAGTTTAATTGTACGGATCAGAAAAAAGCTATTGTTCTATTTTGTATATTTCCACATCCCTCCAAAATTAATTTCTGGTTACACTATTGGCAGCAAAACACACGAAGTGCTTCTGAATTGCTGTTTGATGTGACGTGCATCAAGTACATTCAGATCACGGTCAAGCTAGGAGCGGTAGGAATCGGAGTGCACGTATATACAGTGCTTTACAATAACTATTTAACCTTTGGCTATTTTAAAAAGTGAAAAAAGGCTGCTGCTCATCCATTTGAGTTAAGCACTGTGAGCTGTGTTCGCATGCTTTACAATAGCGGTTGCTACTTCCTCATATGATCAAACTAAAAATATTCCCTGTTGTGTGTCACTGATTTTATATATTAATTTCTGCATATCATTTTCACAAAGGGTGCCACTAATACTGGAGATTTCATGAAGTCTGTAATTTACTAAATAGTAAGACATTGGAATAACATTTTATACAATTACTGCATATTTACATGTGCAATTCTTAAATTACTACATCTTTTCAGAAAATACTATAAAAACATGGTATTACAAACCGTTAAAGCACCGTGTCTGGCCTGTGCTTCAGCTACGCATTACGTGTGTATAAGGAACAGTGCCAAAAATTCTTTTTCTGAAAAGAAAAAAAAAAAAAAAAAAAGAGAGAGAGAGAGAAATGTAGAAATATCATACATTAATGTTAGGTTTTTGGGGTGAGTTTCTGTAGCTTTAGGACTCCAGGGCCAAGCCTTTCCATGACTTCGCCTGTTCTCGCTTATACTGTTCCAGCTCCTTCACAGACAACACAAAGGGGAAAATGCTTTAAATGCAGCATACAACGACCATTCTTCACTATGTTTCTTTTTCACCTTCTCACATTTTGTGGATTAATGAACTCATGAAAGGGTTTCAATCAATCAATCATACAAACAAACTCACTCCATAAGTAGAATCTGACTGTAACACTTCACGAAACACACACACTGTGCACTTTGACACACTGTCCATTGCTCCATGTGTCTGTTATTTGCACTAAGTACTCCCGACACTCAGCCATTAGAATGTGAGTGGAAATAAAAATCAGGTGACAGGTTAAATTCTGAAAGGTTACACAGGGTCACACTATCATTCTGGGGCACTAGTCGCTGGTTATCATTGAACTACTGCTGTATTTATGGCCTTTATAAAGAGATGAGGTGTGTAAGCACCCCTGAACACAATTAAGCCATTAAAATGATATGCAGTGTTATAAAGTTCTTCTGCCATGTACATATATACAAGGACATCCAAGATGGTGAGTTTTAAACTTTATATTAGCTAGCTAAGTTATCTTAGCATGGCAGTCTGAATTGTTTAGGTACCACATCAACCTCTAGTAATGGGACATGATAGGTTTAAGCTGTTGAATGTACAGGGGTAATGAGAAAACTATAAATTGGCAGTTCTAAATAGAAGAACTGCATTGTGTTAACAAATCCCATCTACATCCTGAATTTCCCTTCGTGGATTAATAAAGTTTATCTTATCTTATCTTATTCACATAATCAGAAAAGGCCATAGTGCAAATTACAAGACATTGACAAAGGTTTTTGTGGACACCCGACCATCACAACCTTGTTGAGCATCCCATTCCAATAATATTGGAATTGTTGGAATCCAGTAATATTGAGTTGTTCCTTCTCTGCTGTTATAATAACCTCCACTCTTCTGGGAAGGATTTCCATTAGATTTTGGAGCGTGGCTGTGGGGATTTGTGTTCATTCAGCCACAAGAGCATTCGTGAGGTCAGACACTGATGTCAGGTGAGGAGGCGTGGGGCGCAGTCTGCATTCCAGGTCATCTCAAAGATGTTCAGTGGGGTTGAGGTCAACTCAAGTTCTTCCACACCAACCTTGGCAAACCATGTCCTCATGGAGCTCGGTTTGTGCACAGGAGCATTGTCATGCTGGAACAAGTCTGGGCCTCTTCGTTCCAGTGAAGGGAAAACTTAAAACTACAGCAAACAAAGACACCCAGTTGTGCGCTTCCAACTTTGTGGCAGCAGTTTGGGGAAAACCCACATATGGGCGTGATGGTCAGGTGTGCACATACTTTTGGCATGTGTAATGCTACCACGATCCTAAAGTGGAATCCTAAAATGTTTTGAAATATGATTATTTAAGTGTATGTGGATTCCCAGTACCTGGTCTTTCTGTGCTCTCATCGCATCTATAATGAGCTCACTGTACTGGGGGTCTTTAGCTGGATCCTTCACTTCTTTACGTTCATTAGTGCTCTGAGGAAAGACACGCAAGAACCACGAGCTTTTAAAGGCTTGTGTCGAGTATATCTCAGTTCTCTTTTGCTTACAATTGTGAGAAGGGTGTTGTGATACCTCTGGAGGAAAAAACCTTTCAAAAACCTTTTTCCACAGGTCCAGTGGAGTTTTAGCATGCAGTGTTCCAAGATCAACATCAACAGATCCTGAATAAAAAAAGAATTTTACTTATAATGGCACTGTGTTACTGTTACTAAATATTCTAAAGATTCAATTCAAAAGATGTCAAATGCTGTTATGTATCTGATGTAAATATTTACACTGCAGATTAAACCTTGGATTCTTGTATTATCACTAATATAATGATCACTGGCTGCAGTACACAGCAGGTGGTGCTATAAGCATTCACCTATCTGACTGAGAGAGTCCATGCCTGCTGGAATTACGAGAGGTTTGCTGTGGTCTGTTGAAAAGTACTTCCTAAAAAAAAGAAAAGAAAGAAATGTGCATATAGTTAGTATTATCTCACCAGGATGAATCACTAGCTATAAATCTTTAGTAGATTACAGATATACATCTTCATAACAAAACAGCTGGTTTACTTTGAATAATCCAGGACCATACTGCTACTTACCCTCTCTCAGTCCCAAAAGCTAGATGATTGAAGAAGTTCTTGACTTTAGACATCGTTGTCTCTGATTTACTGCTAGTGAACTATGAAAAACATATTAGAAAATATCACATAATGACAACTGAATCTATATGTGGCATCAGCATCAGTTATCTGCTTAACACGTGGGGGTTAAAACTAACTATTTAGTTCACCAGCCACTGTGGACAGTAGATATACAGTTACTCAGTGGAGACTACAGGTGTGCACCAGCACTGAAAAAGCTGCGGGAGTGGGTGGTTTTAAGTTTCATGTGGGCAGGACCTGGTGGTCAGGTATGAAGCTTGTGTGAAAGAAAGGCCACGCTGATTAACATGGGAGTATTTTGGGGGCTTGTGCAGGGCTTGTCTACTGCATTCATTTATTTATCTTCAGTAAATGCTTTCCCACACACAACACTATACACCGATCAGCCATAACATTAAAACCACTGACAGGTGAAGTGAATAACACGATTATCTCTTTACTATGGCTTCTTTCGTTACATCTTTGGTTACTTCAAGACAAATGAAGCAGATAAATGTCTGGAGTTGATATCAGGTATTGAGCTACCAATATGAAGTCCAAGGAGATCTCAATGCAAGTGAAGGAGGCCATCATTAGGCTGAAAAAACAACATAAATCTATAAGAGAGATAGCAAAAACCTTAGGTGTGGCCAAATCAACAGTTGGATACATTCTTAAAAAGAAAGAAAGCACTGGTGAGCTCAACAACATCAAAAGGCCTGGAAGACCACGGAAAGTGGATGATGGCAGAATCCTTTCCTTGGTGAAGAAAAACCCCTTCACAACATCAACAGAAGTCAAGAATACTCTGGAGAAGGTAGGCGTATCATTGTCAAAATCTACAATCACAAGACGCCTTCATGAATGTGACTACAGAGGGTTTACAACAAGGTGCAAACCACTGGTAACATTCAAGAACAGGAAAGCCAGATTAGACTTTGCCAGAAAACATCTAAAAAAGCCTCCCATGTTCTGGAATAAGATTCTTTGGACTGATGAAACCAAGATTAACTTGTACCAGAATGATGGGAAGAGAAAAGTATTGCAAAAGAAAGGAACAGCTCATGATTCAAAGTATACCACATCATGTGTCAAACCTGGTGGAGGAAGTGTTATGGCATGGGCATGTATGGCTGCCATTGGAATGGGCTCTCACTGGATAATGACCCTAAACATACTGCGAGAGCAACTCAAGACTTTTTGAAGGCAAAGAAATGGAATATTCTTCAGTGGCCAAGTCAGTCGCCTGATCTCAACCCAATAGAGCTGCTTTTCACTTACTGAAGACAAGACTGAAGGCAGAAAGAGCCACAAACATATATATATATATATATAAACAATTTAAACAATGAGCACAAGAACAACTTTAATGAAACTTACTATCAGTGATGCACCATAGTAATGAGCCAGAAAACGCAGGGTCTTACAAATCACCTTCCTCTTCTCGGACTCAAAGTCCTGCACACAGACAGTTAAGTCATTAATGAAGATGATGACCAGCCTCACAACAGCTTTTGATTTTAAAGTGTGCTGTGATCTATGAATTTGAAAAAAAGGCTAAGTAACTATGCCACGAAATACATTATTAACCATGCAATGAGATTCTTACCTGAAAGATGTCGAACTTGCTACCGATCATAAGAAGAGGCACAGGGAAGGGGCTAATGAGCTCTTTGTCCTATTGCAGGCACCCAGTCTTAAGTTAGAGTCAAAAAATAAAAACTTACTATTAATAATAATGGAAACTGTTTTCTCACTGGGTGGTCTTTGGGGAGGATACGCAATGCTCTCCTACGGCTTAGCTGTTTGCTGGGTCTGGACTCTCCTGGTCTCTTGGTTATGGCAAATGCTTTTTCCACTTGGCTTAGAGCTGCCTGAAGGAGTTTCTCCATGGTGGCCCAGAGTGCATTGGGCTTAGACAGGTCCAGGACCAACACCACAGACAGCATGCTGCATGAAGAGGTGTAATCATTTCAAAATAACTGGTGGAAAAGTATAAAATGAGCATGTTCTTTGCAATAACTTAATTAACAATAAACTAATATTACTTTAAAATGCTCCCCTTTACATCAAAGCAAGTGTCAGGTTCATTTTTCTTTTATAGTTATGAAATCACCCAGGCTAATTCGTCATTTCAGTAACACTATACACACACAAACCTGAGACCAACAGAGACAAACCTGAGGTTCTGAGGAGTGAGGGGTATCTGCACAAGATCTGATAAAGATGTGCCTCCTCCTAGTTCCCACAGGTGAGCTACATCTTTGAGCTAAGTTAAAAAAAATTTTTTTTAAATACACCCAAAATCAATCTAAGCATTCAAAAACTTGCCTGGCTTTTTACTGAATTTTGAGAGTGATTTGTACTTACTGTGTTGTGTGCTCTTGCTCGCCTACCGAATATGTACTCCAAAGCCAGGGTTGGTTTGGTGGCTTCATCTCTGAATCGAGACATGAAATGCATAAGCATTGAGCATCTTTACATAAGGCCAAAATAATGATTCAAGGCTCTCTCTTACCTGTCAATACACCTGAACAGTATTGTTGTTTTACCCTAAAATGATATACAGCATAAATGATATTTAAAAAAATAATAAATATAGAATCTAAAAAAAAAAAAATGCAACAACTTACAGTCAGAGTTGTAAATGACTTGTATAAGAATTGTTTATATGATTGTGCTTGTCTTTTACCCCTGTTTTACTGCCCATAAAGAAAACAGTCCTCTCGCACGGAGCATGGCCATCTTCCTCACCACAACCATCATCATCATCATCATCATCATTATCCTCCTGATTGTGTCCAGTTCTTCTCTCTCTGGCCCGGACCTCATCTGCAGCCAGATCCCACAGTGTGTCGGTGCTACAAAACAAAATGACTCTGCTCACAACAGCCTCTGGGAGTTTTTGTCTTATTATCACGGTAGGTGCAGGAAAGGATCAGAAAATCTGCAAAGCAGCCTCAAAGTCAAGTGTTTATTTATCTCATCCCCTGCACCTGTCATTGTCTACGCCAGTGCACAGGAGTCATACTATCTGCAAAGTATGCCATATGCAGTCTGGATGATCAAAACTGTCTTTTGTTTTGTTGTTATTTAACCCTTTCTTGCAGAGTGTCCACACGTATGGACAGTCAATTTTCAGTTATTTTTATAAAAATATATGTCATAAGTTATAAATCACCTCCGAATCACTTGAGACGGTTACTGAAATTGAGCGTGATGCTGTCGTGATGCTGATTTTGGCCGCTCTAGTTGCTGTTCTCACTGTCGCAGGTATATCTTTACAAATATTTGATACAAAATCCCAAATCAAATTTAAGAAAAAGGTCAGTTTGCTTTTGCTTTACTCAGTTACCTTTTTTTCCTTTTTTTTTTATTGAAGGCAGATTTTTATTTTATTTTATTGAATTTAATATTAAGAATATTCCTATATTTTGTTAAGAAATTATATTTTCTGTAGTTCTGGTCATCAATAATAAATATTTTATTTTTATTCCTAAATATAAATATTATATTTTATTCCTAAGAATCTTACATTAACAAACTAATTTTTTTTTTCAGGTGTGATATTTTATTCATTTTTATCCATTGCATTCCTACACACTGACAATACATTTACTGTTTTTAATTTTAAGTAATAAAAAAATAACCTGGATATGTTATTTAATAATTCATACATAAAAGGTTTATGGAAGGAAATTCGTTAACGGTATCCGGCTAGCTACCTAGCTACAATAGCAAAACCATAAGCTAACTATCATGAAAAACTCGAAAAAAAAAGCGCACGACGTTTCCTCTGTATTCTACTTACCTTATTTTACGCATTATTTCCTGTTGCTGTCTTTACTTTTTCCGTAGCTAGCTACAATTCCGTCGATGTTTACAGTCCCGAGACCAGCTTGCTAATCAGCGTTTTCTCAGCAGACTGTTGCGAGGGGCAACGGCGCAATTTGATGACGTGTTAACCAAGTGCCTTATGGGATAGGTTGTATCTTGTTTTAGTTTCACTGGTGGGGTGGCTGTTGGTAGCTACACTATATTACCAAAAGTATTCGGTCACCTGCCTTGACTCACATATGAACTTAAGTGCCATCCCATTCCTAACCCATAGGGTTCAATATGATGTCGGTTCACCTTTTGCAGCTATTACAGCTTCAACTCTTCTGGGAAGGCTGTCCACAAGGTTGAGGAGTGTGTTTATAGGAATTTTTGACCATTCTTCCAAA
>CM040977.1:20438317-20465386 GCA_022985145.1 Pangasius djambal
CCCACAAGGTTGGGAGCATGGAATTGTCCAAAATGTTTTGGTATCCTGAAGCATTCAAAGTTCCTTTCACTGGAACTAAGGGGCCAAGCCCAACTCCTGAAAAACAACCCCACACCATAATTCCTCCTCCACCAAATTCCACACTCGGCACAATGCAGTCCGAAATGTACCGTTCTCCTGGCAACCTCCAAACCCAGACCCGTCCATCAGACTGCCAGATGGAAAAGCGTGATTCATCACTCCAGAGAACGCGTCTCCACTGCTCTAGAGTCCAGTGGCGGTGTGCTTTACACCACTGCATCCGACGCTTTGCATTGCACTTGGTGATGTGTGGCTTGGATGCAGCTGCTCGGCCATGGAAACCCATTCCATGAAGCTCTCTGCGTACTGTACTTGGGCTAATCTGAAAGTCTGCATGCCTAAGCGCTTGATTTTATACACCTGTGGCCAGGCCAAGTGATTAGGACACCTGATTCTGATCATTTGGATGGGTGACCGAATACTTTTGGTAATATAGTGTATCTAGAAGAAATGTGATTTGAAACCTGTCTGCAGTTTTTTTCTTCTTAGTTTTAAATTAGCAAAATGTGTAGCAGTAGTCTGTTTGGTCTGCTTGAATTGCAACATATAAACTGAACAAAAATGAACCACATTTAGTCTTGTGTAGGTTTTGTATGTACTTGTTCCAAATTAATTAATTAATTAATTAATTAAAGGTAATTGATAGAGATCTGCAGTGAAGCGCATAGAACTTAGAGAAGTTAGGTATAATGATATAGGTTTTTAATAATATCTTTTACTTTTTTTTCTCTTTTTTTAGGTATGCCTTTTTATATAGCTATGGAAGATTGGATTGTGATGAATTTACTGGTTGCACAATTGCACTATTTGTCCATATAGTACACAATAATAGAAGGGATTTATTTATAATTGCACTATCCATTGCACCCAGATGAGGATGGGTTCTCTTTTGAGTCTGGTTCCTCTGAAGGCTTCCTCATGTGGTCTCAGGAAGTTTTTCCTTGCCACCGTCGCCTCTGGCTTGCTCATTAGGGATAAATTTACAAATTTACAATATATATATTTTTTAATCTATTTATTTCTGTAAAGCTGCTTTGTGACAATGTCCATTGTTAAAAGTGCTATACAAATAAAAATTGAATTAGATCTCACAACCTTCTGATTACTAACAGAATTTTAATCAGTGAGCTCCAGCATAGTTGGACAGATAATACTAACAGTAATTAAAGCTGCATGCAGCATTTTCAGGGGCCAAGCACCCAGACTCAGTGCGCCATGAGAGCACAGGAAAGCAGAGCCATAACTTTAGGCAAAGGGATTCAAGAGCGATTTGTAGTTTCATTCATGTTGTGTATGTTTCAACCACGGACAGTGGTGTAATTCTCTGATTGTAGGAGAAAAGATCCAGATGAACAAATGGGCAGCAGGGTGGCCTTACTGCTTTACTTGCCATGACTCCTGTGACCTGTGGAGTTGTTTGTTGCTACTTTGACCTTTGGTTGTGATTGCTACTGATCCGACTTAATTTTTTCTTCTTCTTGCAATTTAAAAAGTTTAAAAAGACAGGTCTCAACATGATGTGAGCCAAATTTGACAAAGACTGGACAAAATTTGGAGAATTAGCAAAAATGGCAGTCAGATGGAAGCATTTTCGGCATGTTATTGTAACTTTTGACTAGTAAGTGGCACTGTCATGAAATTTGTTTTATAGCCTTAGGGCATGGTCGTGAAGATGTCTACCAAGATTTGTATCAGTGTGCAAGGCTGTTGCTGAGATATAGCCTCACTTCCTGTTTGGTGGCTTTGCCGTCAGATTTGTTGGCACATTACAGGCAAACTGCTTGGAATATCAACATTCTTTTGACAATTCTTGTCCAAGTTGGTCTGAATATGATTTATGTAAAATTTGGTGAAGGTTGGACAAAAGATGGAGGAGGAGGGGCAAAAATGGCAGTTAGATGTAAGCATTTCTGGCATGTTATTGTAACTTTTGACCAGTCGGTGGTCAAATTTGTTGCATAAACTCAGGTCATGGTCCTAAAGATGCCTACCAAGTTTTGTGTCAGTGTTTGGAGTAATCAAAATTCTTTTGATAATTTTTGTGAGGCTTACTCTGAAGATGATGTTTGCCAAATTTGTTGATGATTGGACAAAAAACATGTAGGAGGGATAGCAAAAAAAACTGTTTTTGACAAAATCCAAGTTGGCGGAAAATCTAATTAGTGAATGTCATATGGTGCTTTGAACTCGTCTCAACCCAGGAATTCCAGGAATCCCTTTTAAATTTTGGACACATGGTTCAAAGGTTATGACCAAAAATGCACCTCTAAATTGGGCCAAAATTTGACCAGATGGTGGCAGTAGAGCATTGGCAGTGCTCGGCCCAAATTTCACAACTTTTTACTTTTTAGACGGTTCTATGGGCTGCCATAGACAGCCTAGCCAGAAGAAGAAGAAGAAGAAGAAGAAGAAGAAGAAAAGGTAGAATAACAGGGAAGGGTGAAGAGGTAAAAGGGTGCACATTCAGCGTGTACCTTCAGT
This sequence comes from Pangasius djambal, assembly GCA_022985145.1. Taxonomy (NCBI): domain Eukaryota; kingdom Metazoa; phylum Chordata; class Actinopteri; order Siluriformes; family Pangasiidae; genus Pangasius; species Pangasius djambal. The sequence goes on from CM040977.1 coordinate 20,440,880, forward strand.
GCTATTCCCCCTAATAACGCAGTAGATTTATAAGAAATAGTGTTGCATTTGTGCAGTAATATTGCAAGTAACAGTACAGTGAATGTCAGCCAAGTTAATAATTACTCCAAGATAATAAATAAGTGCACATGTGATTGGAACTAATTAGTGGGACAGTGATTACACTTTCTGATTAAAATCTTGCTGTTAGTGTTGTTTAGTAACATCTTACCACAGTCATAGTGTAACAACTAAAATTGAGCCTGTTCACTAATTAAATAAGGAATTAAACATGACAGGATGTGCTGTTACAGGAAAATAATCAACAACCACCAACAGAGTTGATTATTTTCCAACAACAGCATGTCCCAAAACCCTTTATTCCTCATATACCATAGCAATTTATTTATTACAGAATGATGTCATACTTATCTATTTATAGTTACTTTTAATGTTGAGGATTTTACAGAGAAATGCCAAAGCCCTCCATCCTAAAGGTTTTCCCGTGTTGGAGCACTTAAAGAAACAGCTTTACCTCTGAGTGTTGCAGGGCGCTGACACTGGAGAATCCTTCCATTAAATATAAGAAATCATACCATATCAACCATATTCACCGTATCAACAGTTACATAATTGAATGTATACAAAATCTATTTATGTGGAGCATCTGCCATACAGGTCCCTAGGTAAGGGCATGTTATTTAAATTACAGCTGACACTACTGTCAGAACTGTGCTGTTATTAAAAAAATATATATTTATATCTGCTGACCAATCAGAGTCAAGAACTCAAAAGCACTGTGGTTTCAATAATCCTAAAATATGGAATTAAAAGACATATGTGTCAAAAACAATCAAGTATTTTTAGATACAGTGGCATACAGTAGCTCTGTACTATTTTATTGCTCATAGTAGTTTACAAAAGACCACCTGTGAAAGTTTAACACAGACTATTACTGAAGTTTTAACACATTACAGGCTCTTAGATACTCTGTTTTCTATTACAATAACCAAATAAGGATCTTTAAGCATTTTACATTTACTTTTTGTTACACATTTATTATGAACATACAATAGCAACATTTACACTTAGCATCATCCTTTAATATTTTATCTATTAACAGCAACAACAAAGTTTACCCAACAAGCTACAAAGAGAAAGGTGAATGACCTCTGGACCATTAAAGCAGTGTCTTGTTGCTGTGATGTTAGGGATAAAGTTTTATTGGCTATTGGAGCTGACAAAAGCACAGTATGTACAAACAGGTTATCAGTGAGGATATTCAACACACATAACAACACACTTTAACACACATAACACCTCAGCGTCTCACGAGGCGATCTCGGATCTTGAAGCTGATGATCCCGAGCAGTACCAGGGCAGGCAGGAAGGCGTACAGCATAAGAAAGTCCAGGGTGTAGCGTGAGGGGGCTCCTGGGTAAAGTTGGTCTATAACAATATTGCCGTCTTTTATCAAGCATCCTCCTTGGAAACCCACAGGCGGATCTGCGGAAGAGGATGTGAGTATCAAGAGGTGAAATCTTTTACATTTTTTTCTTCATTTGACTGAAAGGATACAACTGAGCGGTTGAGGGTTAAAGATTTGGCTCACAGGCCCACAATCTCCCCATCTTCTGATCAGCATCCCAGTATGTTAATCACTAAGCCACCAATGTTTAGCCTGTGGCAAGTATGGAATGTATTTGATCTAAGAGGAAAATAGCACTTCTTACTGCATGTGAAGTTCAAGCCATAGAACTCAGTGACGATGAGAAGCTCACAGCCATATTTCTGGAAGGTGAGGTAACTTAGCCACTGGAACACCAAAGGCATCTGCTGAGTGCTCCTACAGAGAAACAAGAATGCTATGTATCAGTGCTAAGCCCATTGAGCACCAACCCAAACTGGAGCTAGCTTTAGTAAATGATCTGGAGAAGGGTTTTGAAAAAAGAAATAAAAGAAATAAAACAATCTTCATGAAGGTATTACCTGAGGAATCCGGAGCCCACCATGATCCCAGCTATGTTGAGTAACGCCATTCCACTGTTAACCATGTTGGGGTCTTGAACCACTCCAAGCAGCACCAGTGTCAGAAGCTCCCCGATGATGTGGGGCACCATGATCACAGCTGTAAAACACATGAAGCGCCAAGGATCTGGGTGCATCCCTACAGCCCTGAGATGCACACACACCAGTAAATTTTCAGTAACCTACTGACAGCATTATAACAATACATTACAAATTTTTTAATGTTGGATGAGAAAAGAAATTAGTCAGGGAACATTAATTTGTTGCTTTCATAAAAGTTAATAATACTGTCTGTTTTACTTTGTTACTACAATACAGTCAGAGCACTGTCAGCATAATTATACAGTAACACACACACACACACACGCACACTACAGGGACACAATATTCCTTAAGGATTTGAATAGTTAAATATTCCAAATTTCCTAAAGGAGATTGAATTCAAACCCTCTCTGAAAGGGAAATCCTTTGATGTAAGGTTCTCCGTAGAGGTTTTAAGGGTTAAGGCTTCCCTTAGGGACAAACTGAAGAACCCTAATGGTGCTAGATTTAGATTTTTTTTTTCTAAGAGTGTGGGTAACTTGCTGAGTGCCTTCTATGAAAAAAAAAAAAAAAAGGACATATTTTATGACCTTTACAAACATGCCCTTTAGTAACCTGTCCTTTAGTTACCCCTGCTTTCCCGTCAGGCCATGCTTCCTCAACTTCTGTTTCCTTATCAAAACTTATCAAACTACAGTTTAGCCCCACCTCATCTGGATCCTGTTCACCTGCACACATAACACACACAAAGAGATACAAAAGAATAAATACTCACCAGTAAAGGAAAGAGGTGAAAATAAATACACTGATGATACTGAAGGGGAAGATGTGAATGATGTAGGCCAGGAACATCTGCCATTTCTGGTACAATCCATCTTTACTCTCCTGATCAGCTATAGCTCTCATAGCAGGGACTGCATGGAACACAGCATATATTTCAAACATTAAAACCAAGACTAACATATCAACAGTCAGGGAGAATCTGGACTATTGATAGGTTTGGTACTGGATTAGATTTTATGCCTCTCCTTAGAGGTTGTCTCTAAGGCTTGTGTTCCAATATGTCTAATGAAGAGAAGCACAGAGAGCAAGGAGCAGACAAACGTCTGGCCCATTGACTTCTGACCTTCTTTATCTCACCCTTTCTTTGCTAGGGTGTATGTACCAGAAGTAAATGTGCTGTATTTTGACCAATGGTGGTAATGGTGTATGTGGAAAGCACAGTTTATGCTGGATGAGCATCATCTGAGAATGTTTTCTTCACTTGTACCTGGAGATCCAATTATTTTTATCTGCTTCATGGAACTATTTAGGAGCTCAAGTCACTCTATCATTGCCCTGTTTTGACCTACATATATCTAAAACATATAACCACAGGATTCAAATTTACTTTGATTATTTGGTGATGCACACAGTGAAGGAGCTACTCACACAGGGCCACAGCATTCAGCATGCCTGTGTATGGTGAAGCACCCATGGCTTGGTAGATAATACCAATTCGGTCTTGCAATGCGCCCTTGGTGACATCATCATCAAGATGCATGACAAAGAAGGCCACAAACATGCCATAAATGAGATTTTGAGAGAGACGCATGATGACACCCATTCTGTCCCGAAACAAATTCCGTACCGTCCTCCTGTAGTGAGAGAATGGGAATAATAAGAAGTGAAATCTTTTATCAGAAAGAATTGCTATTGACCAAATGGTATTGCCCAGTAATATAACATTCTCACCTGTGGAGGACACCCAGTTTGGACATACAGCTTGGGGACTCTTTGCTCTTGAAGGGGATCATGGGTTTATTGGCACGCTGACAGCTCTGCCGAATCTTCCACGTCATTCTCTGATAGATCTCTGCTCTCCGGTATGCTGAGGTTATGTCATGCATGCGTCTGTAGGTGGCAGCTTCTCTCTCACTGGAGCGTGTATCCACCGAGGTCAGGTCCACTGGCGGTCAGAAAGGAATGTTTCAGTTAGTCTATAACAGTAATCGATTATTTCTCCAGGCTGAGCAGACTTCAGCAAACCTTCCAGCATTTACTTAAGTTTAAACAAGCAGGAAAAGTCATCTGATTAGGCTACTCATGTGTTCTCATTTTTCAGGGATTCTGGAGTGTTAGACTCAATGCCATGCATAGTTTTGAGGTTTTGTAACTTCAGATTAACATCCAGTACCAGTGATCAGATCAAGTGGACTACAGGTTCTGCTGGGGACTCAAATGAGTCTCTCAGATCACTCAGACCATTTACAGAGTTACCTCTATTTTGATTCTAATAATTAGGATCCTGTAGGCTTCCTTCTTTGAAGACATTACTATTTTACAGATAATAATTTTATATAGAATAATCTACTATCTTTTTTTATTATCTTTAACTGTGAATGTGCGTACATTTGTTTAAATAGCTACGTAACCTTTTACTGTGCTGTTATCTATTCATGTGATTGATGAGGCCTGTTGCTTGTAGTCATTTTTTTCTACTTACACTCTATAATGATGAAAAAGCGGTTTCATCTATCATCCTAAATACTGTATGTCTTCAGTTTGTCTTGTTGAGGGTTTGGTTTGTCCTGTTGAGGGGACTCTTAAACGATCCATGTAAAACCTTACAACGACCTTTCAGAAAAGGTTCCACAGAAAGCCTTTCTAGAAAGCTAGAACTACTAGCCATCTAAAGAACCCTGGAGGAGCCCTTTTTTCTTAGAGTGTATTGCAATTGAGCCTTCTTTAATGCGTAAGATTGTAATCACAGTAGTATCTTTTGTAGCAATCCTGAGTACTGCACTCGCAATCTTAAGGGTTCTTCAGAACCCATAAAGAGTTTATCTTAGTGTTCCCTATGTGTTCAGAAAAGAATGCATTTCGGAAGCTAAGAAAGAACACTTTAAGAAGAATTGAATGTTTTTCCCCCTACAGCTGGTTTCTGCTTCAATTTGGATGGATGGAAAGAAATTGTAGATAGATGAATAGATTGAATGAATGAATTGAATGGCTTACAGTAGAAATATATTACCATAGATGTCAAATGGGTTGCAATACTCGGGACACTCGTAGCCACGGCTGCTGAAGAAATCCACCATCTCACCAGGATCTCCACAAAACACTAACTCTCCACAACTCATGATAGCTATCCTGCTGAAGACCTGCAGACAGAGACATACACCCACAGCTCTGCTGATTACCACATCACAATTTTGTGAGCTCATTACAAAGTCATATAAACTATTAAAACATTAACATTTATGATTGTCTTTTATGGAAATCTAACATAAATATATGAAAGAGTTGTAAGATAATCACCTTGCTTATAAAAGCTAATGAGGCTTTTTTGACAGGAGTGATACTAAACGTCTTTGCACTTACTCTGAAGAGCTCTGAGCGGGGCTGATGGATGGTCACTATGATTATACGGTCCCTCCTGGCCAGCTCTGCCAGCAGCACTACAATCTGATTGGCTGTCATACTGTCCAGGCCTGTGGTTGGTTCGTCTAGAAGGATCACCTCTGTAATGAGGGTCATAAAGTCAGAAGAAAAAAAACATAAGGAACTTTTAAGAAGTCCACTTTGTTTCTTTGTTGAGAAACTTTAAGTTTGGTCTCACCTGACTCATTAGTTCATCCAATTTGCTTAAAGTTGGAGCCTAATTAATTGCATGATTAATCTATTTCCTGCTTGGCTGAAGAAAGCAGCAGACAGAAAGCCTTTAATTAAACATTGTTGGCTAATACTTAGGGCAGAGTCCCAGGATGCCACTCAGGTCTGAAGAGCTAGATAAAATGCCCCAGAGGAACCCTCATGGACCATAGCTTAATTCCATATATGCTGTATGATAACCCTGCTTTTCACTCTTTTAATATTCTCTTTCCCTCTGTCCGACTTTTAGTTATGGGGGATCAGAGCCTGAGTATTTTCTTACTTACTGTATTTTTGTTTCAGTTGTTAATGATTTACTTTGGTACAGCAACTGTTGATGTCAGTTGTCCGTCAAATGTATATTTAAGACTGTATGCAGGTAAACAGATGCATACTCACTAGGGTCTTGGAGCAACTGGCTAGCGATGGACACCCTCCTCCTCTCTCCTCCTGAGATACCTGGAAAGATTCGGCCTCCGATCACAGTGTTAGCCACATGGCTTAGACTCAGTTCAGCCATAACAGCAGCCACCTTGCGTAGAGATCAAATGATTGAGATTCATGCACTGATGAGTCTGTAAATATATTAAGGGGCTCCCAGTCTTTATAGTGACAGGTAGGAAATCACCTTCTTGCGGATGGTACTGGCTGAGTGCTGCCTCAGAGCCAGCTGAGCCGTGAATGTGAGCGTCTCCTCTACTGTCAGATAGCTCAGGAGATTGTCACTCTGAGAAGCAGCGAGAAAGGGATAGTGCCCATTAGAGAAGAATGGCAGGGAAATGCTTTGACACAAACACCTGAGAATATAGTACACCATAACAGCCTGATTCATTTAACAGCATAGTGAAGGGCTTTAGAAAGCCATTTCCATGTCTATCATTCACACACCCAGCAATTTTAACGTGAAACCTTTTCAATATCTTATTTGACATGTATTATGATGCAATACAATAAGCAGCATTTCTGAGTCAAATGGTTGCAGACTTTAGAACCCAAAATAATCCTTTAAAGTCTTAACCCATACCCGCATCTGTGTCTCTCAACTGTTTATACATACCTCGGGTACTAACCGAGATGGCACTTGTATCTATCACAAATTCATCTACAAACTTTAATAATACTGTAAACTTGTCTAAGCACTGTATCGACAATAACCAAGTAATAAAATTAAATATTTCAGTTTTCTGTGTTTTTTTAATTATAATGCTGAGTGTCCTACAATTTACAAATGTGGTTCCTTACTGATTATTTGTCAGGCACTAGACACTATCTAACTAACACCTATAAAGCTACACATTCAAGAATACTGCTCACAACTAAGTGTTCCTTGTTATTTTGTCAGTTTAAAATAAATTGTAAATGTTATTTTTTTTTAAAAATATATATATATACATATTTATATTTGGCTGAATGCGAGCAGACAGTATGGCCCTATACACCTCGGAATTCAGTCAGTCACATCATCAATAAACATTTATTGATGATGTGACTGCTGACAGAAGTAGAAGATGAATTCTGAGGTGTATAGGGCTATACTCTCTGCTCACATTCAGCCAAATGCTACAAAACTGATAGGACGCTGCTTCACAGTGCAGGTGGATAATGACCCTAAATATACTGCGAAAGCAACTCAAGACTTTTTGAAGGCAAAGAAATGGAACATTCTTCAGTGGCCCAGTCAGTCGCCTGATCTCAACCCAATAGAGCTGCTTTTCACTTACTGAAGACAAGACTGAAGGCAGAAAGACTCACAAACAAGCAGCAACTGAAGGTGGCTGCAGTGAAGGTCTGGCAAAGCATCTCCAGGGAGGAAACTCAGAATTTGAGTTTTGAGAACATGGGCTCCAGACTTCAGGCAGTCACTGACTGCAAAGGATTTTCATCCCAGTATTAAAATTATGGTTACATTTACAATTATGTCCAAATACCTTTGAGCCCCTGAAAATGGAGGTACTTTGTTGCTGTAATTCCTAAACGGTAAATGCCATATTTTTGTGGAGCCTCTTAAAATAAAGCTGAAAGTCTACACTTCGATCACATCTTGATTGTTTTATTTCAAATCCATTGTGGTGGTGTATCAAGGAAAAATCACTGAAACTCTTTCACTGTCCAAATACTTCCGGACCTGACTGTATATATATATATATATATATATATATATATATATATATATATATATATTCACACTCATCATTAGTGACCCATGGGCTATATATATATATATATATATATATATATATATATATATATATATATATATATATATATAAAATCAAGGGAGAAATGAGCCCATGGGTCACTAATGATGTGAGATATGAATTTAAGATACTCCATGTTGCAGGCTATAAGGCTTTTGCCTTCCAGGATTTTTCAAATAGTAAAATTCTATGACCCAATGCTCAATGTATCAACTATTTGAATTTGTTGAATTCTATGAAGACTAATGGAAAGTTAGCTTTGAACACTACTCATTTACTACACTGGATATTATGCAAGTACTGTTATAGTTCTGATTAAATTCTCTATTAAATTAAATTATAATTTCTCTCTCTGTCTGTCTCTCTCTCTTATCTGAGAGATTTAGAATCAACTATACTTTGGCACCTTTGAATACATCCTTTAACTTAACAGGTTCTTTCTTTCTTTCTTTCTTTCTTCAAATACTCTAAATAATAAAATCCAAGCACTGAATAAATGAACTTTCATCACTGATGCTATGGTTCTTAGCATTTATTAATCAATACTTTGGCCATTTCAGTTTCTTTGTGTTTTTAATGAGTACATACTCTAATATCATCAGCTACGTATGTCCCAGAGAATTAAATTAATGATTGACTTAGTGTACCGCACCCAAGTGTCTTGAAAATATAATCTGTAATAATGTAAGATTAAATAACTGGCGTCTCTTCATTATTGTTTAATTTCACAGTGGATACACATGAATAGGTCAGAGGAAGATAATGTAAGTGTTCTTAGGTGCACTCAGCCTCATCCTTTTGATGTTTATAAAAATTTATAGGTCTGCTTTGCAGACTTAACCTCTAGTAACCCAGACCGATACTTCTCCCCTGATTAATTTGATTGCTGCATGTTTAAAGGTCAGACCATGATTAGTTATCAGTCTATACAAATTATATAACAACATGCTAACCCAAACACACACATACTAACCTGGAGCACATAGGAGAAACAGTCCTGAAACTGTGCTTGCTTCACTTTCCTTCCATTCACAAACACTTCCCCAATGAGAGTGCCAGTATTTCCAATACGACCCGCAATAGTGTCTAACAATGTGGTTTTCCCAGAGCCTGAAAACAAATGCTAGTAATTATGATTTTAACAGGTTTGTCTATAGCATCATGCATATTATTGTGGCTATAATAATAATGTTAATATTTTAATTATTTAGTTAGTAATGTTGTGTAGCTGAAAATACACATAATTTTAAAACGTAGTCATATTAGAATCTATTTTAACCCATAGCCACAGGACAGCATTTATAAAACATTATCTAGTGACTAATTTTATTTATTTTTTAAAAAATATATTTCTCGGTGAGCACAGTGTGTACATGCAGGAGGACACTACGTGCAATTTGTAATGCAGGTGCCAGTTGGAAGTTATGTCGTTGTCATTGTTCTCTTTCAGTTGTGTTCTCAGTGGCCCTCACAACATGATGACATGGGTTGTTAATCTGAAAAGCCACCGCTTTGTATATAGAGGCTACACACAAGCCAGAAACCTCACCTGAGTTCCCCAGGATGCCCATTATCTGACCACTCTCCACATGAAACGACACATCATTCAGGATCTGCCGAGTCCATTTCTTTCTGTAGGATTGGATATCCCACCAGGGCCCTACTCGCTCACTGACACACAAACACGTTCCTCAAATCAATGTTTCATGCAAATGAATGCATAGTTTAAATAATTCTTCTTGGTTGTACTATTTGTCCAAATTCTGATTTAGGCATTGATCATTCAAACCACACACAATTAATTTACAAATACAGTACAGATTTTTAACAAATACTTTAGATTAATCTGTAAGAACACAAGTGGTTCTTCTTAATGAATAAATTTTCATTGATTACCACAGTAAACAAATATCTTAAGCTGACAATTATTATTTCAACGTAACTATAAACTGAATATATGTTCTATGCAATAGAATATTAAATATATGATTAAACAGCAAGAGAAATCTTTTAATATTAACACTTGCTCCATTTCTGATGAAATAAAGCATCATGCAAAATTTTATTGAGAAAAATGTATTCATTTTAACAATCATTTTAAAAATACAAATGATAAATTAATTATTAGCCTAATAATAATAAATTAATAAATGTATTAAATCCCAGTAATAAATGTAGTCTATGTGATGTTTCCTTTAAAAGCTGGTTACAAATTATTATTATTGGAAGAGCTTATTACTGTTTCCCTATGGCCTTCATTTGTTAAATTCTTGGGCAAAAACAATACAATTATGTTGCAGATCTTGCATGAATGTAATTCAAGCCAATCCAATAGAGTATTGTTAAAAATAACGATAATTTTCTGTATGATCTTTTAGACAAGTAGGGACTTTTTTTATTTCTAATGACACAGAAATGTTTCTGACATGTACTGCTCTCTATTTTGCATTGTTTTTGCAAAAAAAAAAAAAAAAAGAAAGAAAGAAAGAAAAGAAAGTTGACATAATCCTAGTCTAACATTGTATTTGTGTCTTGTTTCTTTCTTACCTGACTGTATAGGACACTTTGCTCACACTGAGACAACAGGGCGGCTGTTTTTGGTCAGAGGGAGCTGGGCTCTGGACGTCTGTCGTTTTCTCCGGAACAAACTTGAAAGATTCATTAGAACCATTTTTCTGGCCATTGGCCTGCATAGAGTACGAGTCTTTCATGCTAGCTCATGTAATTTCCGTCAGGTCCACTTTTGTTACTGCGTGAAACTTCAAGTCCACTGTCGGGCCATTCCAGTGTACATTACACCAGTGAAGCTGGCACTCTAAAAAGAAGTGCTTATCAGTGGACCTTTGCTCAGTGCTGTATATAGAGAGCTCTGAGAGTGCCTCCTCTCTAAAACACACTCTCCCCGCGGAGAGACAAGCAGCCACTTCTTCAGGTTTTCAACCCGGACCAGGGGGTCTCTGACCCCAATTCAGCACCTCTCCTGCTCCCAATAGCTAGACACCATGACTGATGACACTGTGTTCGATTCAGAAAGCAGCTTCTGCTTCACTGCACTGCCTGGAAACAATGAGGTGAGTGACAACCAGAAAGGAGAAAACAGGCAACTAAGCAGACTGAACAAGGACACTTACACATTAGATGTAAAGAGACATCAGTGAGGACATTCATTCATATTGTCTGGATTCATGTCTATTTTCCTCAACTCCCACTTCTGTATTATGTCTAAACTAGTGACTTCACCTGTTGGTGGAGAAGGAAGCGGTATTAAAACTCTGTATTATGTAATGAGAATGCGTGCCATTATTTAAATGGACTCTGAACCAGACAGAAACTCAACATTGTCCGTCCACTGACACTAATTAAAATGATAAGATGTTAGAAGTGTATCTGTTTTTATATTCTACTCAGACTGACAGTGACAATTCTTCAAAACTGTTATTTCCTCTGAAATTTTTCTCTCAAGGTACCCACATTCATGGCTCAAAATAAAGCAGTGAAATGACCCTTAGAGCTCTTGCTTTAGAACATTTTTTAACATGAATAAAATGCGTTGATGTCTGACACGAGCTGAATGTGTGGTATTTGAACATAGGTGTTTATTAACTCCTCATTCCTGCACACAGGGAAGAGATATCAGGTTGTTTTCCTCAGGGGATGAGGACAGCAGTCTGTATTTTACCTACAGTGGGGGTTGCAATGAACTGGAGGTCAGAAATCTGCACTATGAGGTACTTATTCTTCTTATTACTCTTCTCAAACGAATTAAATGCTCACTCCTGTAAAGGTTACATGAGAGGAAAAATGAAAATGGAAACGATGTATTGATCATTTTCCTGGTACTGTTAAGCATGCATGCACACTGTTGCTCTGTGTGTGTACTCTAGGTGGACACAGCAGCACAGATCCCCTGGTATGAGAAACTGTCTGAGCTGAAGATGCCCTGGGAGATGCGGGGTAACAAGCAGACTGCTATCAATGACCTGAACCTGAGAGTGCACAGCGGCCAGATGCTGGCTGTTATTGGCAGCTCAGGTAGGAACAAGTCTCAGGGCTACTAATAACAACATATGATTACCTTAAAGGTGCAGCAGTCTCTAAACTGTGCAGAAGTCTTAGGCACCCTATTTTTTATTTTTTTTACTAAATATTTAGTTTTTGATTTTTATTTCATGTTTTCATTATTGCGTCAGTAAAAAAGCAATTTTTAGATTCACAAACACCTTTTTCCAAAAAGATATATATATATATTTATATATATATATATACTATTTTACCTGATAAAACAGAAGCAAGTTCAACAAACAAAGCTTCCAAAAGATCTGTGGCAGGTTCTCCAAGATGCTCAGTAAATCTTACCAACTATTGTTCTCATATAATTGTATGAAATTTAATTAAGCCCACTGGTGCATTTTAAAGGCAAAAGGTTATCACTCTTTATTGTATATTTTATGCAGAAATCATTATTTTTGAAGGCATCTTTGCTTTACAGCATTTCTTTAGTGAAGTGAAGTGAAGTGACTTGTGGCCAAGTATGGTGACCCATACTTAGAATTTGTGCTCTGCATTTAACCCATCCAAGTGCACGCGCACGCGCGCGCGCACGCACGCACGCACGCACGCAGAGCAGTGGGCAGCCATTTTAGCTGCGGCGCCCGGGGAGCAGTTGGGGGATCAGTGCCTTGCTCAAGGGTCACCCTCACCTCAATCGTGGTATTGAGGGTGGCAGAGAGCGCTGGTCATTCACTCCCCCCACCTACAATCCCTGCCGGACCTGAGACTCGAACCCACGACCTTCAGGTTCACTTTCGGGTTACAAGGCCAACTCTCAGACCATTAGACCACGACTGCCCCTTTACTGCCACTTTACGTGTGCCTATGACTTTTTCACAGTAGTGTAAAAATAATCATACAATCTCAAAGATACCTTGGAAAAAATATGACGTACAATATTGCTATGCAGACGGCGTGGTGGTGCAACAGGTAGTGTTGCCAACTCACAGCTTCAGGATTCCTGGTTCGGACCTGAGCTCGGGTTCCCTTCTGTGTAGAGTTTCTGTGCTCGTCATGTCCATGTGGGTTTCCTCTCACATGCAAAAACATGCCAGCAGGTGAATTGACTACACTAAATTGCCCCTATGTGGGAACAGAACAATTGCTTTTGTGGTGCCCAGTGATGGATAGATGTCCCATCCAAGCTGTGTTCCCATTTCTTGTGTTCTAAGAATAGGCTCTGGATATCCCACAACCCTGACCAGGATAAACTGGTTACTGAAGATGAATGAATGACTGTGGCTATACAATTAATTTAGCAAGTTGCCTCATTTCTATCTTCTGCTTTTACTTTTTTTTGTTCTAGAAATATAGTCCAACTAAAGAAATTAAAAAAAAAAAATGGCATAGTTTTAACTACAGTTTCACTGAAGTAGCAATTGAAGTAAAAATACATTACTTTGCTGTCAATGAAGAGCTGTTCAGCATACAAATATGGTCCAACATCAGACAAATATAAATAGCACTGTATTAAGATAAAGTGTCTTTGCAAATACAATGGTAAGCACTTTCTTTCTTTACGCATTTCTGCTTTGGCCTCCACAGGCTGTGGAAAGACCTCCCTGTTGGATATTATAACATGTCGAGATGAAGGAGGCACCAAGAAATCTGGAGAGGTACTCATCAATGGCAAGCCCTGCACACCCTCGCTAGTGAAGAAAAGCATTGCTCATGTCCGACAGGATGACCGCTTGTTACCTCATCTGACAGTACAAGAGACTCTCACCTTCGTGGCCCAGCTGCGCCTACCAGCACATTTTACACAGGCACAGAGAGATCAAAGGGTAAGACATGCAGCACTCATAAATTCTTCCAAATGTCCTTGACATCCTTGTCCATGGCCTCCGGTTATTCAGTCACAAACTGAGGGTAAGGGTAAGCAATACATCAATTCAATTCAATTTAATGTACTGTTTATTTAAAACTCAGAATTCATTAAGGGAAAAAATTCTCATTTGCAATGCAGAGAAAACGAAGTGACTATGTAAGTGAATATCTAATATTATTAATATTAGATATTAATATTATTAAATCGACATTGGCCAAGGCCAGCTCTCAGTCAGCTGTCTGTAGCAGAGGAAATTAAGCCACAAAAAGAACTTTTTAGAATGTGACTATATAATACTTTTAAATATCTAATATTAGGAATGCTGACCAAGGCCATCTCTCAGCCAACTGTACATCACAGATCACTTTAACATAAATGGAATGATAATGGTTTCAGTTAATGTAAACAAATTCTCTGATTGCACTGGCACTGGCTGCAAATTTTTTATATTTTTTTTATTGGTTAGTTCACTAGGTAACTTGAATTACCTGGGTGTCATCCTAATGAAGCTATCCCCTAATGGTGATATGGTGCAGTTCAGGGATGCGAGATGTCATACTTATCATCCAGTATTATGAGTTTGGAGTTCACTGTTCAAGGATAACATACATAGCAATAAAAGCAATTAAACAGAAGCCAATATATGTCCAGCTCACAGATAGAAAAGGTAGCCTGAGTTTATCATACAACATGCAATCAAAATTGATACTAGTGATAACTTTGAGAGCAAAGTTATAAGAAAGTTATAAAGAAAGTGTGTCTATATAAAGTATCACTGCAATCAGGAACTGATAGGAAGGTTGCTTCACCAGTTATCTTTTGAAAAGGAAAGCTCGCAACAAATTTTCACTTCAGTTCTCGTTATAAAATTACTTATGTGGTATTTAAAGGTTAATGGTTTTGCAAGCCATGTGCCGAGGTACTTATATTCTTTCAATAATCTCATTCATGTAGGAAATATCCTGGTTATCATAGTCAGTATAACAATTTATGATTGTGAATGGCAATTTGTAAGGCATCAGAGAAGTGTTATAGGTTTTTAGGCATCATCCACATAAATATTCACAATTCAAAGTGTTATAAAAAGAAACGATATCATCATCAGTTTGGGAACAGAACTGGAGCTGAAGCTTGTTAAACATTTGGCTAAACTTTGAAGATTTGAGGTTATATGATAGAGTATGTTCAGTAAAAGTGGCTTTTCATCCTGAATTGCAGCACTCGAACATGATGGAAAGGTTTGAAACGAGCTATGTTTAGGGGAAACATTCTTTAATTGGCTTAGCCCCTTTTAATAGTACACTCTTATTTAGTTGGTTTGTATGTAAGCCTGATGAAGCAGTCTGTGCAGGTGAATGATGTCATTGCCGAACTGAGGTTGAGACAGTGCGCTAACACACGAGTGGGAAACAACTATGTGCGGGGTGTATCTGGTGGCGAGAGGAGGAGGGTCAGCATTGCTGTTCAGCTACTATGGAACCCAGGTGAGTCTGAGATACATCCAATAAAATAACAGTTCTACAAATTCTGTTGATTTATCAAGCAAAATTTTTTCCCCAGAAAATAAACAAAAGTGCAGATTATGGTTTATCTTTATATATAACAGCTACCAAAATTTGTCCATATCTTTAGATACTACATATTTGTTTTTAGGTATTCTTATCCTGGATGAGCCTACTTCAGGTCTAGACAGCTTTACTGCTCACAACCTGGTTATCACCCTGTCTCGTCTGGCCCGAGGGAACCGTCTGGTCCTGCTTTCGGTGCACCAGCCACGTTCAGACATCTTCCAGCTCTTTGACCTGGTGGTGTTGCTCTCCTCTGGCTCAGCAGTGTACTGCGGCCCTGCCAAAGAGATGGTGCCCTACTTCACATCTCTGGGGCATCCATGTCCACGCTACTGCAATCCCTCTGATTTCTACGGTGAGTGAGCCCTGACTGACAGAAACACATCTCAGTGAAGTCTCAGTGAATGGCTTGGTTTGATCAAAGTGTCTGGATTGTTTCCGTCCGACGCAGTGGACTTGATCAGCATTGACCGCCGCAGCTCAGAAAAGGAAGCTGAGTGTCTAGAGAGAACAAAGGTCCTGGCAGCCCAGTTTGCTGAGAAGGTGAAGAACACTGATGACTTCATGTGGAAGTCTGAGGAGCACAACGTTCCAGTGCTAGATAACAATATCCAAAGGTAAATCCTTGTAACTGGTTCATCTCTATAGGGTTCATAAGTAGCAGATTTCAGGTGGAAAGGTCATGGCTGCTTTTCATAGAGAGAAAAAATGAGTAGCAGCTCACATCTGTGTGATGTTTCTGCTAGCGACATCCCTTCTACACCAAACGCCGAAACAAGCGTCACAGTGTCACAAAGGAAGGACCATCGACCAGGCCGGCTGCACCAGTTCTCCATTCTGATTAGGTGAGAAAGCCCAAAACACTGTATATTAAATGAAATGTAGAGAGCCTGTGGAACAGCACCTCATAGTATCATCTACATGAAGATGGAGTGTAATCTGATACAGAAGAAACAACATTAACAGAACAGAATCCTTTTGCAAATTTTAATTCAGTGTATCAGTGTAATTACAAAACCATACCAACCATACCAGATTCATTTGACACATCAATAAAAGAGCAGTGTAATATTTATTTCTGTACACAGCAGATTGTTTAAAGTGCTCCTCTAAAGGCCAGCTTATTATATTTCAAAAGTAAAATAGCTTGCTCTGAGTGGTCAGTGTGTACTTTGCAGTTATACTGTCTTAGGAACTGATTATATTTAGCTGCGTTTCTCACTCTCTTTAGTTATATACATTGCTCATGCCTGACATAAACTGTATAGTGTCACGTGTACATTAGCTCTTGTATTGATGTGGGAATGTCAGTATTTCATCCAGTGTTGTTTTTCATTTTTCTTTGAGTCATGTCTTTATGTCTGCGTCACCAGGCGCCAGGTATTTAATGATTTCCGTGACCTGGTGACACTGTTGGTGCATGGCCTAGAGGCCCTGCTAATGTCACTGCTCGTGGGCTTCCTGTACTTCGGGGCAGGTGAGGAGAAGCTGCCAGTGCAGGACACTGTGGCTCTGCTCTACATGATCGGAGCGCTCACACCATTTGCTGTGGTACTGGATGTCATAGCCAAGTGTGAGTCTCGATTTCACGAACAGGTCAAATCCTATTAGGATTTACTTGAGCAAAAGCGTATTCCTCGTTTGTATCTACCCAGTGTTGATGTATGTTGTTGTGGTATTTACAGGTCATTCAGAGAGAGCCATGCTGTACCATGAACTGGAAGATGGAATGTATTCGGTCACCCCCTATTTTTTTGCCAAGGTACTGTCTACTTTGCTACACTAAGAATAGCATAGAGACCACAAGGAGGCAGCAAAGCTCCATGCAATTTCTGGAAATTGTGAAATGGCATTTTCTTTGATAAAATGTTATTTCCTTGTCTGGTTGATTGAGGCCTAAAATCTGCAGTGATTATGTGTGCATCTCTCTCTCTCAGGTCCTGGGTGAGTTACCAGAGCACTGTGTTTTCACCCTGGTGTACAGCCTGCCTATCTATTGGCTAGCCGGCCTGAATGACTCCCCAGACCGCTTCCTGCTCAACTTCATGCTGGCATGGCTGATGGTGTACTGTAGCCGCTCAATGGCTTTGTTCACAGCAGCTGTGCTACCCACCCTCCAAACCTCTTCCTTCATGGGAAACTCCCTTTTCACTGTTTTCTATCTGACCGGTGGCTTTGTCATCAGCCTGGACAACATGTGGCTAGGTAAGAACCTGTCATCCACAGTCTAACAGCTACTTACTGAGAAATTCATCAAGCATTGCTGTTGTTCTGATCAATGTTTTCCCTCCTTCAGTCGCTTCCTGGTTTTCCTATATTTCCTTCATGCGCTGGGGTTTTGATGGGATGCTCCAGGTTCAGTTCCGTGGCCTCAAATATTCAGTCAGCCTGGGAAACCTGACCATCAATGTAGATGGCATTAAAGTAAGAATACACAGCTTCTTTTTTTTTTTTTTTTTTTTTTTACAAATTGGCCATTGGTAAAGGTGAAATACTCATGTGGTTTCATTTATTTTGGCCCTGCCAGGTGGTGGAGGTGATGCATATGAACCAGTTCCCACTCTACTCCAGTTATCTAGTGCTAATCGCCGTAGTGTTGGTCTTTATGCTGCTCTACTATCTGTCACTAAAGTTCATTAAGCAGAAGTCCAGTCAGGATTGGTGAAGAAAAAGCTACAGTCAATCTCTTTTGGATGAACTTTACCCCCTACACACGAAGCCAGCCCAAAATGGCAGCACCAACATGTTCTCAGTCCACACTGAGTTGATATGGGAGAACTCTGGAGAAATGTGTTCATGTGCTGCATATACTGACAAACTCAAGTTTGTCAGCGCTGTCATCATTGGACATTTAACGATCCAACAATTTTCTGTTTATGATGGACACAAAGATCAAAATTGTATATTTAGAAAGTTATTTTAAGTTGCTTTGTGACATATAAGGGCAACTTTTTTGAATAATAGCATTATAGGTCTATCCTTAGAAAAATGTCACCTTGTCAAAATCATTGGAAGTCTCGACAACTCCATGTTTGTCCCATTTAATTCATTAATATCAGGGCCATCAGAGAGTTCCCCAAATTCCCATTTGGAGGTTGACATGAACAGTTTTTACTTCTACACAAACCTATATGACGTCAAAAGTCCAAAGAGTCAAGAAGTGACATGTAATGTGTGTGGCAGGAGACACTGTTATGAACAAAATGGTGGCGGGTTGAGCAGATTGTATTAAGTGTTCATTTGCCAACCAGGTTATGCATTTACCAAAGACTCGTTAGAGAATGGAGAGGAGCGCAAGATGTCAAATCCCAGGTATTTTGGAAAACATACGCAAAGCAAAATAATGAGACAGATATTTAGAAAGTGATATACCATTAACAACATAAATAATCACAAAGTGATTTATGACTAAAATGTGAAGTTATCCTTCTGATTTCAAGAAGAGAGTAGTGGACGAGTACTACAGAAGTCTCTGACCTCCAAGAGATTGTCTACCAAACTTCAAATGAGCCAATAAAGCATTGCAACAAGTTTTAATATGACAAATGCGATTCCGCATAAGGGAATGGTGAGAGGGGGAGTTGACAAAGGTGTGTTGATAACAATATTGAAACACAGCACTCATTTTCTACAACAGATTATGTTCACACTTCTGAGTGTTTGAGTTGTTCATTAGACTACAGATGACTGCCACTGGATGGCACCAAAGTACCATGCATACCCATCTTCCTTTGCAGACCATTTTTCTTTTTCTTTCTTTTTTTTTTATTTTATTTTTTTAACAGCTTTTGTTCATGTCTTTTATGCATGTTTATTTTCCATACTGTGATTAATAATCTTAATGAGTTATGGACATAAAGGCATATTTAAGGGATGTCTTGGATATCCCTTAATTTACACTATCAAAGCATTTCATTGTTCAAATGTTTCTATGTTATGTCCTGATGATGTACGTTTTGCACTGGTGCAAACCCCTGATAAATGTGGCAAAAAATGTTTGAAATATTATTCATCTTCCTGACTACATTTTTATTAGTCGTTCAAATTTATGATATACACGCAGTATTCTCCAGGATTATATGGTTACCTGCTATCACTAAATAATAGATGTGCTGTGTAAAGTGTGCATTTATGTGCACAAAGGAAACTTTGTTATTCTTAGTTTTATTCTTTTGTTATAGCCAATTGGTACCCACTAGACAGTTTTCCCCAATCAGACAAGACAGCTACCAATATAGGAGGGTGAGAGGCCTGGCACATGTGAAGCCGGACATATACATGGTTTTAAATCAATGCACTTGGTGGAGAGAATAAAGTGTCATATCCTCTATACACAAGCTAACAAGTGGCTAGTTGCAAAGACCAATGCCATCCTTCACACCCAGATGTTTGCTTGGACTCCTGGCCAGAGATACATTTGGCATAATCAGGATTCAAACTTGCAATCACTCTTTACAAAAGCCTAAGCTGGTATTAAATTTGCAAAGTGTATGAGTGTGCAATGATCCCCATAAACCAAAGCCAAAGCCAAAGCCAAAAAAAAAAAAAAAAAAAAAAAAAAAAAAAAAAAAAAAAAAAAAAAAAAAAAAAAAAAAAAAAAAAAAAAAAAAGAGTAGAAACACAAAGCAGAAAATAAACATGGGTAACACATTTATTAGCATAAATACTTCTGTACATGACATTATTTGTTTTCAATGCAGTTGTAATGAGCAAGAGTAATTTACCAAGCATCACTGACTTCACAGCATTAGAGGATCTGGGCTTACATATAAAAAAAGAAATTAGGAGACAAAACAATAACGAGAGGGAATCTAGTTTTCTGTAGAACTCTGGGTCTGCGAGGCCTTCAGTTTGTCTGCGTAGAACTTGAACGTCTCCTGTGGGGACAAGAGAAAAACGTATAAATGCATACATATATAAAGATTATGAAAGAAAGAGAAATCCAAAATTTGACAAACATCCTGCAACATGCTACTTCTGTCTAAAAACGAGTTTGTTGTGCGCTACATTTCCCATTCCCAAAAAGCCTATCTGTTTGCCTTCCAAATCTACAGCCTTTCCAGTACGCCAGACCAAATAAGAATAAACCGGTTCTTCTCTGTGGTTGCATTTTGCAGATTAAATTAAATGTGTAAACATCTTTACACTTTGCCCTCCTTCAAATCCGTCTAATTAAATGGCAGCCGTTTCAAAAAGCAGGCCTCTTTTTTGTAGAAGGTGAGTACTTTCAGAAGATTACCGTGGCTCAGACGCTGTGTTTTCTCCCTATTAATGTTGTAATTAAAGTCAATAAGTAGCAGAAGCCTAATAGCAGGACCAGATGCAAACAGCACCTCAAATCATTTCCTTATCGGAGCTCTCAGGAAAGGTTAGAATTGTCCCATGGGAAAGAGAGAAAAAGGGAAAGAGAGTGACAGAGGGTATGGAAATAGAGAGAAAAAAAGTGGGAGAGAGAGAGGGAGTGCTACCTGAGATTGCTTTGTGCAAACTTAAAAGTTAAAAGCGCTGGGGTTTTGTGTGAGTAATAGTTTGACAGGCCCTTGTTCTAGTAGATTTCTAAAACACAGCAATAGTGCCCCTGAATAATACACGAGAGAGGAGAGCCAACACTACCCAGAGCAGTTCTGATGGTAATGTAGGGCTGAAAAGTGATGATGAGGTGAACTGTAGATGATGCAAGGGCATGGTCACCTTGGGCGAGGGGTATAAGTAGTTTAGATTTATTAGATTATATTTTTATATATATATATTCATATTTAAATACACATATTCTACAATAATAGTAGATTCGCATTTAATTTATACCAACACATTCAGTGTGTTAGATCATAACTGTCAAAAAAGTAGACATCAAGTTAAAAAATAGAAAAGAGCATCAATTAAAAAGTTCAAAACAATCTCTTGAATGTTCACACTTTGCTTTTCTAACTCCCTTAAACCTCTTTCACATTTAGCAACTTCTGAATTTCAGATGTAAATGTGTCCCTGTGTCCAGGGACAGTTAGAGTTTACGACCAGTATGTGGTAACTTACTTTAATACCACGTTTATTTTATTATTTATTATTTATTATTTTGTTTTTTCGTTTGAGATTTTGGTACATGCTGGTTTTTAGAAACATGCAGATTTACATAGCTCTGTGAATGATCCATATTTTCAAACGCATCTTGATGCATCACCGCTTGAACATTGTGGTAAAAAGCTCAGCATCTGCAGGCAGCGTATAGAATTTAAACTGTATCTGTGATGCAGAGCGCAGCAGCCATCCTGAGCACGCAGAGCAGTGTCAGTGAGTGAGCGTGGCCTTAAATATAAGCACAAGGTGCCGTGAATTGTGCACGCTGTAAAGTAAATTGTAATATTTACGCTTATTAGTAGTCTGAGAATTTGTGTTCAAATAAATAGGAAAATAGGTTAAATTGAAAATGCACATCGTTGCGGGGTTTTTTCTCACCTCCACCTCTGATAGCAATTCGAGATTATTATTGTTAGACATATTATTGCCATAATTATGACTGCTGTGTGTGAAGTTTTTGCAAAAAAAAAAACAAAAAAAGGGGAGGGGGAGCAAAGGTTGAGAAAAAGTTCATCCCACTGAAACCTGTAATAAACTTAATAAACTGTAATAAACATTTTGAAACTGGAGAGTGTCAAAATATTTTTGTTACTTCTGCCCTGATTTGGAAAGTTGCCATGTTGCAGGATGCACCCTTGTAACTTTAAAATTTTTTTGTTGTTTTTTTAGAATACTATTTGTTTGCAGATAAATTGTATTTGTGCCCTTGCTCTTAACCGTGTATATGAAATGCGTGTTTGTGTTTTTGTCCATACACTTTATTGCATGTCAGTAATATAAGAAACTCATGAAGTGGTGAGTGAGATTTACTGGAGGCTCTTCGAAGGGCACGGCCTCTCCGGCATTCTTGTACAGCAGTGCCAGTCTCTTCAGAGACAACTCGTTCACCTGCACCCCTTCATCCTGCATCTGCTGATAAAGAGCCTTGGCGGAGGCCAGGTCTTTATCCATACCTGACAGACAGAGACAGAAAGAGAAACAGATAGAGAAGAGAAATGGCAAGAAGGAGCAGATAAATGTAAGGGGAAAAAACATGGCTAAGTATGAATAATACGTTTAAAGGCGTTTTGAGTGTTTAATATCTCATCATTCATTCTGCTCTGCTCTGCTCTTGGGCAGCTGCCAAAGGGCTTGTTAAACAGTCATGTGCTACTGCAGCATGGACAGCCACAGAAGAGTTCTGTAAGTACTTTAACATGTCGAAGCTCTCACGCCAGGCTGGCTTAAGCATTAGAAAACACATGTTTGCATTAGCAAAATGCGCTTTCTGGCTCCAGCATGCACGCCCGGCTTGTTGCATTTTTAATCGGCTAGATAATAACTGCTTAGCCACAGGCCTGCGAGTTGAGCCTCACACTCAGATAAGCACAGAGGACAGGACAATGACGCAAGTGCTCTCAAATCCAGACAAAATGGATGCACATTTATTAGCTCAAAAGCGCACTTGGATAGCACAGTGTGTCCCAAACAAGTGAAGGAACTTTAGAATCAGTAAGGAAATATATGAGAGCAAGCTGTGTACTATGTACCAATTGCACGGCCTATCATAAGCTCAGGATAAGCTCAGGAGTCACACTTACTATAGCATTTCAACAGGAAGGTGTAGGCTTTCTCTTTCTCAAAGTCTGGGATGAGTTCGAGCAGATTCTTTATCTTGGCAATCTACAAAAAAGAGCAGAAAGAATAACTTCACTGTGACGGAAGACACAGTGGCAATGGCATCATCACATACCACTTAAATACAGACAGTGGTACTGTGCATTCGTTAAGGCAAACAGTAAGGCATGGATCAGATATTGCACTATATACACTGAAATTAGAGTAGGACGACTATAAAAGGCAGCAGCTAATGATTAAATGTGTACTTTACCTGCCCTGGAGTTTGAGAAACTTTGGTCATGTAGGCCACCATTATATCCTTCTGCTCAGCCACTGCTGCACATCGCTACAAGAAAAAGAGGGACAAAATACACTGAGACTAATACACTAATACTGATTGCAAGATTACCATCAGGTAGAATTGTGGTGTGCATGCGTCTAAAAATCAGTAGCAGCATGTAGGTATTTGTATAAGCACGGTATGTGTTTACTGAAAGTGCTGAATGGTTTCCATCCTCTTCTGTGTCTCAATCTGTGCACTACAGTGGAAGGTTAATTACACAGCTAATAGGGAGCCAGAAGGATAACCACTTAATTATTTATGAAAATTAAAATGTACTGTTCCAGCCAATCTGAAGTATAATTACGTACACTTGGGCACATAAAGGCTTTGATTTGAGTCTGTACACCTGTTAGGCTTTCAGACCCCAGTGTATAATTTGTGCACTCTTTCATTAGATTAATATGGCACAGGGGACTAAAAAACCTTAAGGAACCTAAAGTCCATGAGAAGCCATGGATGAACAGTGAGGTTCAGGTTCTAAATCCGGCTTCAAATCCGGCAACAGGAATGAGCTCAGAGTGTTAAGAAACAACTTAAAAACAGACTACAGACTAAGGATTGAAGACCGCTCCAACAATTCTGATCCTCAATGCATGTGGCAAGGTCTACAATCAATCATAGATTACAACAGCAAAAACAGCTGCTTTCCAACTGCTGAAGCATCCTTGCTGAATGAGCTAAACACATTCTATGCATATTTTGAAGCTAACATCCACACAAAGCTGCCGGACCTGACAGAATTCCAAGACGTGCTTCAAAAGTATGCACAAAACAGCTGGCTGAAGTCTGTCCAGATATCTTCAAACTTGTCCCTGACTCAAGCTACTGTTCTTAACTGCTTCAAGAACACCACAGTCATTCCCGTTCCTTAAAAAAAAAAAAAAAAAAAAAAAGCTGCCATCATGTATCTGAATGACTATGGCCTCATTGCACTCAGTCCTATAATAATGAAGTGCTTTTAGAGGCTAGTCATGGCACACATCAAAGGGAGCGTCCCAGACAGGACCGTTACACTACAGTTTGCCTACCAGACAAACTCCGCCACAAAAGATGCAATTTCCACAGCCATCCATCTTCACTAACCCACCTGGACATTGAAAACACCTATGTTAGTGTGTTATTCACTGGCTTCAGCTCAGCATTTAACGCAATAATCCCCATTAA
>CM040977.1:20465486-20491594 GCA_022985145.1 Pangasius djambal
TGCCTGCTGCTGCTTTTGCCGTTGCTGAATTAAAAAGCCAAGAGACCTGGGAGGGTTTTAACGGGCATGTGTATTAACATGGACCAGAAGCAGCCTTCACTACAATCAGAGCAAGTAAAACACCAGCCAAGCACTCATCTGATCTCTGGAGGGGGAAAAGTTTCACTTCAGGCCTAACCTAGGATATTGGTCTGTCCTTCATAACTACAGGAAGAAAAGAACCTTGCAGGCTGACCTGACTGATCCAGGAACTGCCCTAAAATGACATCTGAACAGGGATATTGGATTGAGCAGCTGCTTAATGTAGCTATTTCAGAAGATGTTTAGGTTGTTACAGGGCTTTGTGCAGAAAAAGGAAAAAAGGCAGAATATCTAATAATCAACACATGACAAACACCGAAAGAACAAGAGATCACTGTAGCAGTACTTAATGTTAGCCAGGAGGTCTGAGCACAATTCAGTAAAATGTAACAGAGAATGTTGTGGCTGTGGGAGAATCGAGTTACCTGCAGCAGGAACCTGGCGTCCTCTATCCTGTTCGTGTCTATGTACTGCAGGAAGAGGTCTGTGGCAGGTCTGTAGGTGGCAAAGTGATTACACAGCCGCTCCGCCATGGCACTCACTGAGAGAGGGAGGCACGGTTAGTGAATCACAACACCACTTGGTTCAGTATTATGAGTTGATGCATAATTTATGCCATCGTAGAAAGTCTACTGAGTACCTATTTATTATTGTTCATATCAAAACATTTAAACATAAATGCTAAAAAAAAAAAAAAAAACCCTACAGTTTTTGGTTTATGTCTAAATGTTTCATAATTCACAAACACAGTGCTTTGTTCTTCTACTTCTTCTAACAAATGAATGAACAAATAATGGCATAAGTAATATTTGGACTACAAATGCATTAATGCTGATACTGGTATCGGGTATCCAATATATTTGTACTCGTAAAAAAACACTCCAATCAGAGGCGTAGCAGTTTCCAGTGCTTGTTTGTGGATGGTTAACAGACATAGCGCACAGCTAATTATACGCATGTACCATTTATGAACATCATTATAGTGCAATTAGAGCACAAAAATGACTGCACAATCAATGTCTATAACAGTCCTTGTTCTAGAATGATGCACATAAAAGGTCAATGCGTCATAACTCTATATTTAACCTCACCAGCTGCTATGGTGGGAAACAGGATTAGCCAATCAGGATCATGCATTTTTCCCCATTTCTTTTTGAAAGCCAGATAGCTACACTGTAAGTATAACGATATCGAAGTTACAGTGGATTAACTACAAGAGGTTTAGTGCCACCGAAGTGTAGTTTTATAAGATTAAATGCCATTTCCTCTTTATTACTAGTATGTGTTTTAATCATTTTCAGTGAAGAAAGTATTTTATGCCAATGTTATTAATATATCAAGATTGGTTCATGGTAGATCATGCCTGAAATGATTAAAGTAATACTACTGTCTGGCATCCTTCCACTAATTAGAAAGTAATTCCTGGTTACAGCACTGGCTCCAGTACAAACATCTTGATAACACGTGATGTGTGACATTTGTGCACACTGGCCTGCTAATAAACACGTGACACAAACGGACATCGATCTTAACGTATTTCACGAGACTGCAAACTGTACTCTCTGGAAATACAAAGAAGAGAAACTACGGAATCTTCCTACAGTACAAGTATCCATCTTATGTTGTTTAAACAGTATCTTTAATAGAGGGTGTAAAGGCGGCTGACCTGAGCATGCAGAGCTGTATCAGCAAGCATGCGCATTAAAAATGAGCTGTGAATTGTCCACTTTCTTTCCACTTACTCACCAGGGTCTACAATTTGCCTGTGAGTCAGAGTGCAGTTCACGGCGCTCAAGTTTAACATGGTGCATGATACCGCTGACTGCTTAACACCAAGTAGGTTACTAATTTCTGTATCAGAATCAACGAGTACTAAAACACCGCACTAGTATTCAGTTTGAGAAAATGGTATCAGTGTATCCCTAATCTGAAGCATATGTAGCAGCATAATTATTTCAGGCACGTACATTCTGCACAGTTAATAACAGTGCAATAGGCACAGTGATACCACAGTTCCTTAAAAAATAAAATAAATACAATTTTTAAAAAAATCTAAGAAAAGTTACATGTCTTACATTTATCAAGTGCATCACTGTTGTTGGCTTCGAGAACTTTACGGAAGACAAAAGCAATACTTTTCTGTGGACCCTCTGGGTTTTGGGTGTACAAAGCCTCGAGCCCGTCCACTGCACTGTCAATGTCCCTACTGAGTGTGTGAGAGAAAGAGACAGAGAATAAAAGATTAAAGTAATGTCAGAACAGTATCAACCGATCAATCAAAGCACACAACAGAAAGCAACAATCTCCATTTTCTATTCAACATTTCTCGCAATGTACAGTTGTGTGCAAAAGTTTGTATCTGCCGTGGTTGTATCTGGATGAACGAAATAAAAAAAACGCATCTCTGTTCAAGAAAACAGAATCTGATGATTTATTTGAATGCCTCAAAGGTATCCGAATGCCTCATTATGGTATCTAATGACTTAAAAAAAAAAAAAGATCAGCATGTTTATTAAGTCTTATTTAATGAAGAACAGGCTAGCACTCAAGCAAGGTGCTGTGTAAATGTCAAGGGCAATCATGGGGAAAAAAAAAAAGCCATCGCAAGATCTAAAACAGAAAGATCTTGACTTTTCACAGAGCTAGAGAAAGGTAATGAAGTGTTTAGGTATGTGGCTTTATAGTTAAAATCATAATGGGGGAAAACACATAAGACACAAAGACAATGCTGATTGGAAGCAAAATAACTAGGGGAAAAAACTGCCAGTGAGAAAGAAAATCGGCACCCGACAGCAGGAGATGCTTTTATGCCATTAAGCTTTTGACCCTTTTTTGACCCCCACTTCTGTAAAAATCTGGCACTAAATGTTGTACAGCTTTCCAAGTAAGGGAATGCAAACTTTTGCACTTCACTGCATACTCATGGTTAAGACAATGTCACAGCAACTATATATACCTGAGTGGAGTTAAGTGATGGTAACTCTTGCACACAGAATATTAAGGATCTTAAACTTTCATTGGCTACATTAACATTCCCAGTCGAGCACTGGGCCAGTCGCAGATGCTGCTCCTGTGCTGTCAGCAATTGACAGCAGAGGACAACGCAAGAGCAATGCATTTCCTCACGACTCAGTGGACATTGCTGTCAGAGTGAACTCTGACCCCCGTCTGGGCCTAAACCATAGTGACACGTGCGGCGAGCGCAGCTGAGCCAAAATGACTGGTTAAGAGGTGAGATGGAAGGTTCCGGAAACAGGCCACCGCAGAAGCGTGGCCCATGGTAAATTATTCAGACTGTGTAGCTCTAGCCATCACAGCTGATCTGGGGCTGGAATAATAAGAGGGGGATGGGGACGGGAACAGACTAAGGCATATGAGGACAGCTGGCTGTAGCGGATTCAGCGCTTTAGGGAGTGAGAAATCAGTGCACTTGGAACCAACTTACCGAAGACTTTCACAAAGACACAGAGACAGATGCACAGACATACAGGTGCGCAGACACGCAGACAGACAGATTTGCAGACACAGACAGACATACAGAGGGACATACAGAGGGACAGACAGACGGACACAGACTTGCAGACACAGACTTGCAGACACACAGATAGACAGATATGCAGACACAGACAGACAGACAGATAAACACACAGACAGATAGACCCACAGACAGTCAGACAGACAGAGAAGCACAGCTCACTTTTTGATATGAGCCATAGCCTTGTTGTTCACAAACAGCATGTAGGACAGGTTGAGGGAGGTCCCTAAATTCTTAACCATGCTCTCCACTTCCTGGATGCCCTCTAAGTCTCCATGGTTACCCAGGCCCTGGACCAATCGGGTAATAGCCAGATGGGAGGGCACCTGGTCAGACTGCAGCATATCCTTAAGATTAGCCGAGGCTCCTTCACGAAAAAGACAGACAAGAGAGACAGACTGTAATGTGCATTTAGTATTTTTCTTAGTAATAATGCTGAAAACAAGCAGGCACTAATAATGAAATTATTGGCTAGACAGACAACAGTGGTGCTCTGACCAACCTTTAATGTCTCCTTGCTTTACTAGTGTGACTATATAGAGGTTGTTGGCCATTTCACTCAGCCTGAATCCTGCAATATGTTTGGAAGCACTGTGGGAAAGAGAGGACATTGTCAGAGCCCAAGAACGAACAGCATGGACATCACACATGTCAATAACATCTGTGTGCAGCATAAATTTTGAGGACATCTTTATCGGCATCTAATTTTTTTCAAAAATAAACACCAACAAGACACGAACATGTGAGGGAGCAAAAGTGTGTGTGTTGCTCTGGCAGACTATTCCAGGTCCCAGATGTCCTCTCCTCTGTCCTTTAGCTCCCTACAACCTCAATCAAATAGTTTTCTTATTACATTCTCTGTCCAGATTAGGTCTGTTGACCAATTGAGCAGCTGCTGCTGGACCTTATCGCCACGGCGATGGGCCTAGAGCAACCTACTCGGCAGATTGCCGCTGTTTCCGGGGTCACACTTCTTATCGAGCTTGGAAAAATCCCTCCGTCCCTCTTTCCTCCCCTCCCAGTTCACAATCCCATCCATCTATTTCTCTCTCCACTCTTCTATTACCAATCTTCTTAATCTGGCTGCTAAGCCCTCCACTCCACTCGAGACTAAAAGGCCATCGGCGTAACACAAATGCACACACAAAACGGTTATCAGCAGCAGGGACCCGGTACTCAGGCAGGGACTCACAAGAGCTTGAAAAGACTTCAGATGCTCAGCTACAGGGAGACAAGCACTAGACATTAGGCCTTCCGGCTTTTCTGCAAGTGTGTTTTGTTTGCTTGCATTGCTGTCACACTCTTGGCAAAAATGAGCATGACTGAATCATCTTAATACTGTTTAGATCTCTGAAGTCCTGAAGTAATGCCACCTATTTTATAAAGATATATTGTAAGAGCAAATAAAAAAAATCATCATCATCATCATCATCATCAACTCTTGCCAGGCACTTTAATAAGGACAGAAACACAAACTAGACAAATTTACCGATTATTTCTAGATGCATAAGCTAGAAATTTGAGAATTAAATTTCACCTACTGGGTTGCCTTAAAAGGCATCCATTCATAATTTTAAGGTACTGTGCAAGTCCCTGTTTTTACCACTAAATTTCGCTTTTAAATATCAATGAGCTATCACATTCATTCAAAAGTAGTGTGCGAAACAATTAGCCTACAGACTAGCACTATTTACTAACACTTTCCCTTGCATGGTTCTGCCCATCCGAGTCAAACTAGCATGGTACACAAGCAAAATACAACAGCAGTGTAATGCTAGGCTACAGAAATAAACATGTCAAAGTCAGAGTATTGAATTGCTTGCCATGTTTTGTACTGAAATATTGAAATCATAAAAAGAATTTTGCATTCTTATTATAATAAAATACCCAACATATATTATTATTCAGATTTTTTCTATGCAAAGCCAAGCTTTTCTGAGATCATCTGCCACTGTAGGAGTGAATGATATGAAGCAAAAGTCAGACTGAGAGTGAGAGGATGACCAACACTGGTAAACTCACATGTCTTTTACTTCCATGGCATCCTTTAGGTTTCCTCTGGCCAGCAGGGCCTTGATGAGGATGTCATATGAACCAGCTCCCAGAGCCAGACCCTTCCTGTGCGTCTCCTTCACCACCTTATAGGCTTCTGTATGAGGAGGAAGCAGAGAAAATCCAGAAAAATGAAGGTGTTCAGGCATAAGCAATTCAAGATGGCGGGTCACAACCAAATGAAACCTAAATCGCATCAAAAGGGAGTAGGAGAGGGATGGAAGGAAAACCACAGCTATATTTCATAGTCTACCCAAAAAAAAAAAAAAGAAAAAGAAAAAAAAAAGGGGAGAGACAGAACATACCTTCAACTTTGCCTTTTTTGCTCAGAGTCATAACAGTGAGGTGATAATCATGGGGTTTAGTATCTTTTGAAAGAGACGCAGTGGAACCAGTACTGTCTTCCGCGTTTAAACTCTCCTCCCTGACGTCCTCAGAATGCTCCTCGAATTCAGGTTGTTCATACCACATCTGCACATGTAAAACACAACATGTGTGTCCTTTTAATTCACTGCAGTTTTGAATAGTCACAAAAAGATGGAAGTGTTACAGTGTTATCTGAACAAAATAAGAGCAAAATAAAGCAACAAGTAGAAGTTTGTTAGTTGTGGAGGCATAAAAAAAAGAAAGAGGACATAAGGGTAGTTTTTTTGCCCATGAATGAGAGAGAGAGAGAGAGAGAGAGAGACAGACAGAGAGAGAGAGAGAGAGAGAGAGAGAGAGAGAGAGAGAGAGAGAGAGAGAGAGAGAGAGAGAGAGAGAGAGAGAGAGAGAGCGCATATGTACAAAAGTATGTATAGGCTGTGCCTGAAGTATTATGAAGAAATCTTATTCACACAATTTACCACCTCAAATATAATGATGTCAATAAGACGAGACTTGTCTGATGTCTCTAATGTAGATAACAAGTTAATAATGAAATTAAAAATGTCTTTTGTAAAAAATATGTCACATCTTGTTCGTCATGCAGCCTCGCCAACATGGCTCTTACAGATTTATTAAAACAGTTACACCCCAATCCCACAAGTTTTCTATGGGATTGAGGTCCAATGATTTTACAAGCTAATTAAAGAGTTCAAGTGTTCCTTCATGCTTATCATCATCATCATCATCATCATCATCATCCACCGTTATCGACCTTTAACCTGAGAGTGTCAGTGTTGCTCTGCTTGGACGTGAAGCGCAAAATGCAGTCTCAGAGTCTGGCCATCAAACCGAGCGTCCGGTTTTATACCAAATTACATTCATCCAAGTGCTCAACCCATTGCCAATAAGGTACTGCTGTTGGTGGAGGAGAATAATTTTCTGTACGGGGGTAGATTACTTTAGTGTTATGGGGCAGTTATCTTGGACAACATGAATCACAATGCATGTATATGAAGATGGAACTTGGTCTCGTATCTACGGAAAAGAATTTGGGTGAGGTAGACTTCCATTACCTGTTAGCATTACATTTAAAAACTGGCATTACGGTTGAATTTGACAGCAACAGGTGGAAAAAAAAAATCTAGTGGGTTTATTTTTACCTCAGGGATGTCAAAGGGCACCTCCTGGTTGTTGCTCTTGAGGATGTCAGCAAGCAGACGCAGGGTTCTTTCTCTGGGAATCACATTCTCTTCCTGCATCTTAGTCCAGACAGCTTCAGCCTTTTGCCAGTCATTTACGTCCTCTGGAGAGCACACGGTGGTAGGAAAGGTAAAGTCTTATAAATATATCCATTACATACATGCGCAAGCACATAACATTGCGTGCACACCAACCCTATTATAAAACTCAGTTCTGAAGTGCAAACCCTCTAACCTGGGATGCAGCCTGCACTTTGTACTGTAACTAACCTGAGGCTCCAAAAACCTGCACTGCATTGTGGGAGATTGGTGGTGGCCATCTTAAAACAGTCAGTGGCATGGTAGATGGCTAGTAAAGAAGAATCATTGCAGCCTTCCAATTGTTAGCTGGCCTTGATTTATGCAATCGTGCATTTTCCCCCACTTCAATCAACTCAGCAATAGGTTATTTATTTATTTATTTTTAATCAGTTTAATATTCAGCTGGGAGCAAAGAGAATCAGAATTCAGGTCAACAAACTTAACTAGCTCTGTCAGCACATGCCCATTAAAACAGAAATTATATCTATGAAAACGCTGCAATTGCACAGTGAAAACAGCCAGATTTTCTTGTGGGCTTCATACTGCTGTTTTATACTCCTACAGAGCATTACAGGTTTTTCTAGTGGTTAGTCACATAGCATAGGATTTAATTAGCCTGGTTTTACAATGCAAATCAGCTAGCGGGCTGGCTGTAGTCCACTGGATAACTGGAATTTCCAAATGATCATGCTGATTTGTTTTTCCCTAGTGGCTGTTTGTGCTTGATAGATGAAAGCCCTTTTTTAGGATTGCGATTTCTGTCCACATCGTGACCGCATAGAATGTGCTGAAAGATAAGACCCAAAACTGGTGGCCAACTGGAGGTGAAAGCATGGCTTTATCAGCTTCCTAACTAAAGAATTAATGTGGAAATTTCCTTCAAATCGGGCCATGAGCTCCTCCTGAAATGGGGCCATGAGCTTTTCCCTTTTTGGAAGATTTGGAAGTGTGATGAAGATAGAACAATAACTCATTGTACTACCACTCATCTGGTTTTGTCTATCTGCGCACACACTCACAGATGTGCATAGTGCACACGCATTTTATCTCGCTGCTGGAAGCTATTGGCGACACTCAGCTCCATGCTGTGAGAACAATCAAGTGCTGGGAGGCTAAGTGTGTGTCTATGGGCCTCTGAGACTGCAGCTCTGTTGCAGACACACACAGCAGATGTGCAGTGCCTCTCCACTGCAGGGTAAATGACCAGCGTACTGAGCAAATGTACTGTCTACACACTGTCAAAATCACCCACTGACCTTCACACCAGCTGTGCAGCTTCACAAACACAACTGTACGTGCGTGCACATCTGCATGTTTTTTGTATGTGTCACAGGGAACTTACTGCAGAAGCGCAGCATGTAGTGGTACATTTCGTCTCGGTCACATTCAAACAGCTTTGCAGTCATATCCACCATGTTTTCAAGAGGCTCCATCTAAAAAAGGGAAAAAAAAACAACAAAAGAAAAAACAAAAACATACATACATACATACATACATATATACATATATATATATACATATATATATATATATATATATATATATATATATATATATATCTCATGGGGGAATCATGTGGCAGCAGCACAATGCATAAAATCATGCAGATACAGGTCAAGAGCTTCAGTTAATGTTCACATCAAACATCAGAATGGGGAAAAATGTGATCTCTGTGACTTTACGTTGACAGACTACATTAACTGAAGCACTTGACCTGTATCTGCATGATTTTACGCATTGTGGTGGTGCCACATGATTGGCTGATTGGATAACTGCATTAATGAGCAGGTGTACAAGTGTTCCTACTAAAGTAGACGGTGAGCGTGTGTGTTTGTATGTTTGTATGTATGTATGTATGTATGTATATGAGCAAGTGTATGAGCATGAGCATATGTATGATTATGTGCATTCATTTGTGCATGAGCGTGGGTATGTGGATGGGCATGAGTATGTGCACAAGCGACCCTGACCTGCTGAGATGCAATGCACTTCTCTGCAAACCACTGTAGTCGACCAGCCCTTGCTCTTAAACCAGGGGTCTGCAAGAAAAAAAGTTCACTTTAATGTAAACATACAGTGAACATGTTGGATCCCTTAAAAATATATATATATACTCTATAAAGTGTGAGCACATGCAAATCAAAATGGGTGATATTTTAAGCTTAAAGTGCCCATGAAAAGATGCGAGCCATGATTTAATTCTGTATGTTGACGTAGGTCCAGGAAGGGAGCGTGTCGAAGGGTTTGACTAATTTCCACACAGACAATAGTAGTCGAGATACGCCACAGTCACACCGACTGTTAAATAGCTCAAGAGGGGTTTAGCAAACATAGAGCTTCATCCGTGTAGGATTCCTCGCTATAAATTTGTCCATCGCGACTTCGTTATCATAGACGTCTAACCGCCGTACAGGCCGTGACTCATTTATTATCGGACCACAGCAGGTTTGATACACACACATTAGATGTATATTTAACGGAGTGTTGCAGCACATAGACCATCATGGTAAGTGCTGTGGTTATAAACGTTTGAGCAAGGATCAAAATTTTGGAGAGGGAATGAGTACATACAAATATAAACTCCAGCCATCTTTTTTGACACACAAGGGATGGTCTGGAAGGAAAACGACATGCAGGATGCTCCATAACCACAACTACACAAACGACACGTCTGATGCTATTTAGCAGCTACTGTGGAGTGATTTGTCCTGCCCAGTTTAGGAGCAGGACAAATGTGTTCTGGAGAACATTTGCATTGTTTTCCCAGAAATTATAAAAATAATAATAATAATAATAAAAAAGTAGAAACTATTTACAAAATCACATTTTGGTATTTTTTTTTAAATATATATGCTGTCTTTTTGTCTACAATACCCAGAGACTCATACAAAAAGCTCTGAAACACCAATTTTGATTTCATCCTATTGGGATTTTAACTATGGGGGCACTGTACAGTTCAAAAATATCTTATTAATCACGCATTCTTTAGTGCATTTATGCAAAACACCCTATAGCCCTGTACCTCTTCTTACATTGCCTAAAAAGGTTAGGAGATACTTCTTGTAGGATTTCGGACACTTATCCATGGATTATTTTTTTTTTGAACATGCAGATTACCTTCTTCAGTTTGCACATACATGCACACTTTATTTAAAAAAAAAGAAACAAACAAACCCAAACCCATTAGACACAGTCGATACAGTGTCTCCATACCACGACATTACATATACAGCAATATTTATTTACCCATTCATTTTTAATTGTAATTGATTGTTGTAAGACATGGTATATAAACCAACATTATCTCTAATGAATTGTAATGTCAATACTGTATCTTGCGTCTTCAGCTGTAATGGTACTGCTCTTAGTGCAAGGCATGAATGACACGGGAGTACATTCAGTAATCAGCTCTCTAAAATAGTGACACACGAACATCGCTCTCTTAAACACAGGTCACATTCTCTAGCGAGCACTTACACCTAGCACTCCTTCAGCATTGCTTCCTAACCATCTTAATTACATCAAATCGTTTACATTCATTTCACATAATTACCCACTATTATTAATAATCTCACAATTACAGACAAGAAAATCACCTGCCGAACACTCAATTGCAGCACTTACCGCCCCTATCTGGGTCATAACTGATGCCAGTATCTGGCGCCGTTCTGCAGATATCATTGTTTTTAATTAGCCAGTGGAGGCTTGAGGAGTGGCCCTATACAAAATCACACAGCCTGGTTGAACAAGAGGGGCTTTTAACCCTGCAGTTGGCCATGAGGAGTTCACTCCTGATGCTCCACTAACACAGAGAGCATTTATGTAGTAAGGGGGATTAAAACAGCGTACAAACTACAGTTTCGAGTAGGCTATAAGAGACTGATTAAACACATGGGCAGCTAGGGGACACTCAAGAATGGAAACTGTCCTGCCATGGGAAATGTAGCTACAGCCTCTGATTACATGTTCGCTCGAATGGCTCCTAATATTTCGCTCTAGCGTTGAGAAGCCCAAAACATGTTCAAATTCCAGACGATGCCACAGCTATCTGTGAGCCTTGCTTTCTGAGTAGGCAAGATGACGTTCTTCTCTGCCCTGTCAATCAAAGGAATGCTAGCTACTCTTATGTATACAGAACGCTTCCTCAAGCATCTTCATCTGCCCTATGGCACGAGATGCTTCCATACACGTTCTCACATTGGAGGCTGTTGTGCAATAGGGTAGAACTATTTATTGAGTAGGAGCGACAAGGTGGGATGAAAATAAGGAACTAAAAATCATTCATCACTCAGTGCAAGCCTTAGCAGGTCAACACCTAGAAAATGAATTTGGCATCGCATCTCTCTATACATGAAACCTAAGGTAAAGATACTTAGCAGAGGCTGAAACCTGAACAATAAACTGGTGCTAGAATTGTCCTTATCTTATATGTTAGGCTCACGTTAGAGTGAAGGAAGGAAAAGACAGAGACCTGGAAAAGACAGAGATGGAAGTGCAAATGCGCTGCACTAAAGTCTCCGACAGCTTTGGAGACAGGACAAAGGTCATGTAAAGGTATACAATTAAGTGTAAAAGTTTAAATCCCCCATGGTTTCTGAAAGGGGGAGGGGAGAGAAAATTGTAAGGCTACTTTACATGCAATTATGTACAAATAATGTATTTAAATAAATAAATTAAAAAAAAAAAAAAAAGGTTTAAAGCGCAAGGTGCATCTCACAAGAACGGCACAAAATCTTGACATTCTCACCTTTAATGCATTTCAATAATGCATTGTATAACATTGTATAGCACTGTAAAAAAAAAAATATATATATATATATATATTACACAAGTAAACAGTCAGAGTTAGAACGAACACAGCTAAAGAAGTTGGTGTGGGGGAGCCCAAAAGCTACTTGGAGAACACAAAAGACAGTGAATAAAACGTGTTAGAAAATACTTTAAGAAAGGGAAATGCAGACTTTGGGTTGATATTTTAAATGTTTCACTATTAGGTTATTTTGTTCCTTATGATAATGAAGGAATTTCTGTGTAACTCAACACACTAAATCTCTTGTTCTCTGCATACAAATGAAGACAGACTTTCAGCATCAGCATATATACAGAGAGGTCCACACCAAAACAGCCACCTCTGGAAACAGAAAGGGCAACGAATATATTCAAATCAGTGAAAACAAGCACACCGAGTATGGTACAGTCCCATAGACAGAGAGTGGCGAGTGGTGTGAAATTATAAGGGTTGCCTAACTAAATATCATAATGGTTTTGTCAGGGCTGCTTCTCAGAGGAAGAGGAAACTCATGGGACCTCACGGCTTACGTAAAGATGGAAAGCAAAATGTGGTGGAGAGTAAAAACGGCCCCGAAGCCATTTAAAACATGTCAGGAGACTCAAAATCAGTTGTGTTCTAGAGACGCTGAAAGATTGAGAGAGGAAAATCCTCACCGGACAATTAAATACAACTACAATATGCACGAAAAATCCATTTGCAATCTCCAAGAGTCTAGAAACATTAACCTGAGTAAGACTCTGTATGGAATGTGTGTGTGGTGTGTGTGAGAAGAAATGCCTGAGTGAACCACATTGACGGCCACTTAAGAAATAAGGCTCAACACCTGAGCACTTAGGGGGAACTTCAGTAAAGAGCACTTGTACTCAGACTGCTAATCAAAGCTGCCCTTTTCATAATCACACCTGTACTGTTATGTATGTTTGTCTCCTCCAGCCCCCTGCTTTGCTTACAGTGTGGAGTGAATAGCTTAATTTCAGCTTGGTGGCCAGAGTCGTTTAAAAAGTGGAAACGGCTTTGTGGCTGCAGATTAAATAGCTTTGTGCTTTGAGCACAATGCTGGTGTTCCCACCTCAAGGATTTTGCGTGCCTCCTTG
This sequence comes from Pangasius djambal, assembly GCA_022985145.1. NCBI lineage: Eukaryota > Metazoa > Chordata > Actinopteri > Siluriformes > Pangasiidae > Pangasius > Pangasius djambal. The sequence goes on from CM040977.1 coordinate 20,478,687, forward strand.
TAGCGGCCCGTCTGCAAGAAAGCGAAGTAAAGGTCGTAGAGCATCATCATCTCCCCACGCTCCTGGCTCACAAAGTCCATAGCTGCCCAAAGAGACAGGGAGAGGGAGACAGAAGGAAAAAAAATACTATATGAGTCTGTATATAAATTCCCAGAATGATTTTATTTAGTGGATGTTGTTGCTTCTATCTTTTTTTTTTTCTTTTTTTGGTCCTAACTGGCAAGCTGTGCAAAGAACAGCCTCAAGAGTAAGGCCCTAAATGCAATCACACTCAATCAAGTTTCATCCAAGTGTGTGTGTGTGTGTGTGAGTGAGTGTAAGAGAGAGAGAGAGAGCGGGTGCTTTCAGCTTAATAAAACGTGCCTGTACACACAGTGAGTGTGTGGGAATTCTTCTGCCTAGCAGAACGCTTCAAATCACTTCTCCTACCCATATACACTCTCTTCACTCATTCACTAGAAGACTTCAAGCACTTCTGCACATCCACTGGTGCACTTCACTCTTACCCCACTCACACACACGCTGTCATAGCCTGACAGGGATTTGCATCTCAATAGAGTGAATAGAGCAAGGAGATAATTCCACCAGAATTGATTTCTCTATTCATACCGCGCACATTTCGGTTAGTTCGCTTAAAGAGAAATCACATTAGCGTGTGTTTGGGGAAGGGCCATGGGTCTGCTGTGTGTCTAAGTGAGAGTGGGTAAGGTTAAGGTGGGTATGGGGGAGTGGATGGATAAAGTGGTCCTCCACCCCAGCCTAGAGGTCTCACATCCTTAATACTCCAAACACACTCAGCTCCAAACAAAAACATTAAACCCTCTCCATGGCCTGTACAAGGACACAGATCATTAAAAACATGATTGTATAGGTTTTTCAACTAGACCCACTGGAGGCCTGGGTGTCTATCTCCATGTCTCTCTCTCACTCACACACTCACACACTCACACACACCAGATAACAGAAATAAAAAGGCATAGATTCATTATTATGCACAATTAATTATAATTAATTAATTATAAATCATTATGATCAAAATGTTTGGCTTCCTTAATTAGCCATAGTCCGAGCTGATATGTGACCATGTCCATTGTTAAAAGCGCTGTACAAATAAAATTGAATTGAATTGAATATAGATGAGATTATCACTTTTTACATTATCGTTTTTTTTTAGTAACAGTGAGGCATTTAATTCACACAAAATCCTCTTTGCCATGGCAGAAAACTCACTGACAGTTAGAAAGCACTGACACCCAAAACTTCTTCCATAAATGATAAGTGTGTGTGCGCACGCTATGTGACCAGAAGGAGACACAGGTACTCAAACGGTTCTGGATTTGGATTAGTAAAAGTAAATGCATCCATCCTAATGATGGACAGTCTTTTAGTGTGAGTGTGTGTGTGTGTGTGTGTGTGAGAGTGAGAGTGAGAGTGAGAGTGAGAGAGAGAGAGAGAGAGAGAGAGAGAGAGAGAGAGAGTGTGTGTGTCAGTCACCTTTTTGCAGTGGCTCCGTCTCTCCTTTCTCCACTAGGCGACAGATGATGTCATGAATGCGGGGCATTTGGTTGTATTGCTTTTGGCACTCCATGCTTGCTTCCAGAGCTCCAGTCACATCCCCACTGCCGTATCACACACACAGACACACACACAGACACACACACAGACACACACCATTGTTAGACCAGGTTAAATTTTACTACTAAAAACATGTCCAAAAGTCATGAGATTTGTACAGCAGAGATCTGAAAGTATGATTAGTTAGCTTAATTGAGGAACAAAACAGATTTTCTCATTAAAGACATAGGCATAAGGTCAGCAGCCTTTCCCAGCTCACTCAGACCCCACCTTCCTCTTCTAGCCCTTACCCCCTACTGGGCTGTTTGACAGAACAAGGCAACAAAATTAGATCTACTCCATGTGCTACATTTCTCTCCCTCCCTTTACCTCTCTTTCTACCTCCCTCATTCTCCTACTGCCTAACAAAGAGCTCAGCGCTTTCCTGACAGAGGGCTGACGGAGGGATAAAGCGAGAGGAGCAGACGAGAAAAACACCACTCCGATCGCTCTATTGTGACTGCAATGGCAGCCATCGAGTGATTGGGTAATTACCATGCCAATCACGTCGAGGTCAAAGCAGAGAGGGCACCGGCGGGGAGGGGGCACACAGGGTGGGAAAGTGAACCACTGGGGTTTTAACAGGTATAATTTCTGTGGTGGGCACGACCCTTGGGATTATACAGCAGGGGCAGGAGAACGTGTCTCGGACAGGGGTGACCTTGCTAGTGGGCTATATAAGAGGAGAGAAGTAGCGAGGATGGACAAAACAAGAGCGGTGATTGAGCCTGGCCCATGACAACTCCTCTTAGGCAATCGCGCTTAATTGAAATGAAGAGTGGCAATATTATTCATCAAGCGGGAGTCAAGAGCCAATTCAAAACACACGCCAGCTGATTGAGCAATGCACTCGACAGGGAGGAGAGAGGGAGAGAGAGAGAGAGAGGGGCACAATGTGGGGTGGGGTGAGAGAACGGCACAGAGATTCTCACTATAATTAGATCCAATATAAAAATAAAAGTTTAAAAAAAGTTACTTTTCACTTAGAGCTAAAAACAAATGACAGTTGTTTTAAGAAAATGCCCTGATAGAGTTCATAAAACACAATAACACACTAATCACACACACCTCACATCTCTCACGCTTTCTAATGCCCATTCCATTTCCAAACTAACATCCAATTCAAATCTAATGGCTAAGAACCAACTTTTCAGAGCAACCTTCAGAGCCATCAACAGGATATGAAGCCCACCAAACTGCAATTACCCCCCTCTACTGCTGCTAACCACCCCTGCCTCCAACTACGCTCCCCTCAGGGGGAAGAAAAAAAAAAAAAAAAAAAAGACTTAACCATGTTGAAGGCTTCATAATTTCCCTGGATACAATTTAGCTGTCACTGGCATTCAGCCTTTACTGCAACATGTACCCGTTAATGTCACCAACTTTGCATGTCAAGCACTTTCCAGCCAATTAAGTCGCAGGAGAATAAAAAAAAAAAAAAGCATGAGTGAGTGCTTTGCGCAGAGAACCTGAAGAATTAGACAAGAAAGCTCATCTCATCCCTCCTCCTCCCGGCTCTTCTCCTCTATCTCTCGCTCATGCCCACCTCCTCTTTTGTTCCACAGACTGGCACCCATGTTATCATCCATTCCACGTTCTTGAAAGAGGAGACCACTAAAACATTGGGCTTTTTTTTTTTTTTTGCATTGTTAAAAAAAATATACATGGTGAACTGTGCGCCTGTGTGTGCGCATGTGTGTATGCTTGTGTGTGTGTGTGTGTGTGTGTGTCTGCTTGTCAGAGGGTTGACAAGATTGATCACAAGATTTGTGATCCACAGTTAAGTTTCAGTCACAGAGCAACATGACAGTTATCTAGTTGCATGACAAGATTGTCATGTCCACCTGCATCCCTGCTCTTCAAATGTTCTAACTACCACATCCTAAAACACTCCTCTGACACACACACACACACACACACACACACACACACACACCCCTTTGTCAAATGTGTGCAAGTAGCACTCTTTATTATTATTTTAAAAAAAGTGCCAGACTTTTCATGCCCAGTTGACAGCACTGTTCTCCTCCCTTCCTGTTACTGTTACTACATCCCTTCCAGCCCCCTTGTGCAAAAAAAAAAAAAAAAAAAAAGTTCCTGCCACATCCCTTTGTTCCGCTCAAGCAAAAGTATGGGGGGAGAAACGGATGGATCAGGAGCGGCGCTTGTGGTTGGCGTGGCGACGTGCTGATGGCTGTCAGAGTTAATCCCATAGAGAAGCGTTCATTAAGTCATTATAGCTGACATACTGACATGCGCGGCTTTGTTCCCCTCCGCACAGCTTTCTAAGACAGAGAGGAGAGAGGGATGACAGAGGAAAAGACGGAGACAGAGTGAGGGAGGGTTGATGGGAAATCAGAGAAAGACAAAGATGGGGTGGGGCCACGTTGGAGACTTAGGAAAAAAGTTACAGGACAAGGGAGGGCTGAGGAGAAGATAATATCATCCCTTCACGCTAAGGGTGGGCAATAAGGCAAAAATCATATCATATGATTTGAAGACACTTCACAATACACATTTTCACAATACACAAGATGTATCATGATATTTAGGTTTGCTAACAGTATGTCGTAGGCTTTTGATGTGTCCCTGGTTTTCTGGTACTGTGAATTCAAATATACATTTTTTTTTAAACATCTACACAACAAAAAAAAATAAAAATCAGGGATGCAGAGCCCAATCACCTGGAACAAGCAGATTTCATGTAATAATAATGCGCGTCACGATGGTGCAACACAACTCTGCGCTTTACCTACAGCATGGTCCTGTGTCCGACCACCTGCTGCACAACACACATACGCTGAAACGAGGCCTGTTTCAATGCAGAACGATTTTCACTTAATTGCTTAAATAGCGTGCAGTGATGACGGACAATCTTTCAGAATCAGAATTGCACAGGTATGTGAAAACAGATGAAACTGAGCGAAGTATATAATCAGAGAAAAGCTGTCACATTACTGTCCTGCTAGCATAACACGTAGTCACGTTGCAGTTAGACGTATCGAGAGAAAAGGATTCTGGCCATTCTCAAATAATGCAATATGAGGACAGGAAAAAACTGTGAATAATGGAGGAGTCGGAAAGTATATACATAAATATAGGCATATGCCATCTCAGAAGAGTGTACGGTAATGTATTTTATGACAATACTGATATTATACTGTATCTCTGTATCCCTAGCTCACCCTAACCACTACAACATAAGAATACATTACCCCTTGTCAGTTTCAGTTCAGCTGTGTATTCTCATTCTTGTTGTCCTAGACTTCAACTAAAACTTGTGTACACGAGTGTCTGGTTGCCAATTGCATGTGTGGAGTGTGTGTGTGTGTGTGTGTGTGTGTGTGTGTGTGTCTGAGTGTGAGCGAGCTTATCTGCCTCTCTACTGAGAGGCACCCGTTTTCCCCATGTTTCTTCCTGTTAATGAACCAGAGTTAAATTAGAAAGCTTATCGTACACGAGGCAGCAATTAAACCTCGCACCGTGCTGGTGTGTTTGCGCCACTCAAGTGACAGGAAAACAAACAGTCTTGGAAAGGGAACCAAGTGAGCCTGTGTGTGTATGTGTGTGTGCGCGCGCACGTGTGTATTTACTAACACCATGTAAACCCATGTATTCCCCAGTAGGGAGGGGGGGAGGCACTTACACGGTGCTCTGCATGTCCCTGACAAATCCAGCAATTAGCACAGGGCGCATAATTAACATGCAAATGAGCTGATCTTCTTAAAGCGACTAGACCTCAAAGGAGACCGGGGGGCGGGGCTGAGGGGCCAGCTTGGAGAAGCAGCACGATTTTTTTTTTCTTCTTCTAGTGAAATTTGCGATTGAGCCCGAAGACAAATGATAACCATCCTGTTCATGTGAGGATAAACAACTGTCCGTTTCTTCTTCCGGTAACGTAAGGACCAGAAACCTTCCCAGTGATGTCAAAAGATTCTAACAGTCTGAAATAGGGCAGGATTTATTTCTACTCACCTCTCCAGGTAAGCAGAAACCAGTGGCGAGCAGAGGTTGCTGGTGGGCTTGACCAGGCCTAAGGTGAACACTGTGTCCTGCAGGCGCCGAATGGCGGCGATGTCCCCCTTCAGAGCGGCTGTGTTGAGTATGTGGAACAACCTGGTGGTTGTGGTGTCCAACATCCTCACATTCTTCTCCTTCATCTCTTTCAGGATGTCCACTGCCTCTGAAAGAGACACAAAGAGAGAAAGAGACACAGAGAGAAAGAGAGATATATCTGCCGTCAGTGATGATGACTAAGCCATTTTGGTCATGCATCCAGTCATGATTTTCATACAGTCAACTTCAGAATAAGTAGCACCCTTGATCAGAATAGACAAAACTGACCTAAGAACATTTTTTAAATGGTCATTTTTAAAGAAATATACACTTAGTGGCCACTTTAATAAAGTACAGACTCACTGCAACTGCATAGTTGATGATAGGAAAAACGTTACCTGGTCTTTTTCCAACTGTCCAGTTTAGGTGAGCCTGTGCACGCTATAGCCTTTGATTTCTGCTTTTGACTTACAGGACTGAAATGTGATGTAGTCTTCTGGCACTGTAACCCACCCACCTTTGGTTTGGTGCTTTGTGCATTCTGAGACGCTTTTCTGCTCACCACAGTAGTACAGAGTGATTATCTGAGATACTACAGCTTTCCTGTAAGCTCCAACCAGTCTAGCCATTCTCCTCGGATCTCAACTCTAAAGACTGTCGTGTGTGAAAATCCCTGATGATTAGCAGTTTCTGGAAATACTCAAACCAACCTGTCGGGCACCAACCTCCTCATTCTGATTCCTCCAATGATTCTGTGAACATTAACTGAAGCTTTCGACCGCTAGCCGCATGATCATTGTGATGATGTTACATGATTGGCTAATAGGATAATTGCATGAATAAGCAAGTGTACAAGTGTTTCTTTTAATGTAGGAACTTTGAAATAAATGCAAACAAACTGTCATCCTTGAATGTTTTAAGAATTTCCCTCAGACTCCAAAAAAAAGCAATACTGCTTCCAGCTTTCCTTAGGTATAAATGGGTTTTCACACATTGAAAAAAAAAAAAAAAACCCAAAGAGCTAAAGAGCACTGAATACAAAAGAGTGAATGGTTGTTGAACCGCACATCGGATACTGGCTATAGAAATGCTTAAAGTTAAGCACAATCAGAGGATTAACAAAAGTCTGGAGCCCAAATTTGAAGGTCTAAATTGCCCTAAAACAGCATCTCTCTGTTCTGGTCCTTACTACTCTACACCCTTACTGTAAACGTCCTCCCGGCTCCATCACTCACACTTTATGTAGGGCTTGTTAATCAGCTGAAGAGGTGGGTTGGGAGTCTGGAAAACAAATTAAGCAATGAATAGTTTCTAAAGGCTTAGGGTTGGGTAAAACCAGTCTAAGATGCTTAAACAGCTCTTCCTCAGCAAGTTCACATCTGTGACAGGAAACTGGGCTGTCCCCTGATGGGCCTGCTGCTGATGCATGCTTTAGTGCCAGTGAGAGAACAAGGGAGGGGAGGAGGTGATAAAAGGCCCCTTAGATAATTTCATGTGGGGAAAACAAACCGCTATTAAAACAACATTTTACACCCAGCGGGAATGCAAATGCTGGCGTATAATGCCAATACGCCGCTAATTGCTACTTGCATTTCTAAACGAGACTCCAATTACTGGGCCCCCACAATGGTGGCTTGCTTTTTTTCGCATCTCCCTGTGAAAGCATCCCAGTAAATTATAGGTGTGCGGCGAGTGCCCAGCGTGAACCTGGTGGGCCGCGGTCACAGGCCCGCTGCTGATCACACGGCGTAATGGAGGCTTTTTTTAGTGGGAGATGCTCCCATCTGGCAGAGGGCAAAGGTCTGCCGCTCACCAGCTCCACAAACCCCTCTTTCCACCTCAACATCTGCTTTGTCACCAAGCCAGATAATTAAGATGTGTTTACGCACTGTTTAGAGGCTCGCTAATGGGTTGATACCGATAGGGCCTGTTTGCACAGACGATACTAATCATCCAAGGCTGGATTGCAGAGAAGAGAGATAGTACGGCAGTCTTTCCAGTTTGAAAGTCCCTTTCCCAGAGCTCCATTTATGTCCAAGCCTGTCATGCTGCTTTCAAACTACATGCTCTGCAAAATTCCTACTCTCACCAGTTTTTACCTTACACATCCATGTCACAATGTTGATGAAAGAAACTTGCTGTTTGCCTTTCGGTTTCTGTAGCTGCTTGATAACGGACGTGTGTTGCTATCAGATTTGAGCAGCAAGGGCACATGAAAGGAGGCATCAACAGATGTGCCATCTTATCCTATACAAGCCTTATAAAACTTGGATGTTTTCTTGCATTCACCTGCCCATTTTCTCTCCAGATTCTGTTCAGGAGATGGCATATTTGGAAAGCACAAGAAGCTTAAAAAAAAAAAAAAAAAAAAAAAAAAAAAAAAAAAAAAAAAAAAAAAAAAAAAAAAAAAAAAAAAAAAAAAAAAAAAAAAAAAAAAAAAAAAAAAAAAAAAAAAAAAAAAAAAAAAAATGTAAAATCCATGACCTGTGAAAGAGCCTTATGAAATGCTGGAAAATGCCGCTAGTGATTGGAAGAATTGAAACTGAAGTGCTACATGCAAGTGAGTTTCAACTGAGTTTTGCATAATTTACACTAACAATCTATCTTCATAACAGGTTTGCCTCGATTGCAGGCTGTATTTAAATTGGAAAGCTCAACAGAACATCACTGCCCCGAGCTCCCAACACACACACACAAATTCCTGTGTGTCTCTTCGTCTCCCCCTAATTTTTGTCCTGTTGTTATGCAAATCCCTGTCCCCATTCTCTCATCTGTCAAGGGGAAATTGATGGGGCAGAAGAAGATTCAGTTGGACTAGGAAAGAGGACCAGTGGCAGGAGACAGTGGTAACAGGAGGGGTCATGCTGTGTTTAAGAGAGTGCTTTAGTAAGATTACATTCCACTCAGTCAAGACCACTCTGCCACTATGGATCTCAGGAGAGAAGTGGTATTGTGTAAGGAACCCAGCGGTCGGTCAGTCTGATCCAGAGTGGTGATGTGGTGTCAGTTAACAGCTGGATATAAATTCAAGTAATAAAGGTTCAAGTGGCTCGTCAGATACACGTTACTCACTGATATCTCATCAGGCCGTCACTCTAATCCTGAACTCATACCGGACGCTTCATGGAAGCAACACGGGAGCAGCATCCAGCAATCATCTATTCAATCCACACCACACACATGTACGTAAAAGCATGATAACATGCATCAATTTTATCAGGAAAACTAATGACCAAATGTGCAACAGTGTCAACGAAACAGGGTGGAATGAGACAGCTGAAGTTGTCCAGATGTAATTACAACAAAGCTCAAGAAAACTGTAGCCTAAAACAGTGAGACAGTGAATAGACAGCGCATGCATTTTTTGGGGGGGGGGGTTTATCCATCAGCAACACTACCCTATCAGCACTTTTTTATACACAGTTTGCTCAGTCGTGACATTGTTGCAGACGATTTTCATATATTGAGGGATCTAAATGCATCTCTATGGATGTTATATAATGCACAATACTGGAATTGTGGATTGAACTGGAAGAATATTCATTTCTTGTGCATGCATCAAAACCACGCCTCAGAATGTGTCTGGTGTGAATTAGATTTAAGTAAATAATGAACACTCCCAGGAATTCAACACCTCCATGCTGCTCTTATATTGTGACAAATGTTACATTTCAGGTCTTACTGCAGGTAAATCGTTTAAACACAATTCAGTCCTTCAAATTGAAGCTCAAGGCCTCTGAATGCCAGATGCATAAGCATGAGATGTCATACAGAAGTCCTACAAAAAATCCCACCACCCTGACCTCTTCTGCCCACCAAGAGAGCCTGGCTCACAGTAAGCAGAAGCACAGCTCAAAGAGGAGAAAGCTTAGCCTTCTCCAGCACGGACACAACCGCTAATCAGCTGGGGGTGCAAATGGATCTCCAGCTCACACACGGGAAAAATCTCTCCCACACACCAACACTCTCCTCTGCTCAGTCCAAGGCCTTTATCCAAAAAAGACTTCACCCCAAAATGTGGAGCAAGTGAAGAACAAGTGAAGAAGGGAGAGATGAAAGGGATGCTGGATGGAGGAAGGTAGGAGACAGAGCTGTTAAAAGACACGGCAGCCGCTGTGCACTGGTGCAATGAGTCATGATCTTCAAGCAGGACTGGGTGCTGTACCAGAGCACTGAGGTGTGTTAATGTGGGAGACAAGCTTCCGCTGTACACTGGCGGGCTAATGGCCGCTTGTTCATGCTGACAGACATAAACGCGCACACACACGTCCCTCATTACCCGGCTTCGCCTGAATTCACATGTAAATTCAGCATGATATGCCATTAGTATCAGGACAGATTTCCGTAATTCCGTTAAAGTGGCGCCAGTCCTGTAATTTTCCTCTGCTCTGTGACAGGAGGAGTATGTAAGGGGGGCCCCCAGAGTGACACACATGGTGAAAAGGAAGTGCGAGGATATATTTTCACCATCACTGCGTGCACAAAAGCAAAGAGGAAACAATTTTATTGTAATTGTGTCGTATCTGGGCATGAAGAAATCCACCATAGAATTCAGATAATGGCTGATTAACATGGCCGTCCAGAGAGATGGATGTCTGAGGCTTCACAACCGATCGCAATAAAGCATACAGGTTGAGACTACATGTAGCCAATAAAGCAATTAATTAAGCAACCCAATAAAAACCTTTCATGTAATGTAACATTTCATGCAATATCCACCCTCTTTAAGCCTAGTATGAAGTGCATCCATCAAAGGAAATTGAACTTTTTTTTAAATTTCTCCTGTGTTTGTTCATATTTTCTATACATTGTATAAAATCCAGGAGGTGCAATGCAAAGGACTGCCGGGCTTCAACAGTTGCAGACTGTGCTTGCTATGTTAAGCAAATTGAATTTTTGTACAGATTTCAAAGCAAGATCCAACCACAACCCTGTTGTAACTTCTTGGTAGAGGCAGCCAGAGATTTCATTTTAAATCTCTGGGTACCCCATGGAGTCCATGATGCCAAGTATCGTAACAAGGTTCCCAGTGCCACTGGAGGAAAAAACTGTCCCACATCATCACAGCTCCTCCACCACACTTAACAGTAGGGATTAGATTTTTTTTTTTCTGTATAACCATTCTTCTTTTCACTTTGTGTGTGTGTGTGTGTGTGTGTGTGGGCATGCTAATAATACTAAAGCAGTCTGTATATCACATGTTGGACTAACCTTCAACCCTGCCATGTTTCGAGAGCACCCTGACCAAGCTCATGTATTTGTTGGCATCCAGCGTGACCTCGGAGTCCTTACGGGCTCTAGACAAAAGTGAAAACACAAATCGATGAAGTAAAACTTACACCTTTATCTTCCTGGGTAACTAAAAGGCATGTGAAAGAAATTTGCGCTTTACAGTTTAATCTGGGGTAAAACCGCGCAGGCAAACTCATTTTCATTTGCGTCTGATACAAGTGACGATTAGGGTCTCAAACACCACTGGAAATGGATCACATGGGATTTTATGAAACATCTACCTTGTTTATTCTCAGCTTGTTACACTAAGCTAAAAGATAAGATTCATTGCCTTGAAGATGAAGTAGCACAATGGTCATTTATGTGTGTCTCGTGCGCACATGTGAACTCACAGCTCTCTCTTCAGGTTAAGTGCTTCCTCCGGGTTGTCGTGACGACAGCACAGGTTGATGAGCAGGGCATAGCAACTGGCAGTCATTTCATTCTCATACTGAGCTTTCAGCTCCAGAGCATGGGCCAGGTTCTGAAGACACAAAAAGACACATTTTGACCAACAGAGGCAGACACAAAGCTAGACAGAGAGACAAGAGACCTACACAGCGCGAGTGAAAATGATCACCCTCACCTCCTCAGCACACACGGCAGCGATGAGCTGCCTGAATGCATTTCCAACCGGCTTCCCCTTGGATTTCAGCTCCTCCAGCCTTCTTTCCTGAATGGCTAGCTTGCCTTCAAGAACCTGAGACCCGAAGACAAAATCATTAAGACTTATTTAGGGCATTTTCATCTTCAACTTCAATCGAATCTCAACCCCATAATCAGGATTAACTCTGGAGGGCATCATTATTGTAGGTGTGTAAAATACACTCCGTATATTTTACGATATCGAGACAACATTCTGTCTCCTCTGCAGACCATAACATTCCTTTCACAGTAGTTGTGAAGTGTGAAACAGTAGATAAAAGTGAGCAGTTCAGCCAATCACGTTATAACATGCTGCCCCAGAAGCAGACGGCTTTCACACATGACGTGGCCCACACACGAGTTCACATGAAGTGAACCACAGATCACTGTTTAAAGTGGATCGGATACTGGTTCTCTGGACTAGACTCAGGTACAGCTTTCAAATTCTTCACGCAAACATCTTCGGGTCGGTGTGAAATATGTCCTTAGTCCATTCACGCATGCACACTTAATATCGGGCATCTCCACTTTAAAAGACAGATAACCGTGCCAGCGCACACGCTTACCTTAGACTCAGTGCTATCTTCTCTTGTTTGTTTGTCCACAAGAACAAGAACGTCCTGCAGAAAGATATCAACATTTACGCATTTGCTGCTATTTGCTAATTATTTAAGAGTGATTACTAAATTGATTTCAATTTTGCCTAGTAAGCTGTACCTTAATTAGCTCTGGCACGTGGTACGAGTTTAGGATGTTCCTGATTCCTCTGTAGATGTTCACATGAATGATGATGTTCTGCAAACACAAGATGCAGGCAAAACAAAACACTTTCATCCACCACGTTCAATACGTCAAGATAAAAATGAGGTGGTACTCAATCATTACGTGGACAACAATGTTCATAATAAGAGCAGGACTGCTATTAGAGACTATAGGGACACACCATATTGCTGAGCTGATTGAGGTATTCTCGCAACATCTCCTCTTTGGCCTGCACCTCAGTCTCTGTCATTCCATCAAACAGGTTAAAGAGAAAGTAGGCCGTGGACTCTGGTTTGGGATAGAAAAGATTATTAAATGTTTCCTTCGTGATTTCATCTACACAGTCAAATTCTAAATACACACATGCATGTTTACGGTGGATGCAAATATTAACAAAGCAGCAAAGGCTAGAGTGTGTGTATTAGTGTGTATTGCTGACAGAGGCAGCTTTGCCACAGTCTCAAGTGAAGCGTGTGATAATGGGTGTTGGGCCACAGCCACAGCCCCACACACACACACACACACACACACACACACACACACACACACACACACACACA
>CM040977.1:20496751-20541596 GCA_022985145.1 Pangasius djambal
CTCTGATACATTTTTGTTTCCTTAGTAACAGCATAAACAGATTAATAAACTGTCTAATTGTTGATAGTTTTCTGGGTGGAGATTCTAGCATTTTTTGGAAGGACACTAGTGTCAGTGCTTTCAGGGTAACGGTCAGAAGTTTTCAGGTAAGAGAAAATCTTCAGGACAGAAGGCTTCGCAGATTCTCGGTAACATGTCGAGCTACATTTCTGTATTGATAACTTCAGGAGAGGGAAAAAAAAAAAAAAAAGAGGCTGATTTTTCTATCTGCTATAATTTAAGTGATAACAGGAACCAAGTCATTTCACGGATGTTCCACGACATTAAAATGTAACCATCAATGGATAAAAGATGACATCTTTGGTGTTAACATTGCCAAATTGTGGTATAAGAGGAATAAAACACTTCAGGACATGCTGTTTATAAAAAATAAATAAATAAATAAAAAATACTGTAAAATTAACTGTAAATATTTCCCTATAATGTCACACACATTTCTGTGCAACAAAGAGGCAAAGGAAAATAAAGAGATGAGTAGAAAGAAACACAGAAAATCCAAACCTGTGATAAGAGAAGAGAATATAAATAATTTAACAGCATTCATTCTCTTTTTTTCTCATCTAGATTAAGGCTCATCGCTCCCTAGAATCTGGCAGTCATTTACTAATCACTTAAAAGGCCTGATGAAAGCCTGATGAAAGCCTGATGAGGGTTGGGACAAAACCGTGTGTGTTTGCATGTGTGTCATACTTATGAGGGCAATTAGCCTGCAGGCGAAATGTCAGCTAGTTCCTGGCGTGTGTGTGTGTGGGGACATGCCGTGCTCACTGGGTGCGGCAAGACTGGTATCTTGGTCAAGCCGTAGAACTAAAGCTGAACTTTAGACACATTACCGTGTCTATATAAGTGACAGAGAAAGAGCGAAAGCAAGTCTGCAAGTCTTTAATACTCACACAGAGAGTAGAGCTCTGAAAGCCTTCCACTCGCTGCCACTGTTCGCACTTCTGCTGCAGTGAAGTCGTCAGTATCGACTGCACAGCCAGCATCCTGCACAAGATACAGCCACATATGGGAATGCATTCTCTCTTACATGCAGTCATGGAAAAAAAGATAGTACACCCTCCTTGAATACGATGTTTTTTTTGTTTTTTTTTTAAATCAAGGGCCTCAGGTGACCAAAAACACAACAGAGTGGGTCAAAATGTCTTACTTTCTTCTTTACTTCAGGTTATTGTCGCTAAAGGTAGTTCTACATAATAATGTTACTGAATTATAGGGTGTACTTATTTTCCCCCCACCTAGTTTCTGAATTACTTTTTTTGGGGAAAAAAATGACTACATATTGAAATCTGTTGTGCTTTTGTTGTTGTCAAATGAGGTTATCTGTTTATAGAAGTGCGGGAGAACCCCCATAATAAAGTCCAACACCTAGACAAGACAAGTGTACTGCAAGATCATATACATATGCGGTTACTCCAATATTGAAATCAGAATACTGAAACATTGTGGACAAGGTTAACTGTCCATAATGCAGCTAACTGTCATTTGTGATGTTTATTCTGGATATTTCATATACACACATATCCAGATGTAGATATTCATTCAGTTGCAAAAATGACTAAAATTTCTATACCTTCTACACACACACACACACACACACACACACACACACACACACACACACACACACACACTGTGCAATGCAGTGCCACTGTACTGTATGTATCAGTTCAGTGCTCCAAATATCTGTTGGATTTAAACTCAACGTGGACATGGCCTAAACTGGAAAGGGTTTTTTTTTTTTTTTTTTTCTTTGTTGAATTAAATATGAATCAAACCACCACGTCCCCAGAGAAATGACAGCAGCACTGTCAGCATGGTCGCTGAATTGACACGTGAAGCGACTCTGACAGTTCCTCAACCTCAGCTACATCACTCAAGTATAAACTAGAGATGTGCGTGTGGAATTATTGTTGGGGTTTGTTTTTTTATGCGACTTACACAGACATTTTTGTTTATACCTGTCCATGACATATTCAGACAAATTTAGTTCATTCTATTTCACAAAACATGAAACAATTAGCAGCCTAATTTAAACTAGCTCAACCATGACCAGACAGTTATTAAAGATGAATGAATAAATGCTGTAAGTGCATTGCACACATCTGCACTAACGAACGTGGTCTTTTTTTTTTTTTTTTTGCCCCTGCAAGCTTCATATCTGACTGGTTACTTGTTTGGCCCGACATCTTAAAAAAAAATAAAATAAACAAACGCACACGCCTGACTTTTTTTTGTTGTGTCTGGCAAGGTTTCTTAACACACACACACACACACACACACACAAAAGTGTATATGTATCCATATAGAACAAATTATCTTTTTCATTCCAAGTATTCATATTTAGTTACATGCCTAACACAGTACATACACACAAGCCATTACCTTAAGGGCAACACGGGCGCTGTCCACTGAGGAGAAAGTAGGCAGTACGTAGGTGGAGTACGTGTCAACATCAAGATGAACGTTCAGCTCTTGCATGGCCTTGAGCACCTCCAGAGTACCTGAACAAAATCAGAGCAATACAACAGCCATCAGTTAGTGCTGTCAGACACAGCAGATCTGCGAGAACAGCATTTACGCTATGATTTTTGATCATCTTGCTCAACAAGTTCTTACTAACAATCACTGCTCAGAGGTTCAGTGTGCTTCTCAGAGGCAGGGACCATGCACGGTCCATGATGCTACATGAGGATCGCTGCCATGTACCCTGCCTTAAAGGCGGACACTCTCTGGCCAAAAACACGTTAATCAGAATATTCTTTGTTCAGCAGTCCTTCACCAAGATCTCCAGCAGTGCCTTGTGCTCCAGGCTCAAGCAGGGCTTCATACATATGGAAGAGTGCAAACCACGCATGAGTGTTTCTGATAAGTGAGTGTGCAGATAGATCCATGAGAGGGGTTGTAAGTGCATGAAGCACATGAACTAGCAATTTCTGCTGTTTACATTCAACCAGGACTTCGGTGCTCTGTATCCCAACACCCTGGGGAAATGCATTCACCTGGCTGGGCCTCGCACGCTCTCTCTCGCCACACAGCTGAATAAAATATAAGAGGTGCTTTTATCTGCCATTAAACCTCACATCTGGTGAACATAAATGAACAGGGATATCCATCCCTCAATTTGACTCCCTCCATTCATGCTCCTTCACGGCCCGATGCTCCTCCGCTCTCAAGAAAAAGCCAACAGTCGATCAGACATTTCTTCCTCAATGGAACCTGAGAGCCTGCCATCAATTCATTCCTGTTTTATGAAAGGAGCACACCTGCTTTCCTTATTAATAATCCATAACCCCATTTCACATCCATAAATGTGGCTCAAAGACCGTCAAGCGAACAGGAACATGTGAATGGGGCTGGAAAAAAGAAAAGCAGCAGTATAGCCAAGCTTCCCGAATCAGCAGATTTTCTTTTTCCTTTGGATCTCAGGAGAGCATGCGAGGGGGCTTTTTACAGCATTAGGAGTTCAGCAAATTCTCAGATGACTCTCAGGTTTCTGTTTGCCTGGTTTCATGACCGAACTGCAAATGGAAGATGCAACCAAGATAGTAAAGAGTTTCCTCCACTGGAGAGTACAGAAAGAGCAGAGTTCAGCCTGCAAATATTAAACTTAGTCGTTAAATACATTGGTCTGACTCAAAAGCAGAGCGGGGAAGTAAAATATCCCCATCAGCAGAGAACCCTAAACCCTACAAGAGAAGGAACATTAAACACCATCCTCAGACTAGGTTAAACATGGAGGGAGAAAACCCCAAAATGTAGATTTCACTGTGCAAAAGACCAGAATCTAGGTGTCACTAGTGTTTATGGGAAACGCAACACTCATCAACTTCCTGCTGATAACGGTAACAGTAGGATTTAGCCCTTGCTCCATCAATACCTAAAGCAAATGGTGCAGCAGTGCTTTAGCCCTTTTAGGACTTTTAGATTAAAGGACACAACAGGAGTAAAAGTGACAGATCAGTAATGCAGATCATGCACTTCTTTTGTCCTTGAGACGCACTACCATCACATCCTTACTATTGGAGTGAAACGTCAACATCAAATCACTGCTGATGGGCCAAGACCGCTTCTCATCTGGCTCAGGAGTTGAACAGGGCAGGATATAAAATATGCATATAAATGAATGTAGAGATAGACAGAACAGGCAGATGACAAAAGGAGGAAGACGTTTCATGTGTCCTTCTGTCTGACAGGCAACGCAGGTTTCTAATGCGGAGCTAAAATCGGTTTGTGGGTGAAGAGGAAGGCCAGTGCGCGTTTCTCACACCGTGTCAAAGGCAACGCGCCGCCTCCGCTGATCCACACTGACAAGCGCTGTTCGCTTGCGGCTGGTGAGATAGCACTAGCATATGCTTCCGCAAACCCGTCTTCCCAAATCCACACCTCATCAAAATGCAAACTTTTCCCTCCGCTTCTCTCACTCGCATTCGTTTTTGTGGAAGGGGAGGGGGGTTTGTTTGGCGCCTGCCCGCTAGTGACACCTGTGGACGTAAAGTGACGTGGTGCTTAATATTTCATGGCCGTGCACAGCGACGCGCGTAATCCAAAGTGAATTCCCTCAGAGCGCTCACATTTACATGAGACCAAGTCACCCTGCATTCCATCATATGAGCTTTACCATGGCATCCTCTCTCTCTCTCGCTCTCTCTCACACACACACAAATGGGATGGTGTTAAGAGAGCCTGCATCCTTCTTGAGGGCTACTACCAGCAAATGAGTGTGAAACAAAGTTCGGCCCAATAATCTATATTCGCGATTGAAAATATTCATAATTTCAAATATGACCAAAATATGTAACCTTGTTTTCAGTCATGTCATTTATCACACTGGCAGATAGATTCAGTACATTTACTTTCAAGCATCTGTTTCATATAAACACTTCATATTTTTGAAACTCATATTGTTCATATTTTGCAAATGATGCATTTGCTATAAAGTTAATATGATCTTCCTTTCGCGTTTTTCACAGAACACACAGAAACGGGTTAAAAAGTGCAGATTTTAATCTTATGGTGAAGCTCTGACATTGCAGTTAACTGCTCACATAGCCACTGGTCATACTGGAGGACACACACACACACACACACACACACACACACACACACACACACACACACACACACACACCCCTACCTGCCACAGGCACTATGACATCATCAGCTCAGGCTATTGCACATAAGGTCCACAATCATTTCAGATGTTTGTCATTTTGATACGCAGTAACAATCACTGAACACTGAGTAAGCAAACTTGTGTCATTTCACTCAGACGAATAGCAGTCAGGACCTACCTGGTGTGTTTTTGTCTTTCTGGTGCTTGGTTAAAAGGGGCCAGAAGTAGTGAGGCCTGATCGGAAGTCCTTCTTCCTTCATTTTCTTCATCACCTCTACTGCCATAGCTATATAATAAGAGACGTTATTAGCATTGTTTTTTTGAATTTTTGACACTTAGCATGAGCATTTTGACACCCAGCCTCCAAGTGCGCGCGCACACACACACACACACACACACACCTGTGTTCTTGGACTCCAGAGCACAATACAGTGTGAACTGCAGTGGTGAAGAGTGCAGGTTGGAATCCTTTAGTTGTGTGCAGAAATTGACCAACTTTTCAGGAGACTGTAACAGAAATACACAAATCAAATACTTTCACTGACAGACAGAACCAAGTAAACATTCTTAATATTGTTAACACTGTTAATACAAGTATGTACAGACAGAAGTGCCAAACACAATCATTCATTATATTCTGCAGTTACGTAACAAGTATGAACCCATTTATGAATTTGGTCAGACTGGAGTTTCATTAAAGCCACTGTTAACTTAGTGTCATGATTAGCCTCTTACTATTAGCTGTAGCTTTTGTGTTCCATTTACAATAGATGGCATGGAAATATGATGCTGGTCTTTTCTGTTCAGAGATTTTTCCCCCTGTTACTTTCTTCTGGCTGGTTTAAGTTAGACATGAATACCTGGAGGTGGACACCTGGAGGTGTCATCAGGTCACTTCATATAGAAAGCTGGATGGTTTGTTAGCTACTTGCTTTACACCAGACATGAGGAAAGTGAAGTAATGTATTTCCTGCTCATTCAGCCTCTTGGATACAGTGAAACTGTCTTTAGTAACAGTGGGGCTTGTTTATTAAACTGGATATGAAAAAATTAATGTGTACAATGTTTACCAAATTTCTCATGTAAAGGTGTTCATGAAAATGTAGTTAGTTGGGGGGGGACACAAATTTTGTATCCTACAATTGCCCCTGAGTTTGTATACATTTACGTTTAAAGAGACTCACTGATGTAAACCTTGACTGATCAGACTCAAAGCACATAATTGTCATGCATTACTGCAATTATACGGATTGCGCTGCCAGATTAATTTTCTTCAATTGCACACATGAATGAAAATTTTGTGAAACTTGAAAGCAAGCTATCCAATAGAAATCCACAAATGAAGACAAATAAGATTCAATTAGGACAAAAGAAACGGTGCTGCATAAAAAGAGGAAGAGTTCGTTTTTGCCTTTGGTACTCAACAGGGTTAGATGCCATTTTCTCATTTTCATCTCGAGTAAGTGACATTTCGAACACAATACGGCCAAATGTTCTGCTTATTTTTGCTCCGCTAGCAGAAATAGATCCCGCACAAGCCGCACTCACTTTATAGCACGTCAGCTAACTCACATTGATTTGTACATTTCTGTTAAAGGTGCTTCTGGTAAAACTGGTGTCCCTTCGTCTTTTTTTTTATCTTCATCTGATGAACGTTCATATTTTAAGCCAAAAGTTATATTCCTGAAAAGTATCATTTGCCATATCCGCTGATGATGTTGCTGACACTACTGTAGTAACAGTTTCAAATTAGGAATTGGAAATTTACATGGTGAACACAGACGAGCGATAGTGATACACACAGTAAAAGGTCCCAATGTGGTTATTGGATACATAAGCACTCTTGGCACATTGCCTGTCCAATCAAATTAGTGGATCCTAACTATATACTATTGTAAAAAGTGTATTAAGTGGCAGATTTTAACACTTTAAACCATGTTGGCAGAGGCTATTGACTGTAGAATGTCTAATATGTGTAGCTCCTCACCTTATTCATGTTCACACAGTGACGCAGGAAGAAGTTGCCCATGTTCAGAGTTTCACCGTCCTGCAACTCTGTCTGTAGACCAGGGAAGGTTTTCAGCACAGTAAATGCTGTATCCTCATAGCCCTGGGTGGTCAGACTCAAACACAGGTTCATTGCATCTGTTTGCGCACACACACACACACACACACACGAAATACATTTACAAACTGCATAGCAAGATGTAAAAACATTCATGCACATCAATCTATTCGTGTCATATAGTTCTGCTATTTATGTACAATGCTTTTCAATGCTCCACAACAAAATAATAAATAAAAGAAATGACAGAAAGGTGCTAAACATTACAAGCCAACATGGCCGTACCTGGCACGTAGCCTCTCTCATGCCGCATGCACTCCACTATTTCAGGCACATACTGCTGATGGCCAGCTTTAGCCAGACTGAACACCAGCTGCATCAGGTCTCTGTCCATCAGATTGGCATCTTTGCTCTGTGCCGTGTTCAGAGTCTGTGCACGATTCAGGAAATACAGCAGACACAATTAAACAAGAATGTAGGACCACACACCCAAAATAAAAACTCTAGTACAACTGCTATCTTGATTTGTTTCTCAATGTAATGCAATTCAAGAGCAGCTTCAATTCTGCAGCATTTGCACATGAGCATCTATTACATAACCCCCCATATTGACCAATGAGCATAGATGCTGTACTACATGGCCTCACACACACACACACACACACACACACACACCTCTGAAACACGATGGGTCTGCACAACAAAAACGGGAGAAACAATGTCAGGAGGCTAAACTGTGAACGCTTTTAAAAATGAGCCAAATAATCACAATAATACCACAATAATCAAATTTGCATCTAAATAAATCAATAAATGGTGACATCAGGGTTTAATTCTAAGTCAAAATCCTCCTTAATTACAATACTGAATTTCCCTAATACCTCACCTCCTTGATTTTGGTCATGTTTCCCACTTCAGCATAAGCCACGAGTAAAGCAAGGTAAGTGTCTGGGCCTGGCTCAATACCCGCCCCTCTCATGACGGACAGGATGTTTTCCGCACTCTCCATGTCTCTGTGCAAAAAAAAAGGTAGCAGCATTTATATTATAGCCAGATAGGGAACATAAGAACTCATAGCTGCTGGCCACCGAAGACGACTCACCCCGCTCGGCTGTGACCCATCACCAGAGAGTTGAACACAGCCTCTGTGATGGGCAAGTCTTTGCTCTTCATGAAGCCCAGAATTTTACTGTAGACAGAGAGCACGGGTCATGACTGTCATGGAACTGCAAACAGTAGAATTCTCAAAAGCACAGCAAGATCACTACCACCTGCATTTTCTATTCTATAGAGTATTCATTTATACACTGTATGGCCAAACGTACTGTATGTGGACACCTGACCATCACAGCCACATTTGATTGCTGAACATCATATTTATTCCCCCCCCTTTGCTGTTATAATAACCTCCACTCTTCTGGGGAGGCTTTCCACTAGATTTTGGAGTGTGACTGTGGGAATTTGTGTTCATTCAGCTGTTTAAGAGCATTAGTGAGGAGGTCTGGGGCGCAGTCTGCATTCCAGTTCATCCCAAAGGTGTTCAGTGGGGTTGAGGTCAGGGCTCACACGAGTTCTTCCACTCTAAACTTAACACACCATGTCTTCATGGAGCTCGGTTTGTGCACAGGGACATTGTCATGCTGGAACGGGTTTGGACCTCTTAGTTCCAGTGAAGGGGAATTGTAATGTTACAGCATACCGAGACATCCTATACAACTGTGTGCTTCCAACTTTGTGGCAACAGTTCAGGGAGGAACCACATACGGGTGTGATGGTCAGGTGGCAACACAAAAAATAAATTAATTAATTAATTAAAAACAAAAAAACAAAACAAGACCATCCAGTGTGAATTGCACATCCAGACTCACCTCGCGCCTTCAATGTCCCCATTTTGACAGTATGCTGTAATCAGTCTCTGATAAGTCACCTGACAAGAGAGGATCATTTTACAGTTTAGCCAACTTTAACTCGAAGCTGAGATGAGAAATTGTAAAGTTATACAATTACCGAAAAGAAAAATACTACTACTACTACTACTACTACTACTACTACACCTCATAATGCTGAATTGGAACAGCCTCAACGAAGCTGACTGTATGTATGTCTACATCTTAACTAAAACAGACAAGCGGCACTGTCTGATGATAAAATGCAGAGCTAACACACAAAAAGCGCAAAGGTTGGCAGGTCTGCGAAAGTTTTTATCTAAATTAGGGCTCCTCCGCTTCCTAAATCCTAAAACAGAAAGGCATACCTTTATTCACCTAACGTAACTCATCCTGCCGATACTTTCACCTTTACTCCCAGTGAGTTTACAAATCTAAGCTGTCCAAAACTTCACTCACTCTGTTGGGCTGCACACTGGCTGCTTCCATCTTGCCAAGAAAATCGGTGGGCGAGAACTTGAACTCATTCTGCAGGTAGACTTTAAGCAGCGCATTGTAATGGCTTACATCATAAGTGGCACCTGGAAGAGAAACCGTACAGTTACAAAAAAAACGTACGGCTTTTTAACTGACAGGAGCTTTCACACTTTCCCTTCAGTATGATATGATTTCACATCTGGACTGATTTCACATCTGGCCTGAGTTGTGATGGCTTGGGAAATCTCTTCACATGGTCCAATGTTGACATTTTCTTCTATACAAAGTTTTGAAAACTACAAGAAATACGTAACAATATCGCATTTTGTAGTATTATATCAAGTTATAGTTACGGTATATAAAAGGTTATAAATATATAAAAGTAGATAAAAGGTTATAGCATTGTAATAAGTCTGGTTAGCCCGAAAAGCATTTCTGTGAACATTTAAAGAGTCCACCGTCAGCGATGGCACATTTTCACTGTATTTTGACAGCTGGTAATGAATTTCACTATGGCACATAACCCACACTTTGAGCTAGCAAGAAATCATCTTTGCAAACTGACTCTTTTTGTTTGGCTCCTTATTGACTTAACATGATTTTGCAAGTAGCCTAGAGAAAATTAGAAAGGTAATAAAAATATTTCTATATCTATTTGCATAAATATGTTTACATTCTCTTAGAGTAGATGTGCCAAAGCTACTTTTACCACTATTATTGTTGCTGTTCTTGTTATTATCATCATCATTATACCCATATTCAGTTCACTAATCAGCTGAACCCTGGTACTGGGTGGCATTCCACAAAGCGAGCTAACTCAATAAGCCCGGTTTATTTCCTTCAGATTTGGTTCCACAAGCAAATCTAATCATAAGCCTCGCAGAGTTACTATGACAGCATATGCTTTTGGACAAACGTGCTCTGTGCCAGCTTAGATGTGAAGTTTAGTTTAGCTTGATGAATTCTATTGGCCAAGCCTTGTGCTTTCATAGTCTAAACTGAACTAAAATGAGTGAGCCTAAACATTACTACAATAAAAATCTGGCCTTAAATGAATCCAGTTAATAGAAATAAAAATAATAATAATAATAATAATAATAATAATAATAAGAAGAAGAAGAAGAAGAAGAAGAAGAATTATTATTATTTCTTCTCAGTTATGTGACTGTTATAATGCACTATTTGTACTTGGAGATTACGTATGTATTAATCATGTTAATCTTGACCACAGAACTAATTTAAATGGCCTTTCATATAATTAAAACAGACTAACTAAAACACACACATTTGTCTTTCCTTTAAATGGCTTAAATATGTTTTATCATTTTGAAGAACAATAGAAATAGAGTAAAACAGCTCCATAAATGCACATAGAAACAAAAAAAAAAAGTTATTATTTATAAATATCCCTAAGTGCAAACAGAACTTAATAGAACTGATAATATTTGTGCGTTATTAACTGCCAGCTAACTATAGTATTTTATAGCCTTTTCTCTAATAAAAATGCAACTGCATGACCTAGGACACCAAATTCCTCATCACTCAGACAACGTTCGTACGTGAAAACAAGCTGGTGTGCTTGAAAATCATTGCAACGTGAAATCAACTTCAAGATTAGAGCAAGCTTCATCAGAAGGGTTAAAGCGAGCTGCTTGGGAAAACTGAAAGCTTCGACATTTTTCAAAAGAGTATGAGGTTCCGAGCCATTTGCAAGGCTGGATATTAAACAAGAAGCAGTAACAGGCAGCACGCTTTGCTGTTGTCTGTTTAAAACAAATTCCAGCGTGCTTGGCGCTCTCCTCAAACTTATTCATCTCATTACAGCTTGAGAGTCAAATCTGTGAAGTTGGGCAGCGACGTTTCACTGCAAAAAAACGGCATCTTAGCGAGTGAAAATATCTTGAATATAGTCACATTTATCTATTATTTCCTATGATAAGATTACAATAAACTAAATATTATTAAGATTATTAAGCCTATGTCTAGACTTATCTTACTTAGACATACCGTATTTTCTTATTCTTTTGGAAAATGATTTCACTTCTTCCCAGAAATAAAATGAACAAAATTATCAAAATGTTCTGCCAATATTTCTATATATGCCAATATTTCTGCCGCTATTTCAAATGTGAATTTATTAAAAACATGTCTAGAACAGGTTTAATAATCTTATGATTATTAGTAATCTTCTAAGAGGAAATGCTACTGACTATATTCAAGATATCTGAACTTGCTAAGATGTCATATCCGCAGTGTTCTTGAATTGAGAGTGATTTACAAAGTGCCTCACAACCACACGCAGTACGCACAAGGCGCTTTTCCAAGCAGAATAACTTCTTACCCAACTCCTGCAGCTTGTCCCAGATGCGGTGGCCCAGCTGACTGCGCTCTTCAAGAGGCATCTCAGGCAGCAGTGAGCCACAGCTCCTCAATAGCAGCAGGGCTTGATTGCCACTGGGGTACCCTAGACAGAGAAATCAGTTTTCCTAATAGTAAATAAAGCAATCTGGGGCTGTTACAAAGGTGACATCATTTCAGCCAGACCACATTTAACTGAAAAAAGTGTATCATATCTAATCTGTGATGCTCCATGCAATGTTCCAAGCTGTGGCACAATGATGGCATTTACTAGAGGTGTGTACAATTACACTGTACCTGTGCGGCAGATGTCATGAAAGATGCGCTGAATCAATGTTTTGGTGACTCGACCGGTCCGTCTGACCGAGCTGTCTAGTTTAGCGAGAGCCCAGTCGAACTGCTGGGCCTGCTTGGTGCGTACGGCGATATTAGGTTCATCTTTCACTATACCTTTCCTCTCAGCAGCTGCACTGAAGCACCGCAGACCCAGAGAGCACCAAGCAGACCTGAAGAAGAAGAAGAAGAGGAAGAGGAAGAAGTTATTTGTCACGTATACATTACAGCATGGTCGAATTCTTTTCTTTGCCTATCCCAGCT
Organism: Pangasius djambal; assembly: GCA_022985145.1. Lineage (NCBI taxonomy): Eukaryota > Metazoa > Chordata > Actinopteri > Siluriformes > Pangasiidae > Pangasius > Pangasius djambal. The sequence continues at coordinate 20,509,311 of CM040977.1, forward strand.
TGTTATGAAGGGCTTAGAGCACAGGGTGAGGACATACTGAACCTAGAAGGTGTTTTATTAATAATGTATGGCCTTATTTAGCCATTATAATTCCCCATGCAATACAGTCAATTCAATTTTATTTATATAGCAATTTAACAGACATTGTCACAAAGCAGCTTTACAGAAATGTACACATTCTGGATATACATTTTTAAAGTATCCTTTTTATCCATTTTTCATTATGAACTATTTTTTCCCAAGGGAAAAATTATTACAAATCGTATACAATGAGTGAGTAATGAGGGAACATGTAGGATTTGGTCCTTACAGCCACATCCTTAAAGTACTGGTGTCTGATACTGACCTAAAGTGCTGGATCTCTACTAGATCTAGATTTGACATGTTCCTGTTTGAGTCACTGCTGTGTTTTATGTCGTCAGAGTGTGTAATGTTGACTGGCTAACATATCTTGTGTTAAAGACTGTTGCCACTGTAACTCTGAGCTTGGGCATAACTTTGCAACAGAAGTTTGCAGAGTGTCAGCTCGGTATCAGAGCCGAATCAGTTATCATCCGACAGTCAGAGCTACAATATCAGTATCATACTGAAGAGGAAAAATCATCAACTACATCACATACAAATGTGCATGTGATGGGGAATGAATGAATGACCTTGAAACCAAATGACCTGAGAAACACACCGCAACAAACATCTCTGATGTATTCCTCTGAGAAACACTGATTTGTCTTTATAAAAAAATAAAATAAAAATAAGTTCAAAAAAAAAAAAAAAAAACTTTTTGCTAAGTACTTAGCGAAAGCAAAAAGAGGTCATGGAATTCAAACAGGGCTAATATAAAACTAAATGAAAATCAGACCCACTGACATTCTCTTTACAATCTGCAAAGTACTGAAATGAGTGGTGTGAAGTTTGATGTTGACAATTTAGAGCCATTCCTCCTTTTTCTCTAATGTTTTACACAAGATGCTGATGCTTCTGCTTGAGAAGACGGGCCTTGGCTTAATCTCAGGAGCTCCCAGTAGTGCACTACATAGACTGTAGAAGCCATTAATTCACATCCAGGGGAATATAAACAAGTTTACACAAGCTGCATGAGTTCAGATATGGCCGGGGTTTAATCCTACATGGCTCCCTAACTGAGTTATAATGCATCACACAGAATGAAAAAGCCATTCTATCATGGGTACTGTAACATGCATGTGAGGATTAGCCCATGGGTTTCAATAACAAGGCACTGGATAAAACTTCTGACTCCTGCACGAACATGGTGTTTACAATGATCCACACTGACAAGCAAGATGACTTTATCGTAAATCAGTCCTATATGGTATTGCCCCCCAAGCTCAATGACAACTGCGTGCTCCCAAACAAGCATGGCTATCCGGCATGCTAACCTACCTGCTCGCACCCAGAGATCTCACAGCGATTTGTCTCGGACAAGCTTCGATTCCTCTCTCGCCGACTGCTCTGCTGTATAAACGATTAATCGGCGGTCCATGACTGTTTACCTTTACTCGTAGCAAAGGAGAAGGTGAGAGTTTCAGTAACCGAGTAGATCTTAAGAGCGCAGCCATGTTTAACCTGCAACAGAGTGGAAGAAGGACATCCGTACCACGTGACAGGTCATAGGGCACTGGACGAGCCCATTAGATGCAAACTATCGGGGGGGAACCTGTGTACGCTAGTAATGGTTTTGTGATACTGCAATCTTTAGTGAAAATCTTTTAACTTTTTGACCAGGTAGTAAATCAAAGTGAGTGCTTCGTTGCACTTGGTGTTTATTTAACATATAACTTTCGCTTCATCTTACATTCCTGTATGTACATATAACCCCTGACGGCGTAAATGAAATGTACAATGAGAAACATTATGAAGAGCTCAGAGGCTTGCAAACCTCTGGTGTTGAAAGTTTCTTTCTTTCTTTTCCTGGTTTTTCATTGGCTATATACTGCAGACGCATTCATTCATTCATTGTTTCATTATGTGTTTATTTATTTAGAAAGCACATTTGAATGAATATGTAATATATATGCACTATGTCGCTATACTACTACTACTATTAATACTCTGCTATTACAAGCACAGCTCATGTCTTACAATTTCTTATTAATTTACAAACAGAGCTTAGCCAAGTGTAGGGGAAATGACATCTATAGGGCTTTAGGCTACTTAAATAATCACACACTACTGTATGCCAAAATAGTACATCTCCAGCAGTGCGTACTCTTCAGTAGGGTAGTATTCTTACTCTATACACACTACATGGCCAAAAAGTTTGTGGACCCCAGACCATCACAGCCATATGTTCTTGTCGAACATCCATATCCAGATTTAGTCCTCTTTGCTGTTATAATAACCTCCACTCTTCTGGGAAGGATTTCCACTAGATTTTGGAGCGTGGCTGTGGGGATTTGAAATTGTAATGTAGTCAGAATTGCAGTTTATCCCAGAGACATCCTATACAAGTGTGTGCTTCCAGCTTTGTGGTAACAGTTTGGGGAAGACCCACATATGGGTGTGATGGTCAGGTTTCCACGAACCTTTGGCTGTATAGTGTAGTTCTGAAAACGAAAACCTTTCCTGACCTGAAAGATGTTTCCCCTTTGCATGAATTTCATTCAGAAGTAAAAGCGCATTTAAAGCTTCCATTTCAACACCAATGAAAAACGTTTTTGAGTGCCTCTACATTTCTAACCAAATCTACATATGGAAAAACAGCATTGCTGCCAAAATGTAAAGATTTATAAGTTTAAAGTGGGAAGTGAGTTAGCATCGAATTAGCAGCATCATCCACCTTAGGTTCTGTCTCATCACCTGAGGTAAAATTCACTCAAGGCATTATATGATTTAAAGAAATAATCACTGGTTAATTCAGTCTGTTTTGACTAAATTACTGATTACTATTTTTTTTTTTTTTAACTTTTATTCAGGCATTTAAACATTTTTATACTTTGTGTGCTGTTATCTGTACAGAGTACTTAAATGCTCTTCTGTGTTTTGATGATGTGACGGAGCAGGAGCATCATGGACAGTTTGACAGCCGATATCTGATTATGAACTGAGTCGATTTGATTTATGTCCATTTCACTATGGCCTGTAATTAGCTAAAAAAAAAAAAAAAAAACACGATCAAATCGTGTTATTCATTGCATGAAATGGAACTTACACTTAGCTTTAAGCAGACTGACTGTATTAGAAATTAGAAAGTACATCAAACTAAATAAAAATGTTTCTATATCAATAAAATAGATTTATGTTTTCTTAAAATATAAATGTCAAAGTATATTATTTTATTATTGGGACCTACTGAATGTTTTCCAGAATTCAGCCATACTGACATCTGATGGGTTTTCCGGGATGCCTCAGGAATTCCCTACATCTGCTTTCACAGCACTGACTTTAATAAGAATTCATCAACAAAGTTTATTTGTCCCGAGTTGTGAAAGGCAAAACTGTTTGTTTTAAGAAACATTTTTCTTCTTTCCTACAGCAAAGCTTTTTATATCTCTTTTTTCCCCTGCTAGTTAATGGTAATGTGTAATGTAGAAATGTGTAGAAATGTGTAATTTCATTTAAAACTGCAAGAAAAGAAGCTGTGCTCCAGTAGTGATCCTACAAGGAGAATCATCTGACTGCCAAGAGTCATAAATGAGACCAATTTTTTCCTTTTATTTTATTTTTGTTTAATATCATTTGTCAAGTCAAGTCAAGTCAAGAGGCTTTTATTGTCATTTCAACTATATATAGCTGACTCAGTACACAGTGAAATGAGACAATGTTTCTCCAGAACCTTGGTGCTACATAGAACAACATAGTCACAACATAGTGTTCGCAACAGTATATTTTCGGATTCTGATACAACTTTTTTACTTCTGTATCTTTTGCCACATAATGTATTGTTTTTACCAGACTGTGAGATTCTCCATAACTATCTTAATGTAATTCCTATATGATTTTATTTTGACATCAGACATTACAGCCTGCTTGAATTTCTGCTGTGCAATCCTTCTTGCTTATTTAGAGATATGATGTGTACAGTGTTGAGGTTGGAAGCTGATTTGCTCTAGCTGTGGTCGAGTTTGAAAAGGTCAGGCAGGTGGGGTGCCCTCCGATGCCCAAACCGATGCCCACCAGGTCACTGTGCCTCGTGCCGGGCATCAGGGCCAGGGGGCTCCATTATGTCTGACAAATTGCAGGCTGCACTCGTTTTCAAAGTGGACACCAAGCACACACGCAAGCAGCACAGCATAACCTTCACAGCAGCAGCCAGCCGACAGGCGACGTGGAACAGGCACTGCCTGCCAGGCACATTTGTCTGGCTCCTACTGAGCAAGTCACCTGCTGCCCCAGACTGCCCCTGTCTGTCAGAACCCTGCCCATCACGGCCTCCTGCTGGTTCGAGACCAAAGCAAGGCTTCTGGAGTAGCATCAGTGTGTTTGAACAAGATTACCATAATTCATAATAAAGGACTACAAGAGGATAATAATTATTAACTGTATGAAAACTGCATATAGCAGGATCCAAAAGTCTGAGACCACATTGAAAATATGGGATTTTTTTTCCATTTAAAATTGGAAATAAACAGAAGGTTTTAGAATTTTTTAATATATTTAAAATAAAGAAAGTAAATGGTCAATATCTTGAATATTTACTATGCAAGTTTCTGCATTATTTCTAAGTCCTTATTGAAATGTAAGCAAATTTGTGATATTGACCATGTTAACTGCTTTGCGCAAAGATTTTCCTCATGCCTAATCTCTTCTATTGAAGCATGTGTTCGGACGAAACTTCACTGGATTTGATCTAAAATAGATCAGAAGATTTTGCTCAAACTTGTGAAGTCCATGCCAGCTCGAGTGCACACTGTCATTAAAGCAAAAAATAAAAAAAAAAAATACTAAGCAACTCTGAAATTCATGTTTCTAAGATTCTTCTTTTCACTCAAGTTGTTGTCAAGAATATAATTTGTAATGAATATTGTTGTATTAAATTAGAAAAGAATGCAAAAAAAAAGCATTTTAGTACTCTCAGACTCTTGGACCCCACTGTATGTGTGTAAAGGTAATAAAGACTTTAACCTTGATCTTGCAGAAAATGTTGAATTTAATATGTGAGCTGACTATAAAATCTAGTGACAGTGTGTTTGTGCCATCTGTTCCCAGCTTATATTAGGATATGGTGTGGTATGAGAAATATACAGTATGATCATTGTACATCCTGTATGAAGCTTTTCAATATATCACAGTATCATTGCATTGTCTGACAACTTTGAGTTGTGATGCAATCAGGCTTATCAGTATGTGGAGCTCATGTAAATTTTGTTAGCAGTTGATGCTAAGTGTAATTACTGTGTAACTTTAGTTGTATGGAGTGTTTTCTTAATACTTTACACACATCTGAGGGGAAATGATGATATTCCTGGTAGTTTAGTCTTGTATCCAGTGTCATTTTGAAATTACACTTGCTGCATAAACTTTATTACAAATGTGCTAGATAGAGATAAATTAAAAAAAAAAAAAAGATATATAATGAGACTAAAAAATTTATCTAGAAACACTCTATTGCCAAAAGTATGTGGACACCTGACCATAACACCCGTATATGGTTCAACCCCAAACTGTTGCCACAAAGTTGGAAGCATCCAATCGTCTAGAATGTAGCATTAAGATTTCCTCAGATTTCCCCACAGGAGCTAAGAGGCCCGAACCTGTTCCAGCATGACAATGCCTCTGTGCACAAAGCGAGGTTTATGAAGATGATTTGCCAAGGTTGGTGTGAAGGAAATCAAGTCACCTGCACAGAGCCCTTACCTCAATCCCACCGAACACCTTTGGAGTGAACTGGAACCTTAACTTCGCACCAGGCCTCTTGCCCTACATCATTGCCCAGTGTCTTGTGCTCTTGTAGCTGAATGAACAAATCCTCATTGAAGAGCTTATTATAACAGCAAAAGGGAAACAACTCCATATTAATGCCTGTGGTTTTGAGATGGGATGTCCAATGGTCAGGTTTCCACATACTTTTGGCCATATAGTCTATGTAATAATAATATTTTAGTATTATATATATCAATTAAACATGAGCTCTACTTATTAGTTCTAAATCATTAGACATTTCTCCCAATGCCACTTAGTTTTTATTATTGTGACCAAGCTGAACTGAAGACCAGAAATCTTCAGAGGTCAAGTGTCACTTAGCCCAAATTGGGGTATGTACACATTTTGGGAGAATCTTACACTCCTAAAACACTAATAGAAGGAATGTTTTTGATTCCTATGCAGCTCGTATGTCCCCCACAGATATTAATATTTTACCAAATGTACACGAAAATGAATACAAACAGGGTCCCATGAATTGCTAGTGAACCTCTACTAACTAGTGAACCTGTCTGTGGGAGTGTTCTGCTCTCCGGAGTAGAGAGAATCTGCACTCTGGCAGAAGTGTGTGCTTTTTTGGCAGCCATGCATGAGAGCTAAAAGCAGGGAGCTCAGGGGAGGAAACATCTCAAGGTCACTAAATAATAAAGGAGAGATGAGAAGGTGAGCTGAGCACTGAAGCTCGTTCTTCCCTCCCTTTTTTTTGCTGAATGAAATGCCAGAACTTTTCCTACAGCATGAATGCATTTGTTAGCAATCTTTTATTCATCATGTTAATCTATTATTTACTGATTATATCCACTTCTCTACTTAAGATTTTTGATGTTTTTTTTTTATTTCTTGCACTCTAAAGAAAAACCATGTCATACGCTGTTATTATATTCATTGTTCAAATCGTTGGTAGATGTAAAAATGTAATAATAATTCAGCTCCAGCATGGCATTATATTTAAAACTGACCAACCAAATTACCCCGGCACAGCTTGTCCAACACCAGCAACCTAGCATTGAACGCATTTGCCATCTCTATACGTTCAATATTCATTCAAGACATGAAAATAAAGCCAGGCTTCTCCTCTTTGCTACAGCTTTAACCGGTTTGCCTACCATTTTTTATTCCTAACAATTGATTTAGAGTCATACTTACATATTATTCCTCCAGACTTCTTTGATCACTTCTCTGATCCAGGAAAAAATGTATTGTAAATTAAAAACCGCTACCTGAAATGTCTTCATCTACAGTCCAGTCTGTGGCTACTAACATTTTTTTTCCCAGTTCTCATGCACAGTAGATTTGACATACAGCTCTGTTACTGTAGGATTAAAGTGCAGTTAACGTCATTTTTAATTTAAGGCTATTTACATTAGGTATAAGGCATGTAGTACATACAGTACATTAGGTGAACCATACAAACCTTTTTTACACGTAGCCCCTTATTTCAGGGAACCAATGATCCAAGTACAGACTTTGTATGGAAGATGCTATAATTCCTACATGGTTCAATTGATATGGATGTATATACACTGAAATTAATGCTGACCGCCTCCACTTTAACAAATCACTTCAGAGAGCTGGTCACATGACAGCATCAGCTTTATAGGCCTCAAGAACAAAAAATGTCAGGTTGCTGTGTTTGTACAATAGTATTTTAACAAATGTTAGCTAAAACAGCTTAAACAAAAGGTGTCACTGTCCAACAACTTTTGCGCTTCAAATACTGTGACGCAAATTGCAAACACATTATCAGATAAGAAATTACAGACCACAAAGTAACCACCTGGTCAGCAGCCAATAAAACAATATAAACAATATAAAGACCCCAAATGCCTTTTTCGTGTAGTGACTAAAAAAAAAAGAGAGAGAAAAATCAAATTTTTGAAAATATCCGTATACATGTGGAAGAGGCCCAGAGGATTTGCCCATGTCTAGACATTTCAAGGAGTGTGAGAGTGTGAATGTGTTGATAGGAGCAATACTCTCCCTAGTGAGAAGAGTGTTGTTTCTCAGAGATCCCTGTGAACCAAAGTGTCACACATACGAGGATGGAAGGCAGAACTGGTGGGAAGAAATGACACTACAGACATAGCAAGGGCCCCAGGGCCTGATCTGACCTAACCCAGAGAAATCAACACAGACAAACACATTCGCTGGACAAAAGCGAGATTCACTGTCACTGAGGTCTGTGCACTGACCCAGATTTAGCTTTCTCAAATTTCAGTCACAAACTGAAATGCACATGAATGCAGATCTATATACAGCATAAACACATCTCTTTCTGCTTTTATTCTTCTTCAAGACAACATTAGTGTAGACTATTCAAGATGCCGTATTTGTCTGTTGTGGTGGTATCTGATGCCAGATACAATCACTTCCTGTGCTCATGAACGTGCGATAAATCTTGACATGCATTTTGTGCATCCATGGATGTATTTCTGGTCGACTGTGCAACCAGAGATAATGATAACAATCCAGCGAACATGACAGAACTGTGACTTTCACCAAGATTCATGTGTCCTTAGCAGCATCATTATATTAGCATTACCAGAGGCTCTCATGCTTCAGCACTTTGCCAGCTCCTCTCCAGACCTGTCCACTCTCATCAGTCCTACAGAACAAGGAAGCTCCATGGCTGGATCTCTGCTCAGGCCTGGCCAAGCATGACAACAAAGGATAAATCATGTGCTGTAGGTCCACACACTCTTATATCCATATGACTGTCTGTGAGATGTTGTGACATGCGTGCTAAGAACAATCTGTGGATTGGAGTCTACACTTAGGCATCAAGATAATCACCATATGCTTCTGTGATCAGTGAGTATGGATGGCTGTTAGGACCTCAGTTTTCCAGCCCTGATTAGATGAGGAGATAACACACAAACATACGCATGATGAACTCAGCTATGCAAGGTTTGTCTTTGCCTGTCATTTTAAGTAACATTTTATCCATTATGGTGTTAATCCATTTTCAAGACAACGTAGACAACATCAAGACAAAAAAAAATAATATCAGTACTTTGAAATCTACTCTAAAACAGACCATGAGCCATTGTAATTTTGTCAGAAGCAAACAAGAGGCTGAGAGTAACTGTGAAGGTGCTGGAGAGGTCCACAGCTCAGATGGGACAAGCTGTTCACAGGACAACCACAACCCAGACATTCCACGATGCTTTATGGAAACATATGAAATCCCTTGTGCAGTTTGCCAACGGCGTGTTGGAGACTCAGAAAACATGTGGAAAGTTTCTCTGGCCTGATGTGACCAAAATTGAACATTTCTGGCCTTAGCACAAATCGCTACATTTGTCAGAAACCCAGCACTGCTCATCATCCTGAGTAAACCTTCCCCACGGCGGAGAATGACGTTGGTAGCATCATGCTGAGAGTTACCCTAGAGTGAACACAAACACACACACTAAAGTATGTTATGTTCTCATTTGGTGCAGCTATTGTTGTACAGTATTATTTTATTTAGCTGTAAGGGACTTTAATGCTTCAGGCACGTGACAGCATGCTAAAGGATTCTTGTTCATGCAGAAGGAGCTGTATACTTAATTGTGTTGTGAAACATTTAATATATATTTTTGACTTATGCGCTACTATGAAGCCATTATGTTTTACATTATGTATAAATAATTTGTTTTCATTATCACTTTTTTGTCATTATAGCATTTATATTACCTTTTGCATTAGCATAATGTACTGATGTTGATTATTACTAGGTCATCAAGAGTGGAGGACAGCTAGGGGACAAGAATGTTCAGTCAAGCATGTGCATCAGGGTGTTGGCAGTGAGGGATGCCCTGAGAAAGACCAGCAGAAAGGGGGTAGAGGGTGGAGGGGTAGACACCAGTACTACACCTAAACTGTCCCTGTGTTTTAACTGACTTTACATCCTTAAACATGACAACAGAGATTATTAAGGACTCTGTAAGAGAGTTTTTTGCAGCAAGGTTTTTAGCACCCTGTCAGCTTAATGAAGATGGTCTTCATCATTCATTTCTGCAAAATTCAATATATATTATATAATAAAGAATACTAAAAACAGAGCAGGCCATTGGCTGAAGAGGTCTGCTTCAAGCCTGAACCCCAGCTGGTCAGATTGCAACCTTGACCTTGATTTTATGACCGTGTTCTCAACATCATCACCTTTCTCTCACACCCTGTCTCTCTCCCTCTATCACACCCACTCACCAAGAGTGCACATGAAAGATTCAGCACTCCTCTCCCCTCTGACCTCAACAGCCTTAAGCTACATGACATTTTCAAAATGTCCTTTTCAATTTTCTTCCAGTGTGCTTTTCTTGGGAAACAGGCTTTGTCTCGCCTTCTTCCGAATGCTGAAAACACCACAGTAAGGTGAGGAGACTGCAATCTGACCTGACCTTTTCCTCTCTCCAGTGTAGCCTACAGCAATATGGCTTCTGTCCCCAGTTGTTGAAAATGACAACGTTTCCTGCTTTAAGTGTTCAGGATGAAGAGCTTGCACATTTAGTCTGGACCTCTTTTTCTGAAAGTTTAGAATGGGTGAGTAATAGTGACATAGTCAGTGTAAAGTATAGGAAAGTTAGGAAAATATGGCTTAATTCTGTATCATATAACATTGAATATTTGTGCGGCTGAAGTTTTGGGAGGTAAACATGCCATGATGCATTGCATTTTTGTTAATTAATTTTGTGTAAAAAAAAATACCTTTAAAACTGCATTATGTACGTTTACATTATGTATGAAAGTACATGTTCATTTTTCAAAGATTTTAATTAAAAAAAAAAAAAAATATATATATATATATATATATATATATATATATATGTATATATAAAATGTGTGTGTGTGTGTGTGTGTGTGTGTGTGTGTGTGTGAGACAGTCAAAGTCTCCAGAAGAACTGTGGCTGGTTCTGCAAGATGCTCAGTAAAACTTACCAGCTAATTTCCTTATAAAACTGCACAAACTGTACTATTTTTTTTTTTTATCAAAAGGTTGTCACACCAAAAATTGACTTTGTTTCATTGATTACTGTTTACTGCTCTTTATAGTATTTTTTAAATGTAGAAATTTAAATTCAATTTAAATTTAATTTCATTATTTTTGAAAGCATCTTTGCTCTACAGCATTTCTCTCTGAGACCACATTAGGAAGAAATTTTGAGAGCATCCAGACTCAAAAGGCAAGGCATCCTCTTCTGGGTGACACTGGATAATGTAATTACTGTATATATCATTTCATTATGCAGCCACAAAAGAGAAAAGGCAAACAGTATTAAAATGTGTTGAAAGGATATAGACTGTTGGGTATGACTGCATTTGCGAATAGAAGTTCTTGGATGAGCAAAGGGCAGTTTTTATGATTCTTAAAATTGTGCGAGTCCACAATATCCAGGTGAGATTATTAACTGAAGAGGTCAGGCAAGTCTTAAGCATGAACACCTACATGATTGGCAGGAAAGTGTAATGTCAGCTGTGTCGTTTTGCATCATCAGGCAATGCTCTGAGGGGCACTGCATGCCATCACGCTCCACTGAAGATGCCACTGACAGAGCCAGTTCCCCTCGCTCCCTGGCACTTATCAGTTTGAGTCTGTCTTTCCTGAGGGAGGGAGATTACTGTCACGCTGCTGCTGCATTCCTGTGTGTCGTGAAAACATAGCCGGAGGCTTTTCAGTGGGGTGTCATGGGGATGGGGTTTTTTTTATGCTCATAGGGGGGTATCTCAATTTTTAGGGAGTGATGGAGAGAAAATAGTAGGTGTGTATTCATGTATGACTGTTGCAAGCACATACTCCTCATCTTTGAAGTGATAGAGTCACTGCCCCAGAGTCAACCATTTCATCCCCTTTCTTTCATTACTCACCCAAACAGTCCTCACCACACACCCAGCTGTCGGCTTCCATTCATCTCAGTCTACATACTCATCCACAGTTTACTTCCTTTCATCTGTGCAAAGATTCACTTTTGCCTTATCTTTCTGTTCCTGGCGCGAACTCATGATGTTGACCCACGATGCCTTTCTCATCTGCCAAGGTGAGTCACGTCCTCCATTCCCGAGATTTCCTTGAGGAATCTCTCAAACCTCATCAGCCCTCCTCTCTTTCATTTCCTACCTTTCGCACTCATCCGTTTATCACAGCAATCTCCTGACCCTGGAGCCGAGCATCTTAGCCATGACAGTGGACAGCTGTCTCCTAAGCCACCTGCCCTTTGGTTCTCAGTGCATCTCCAGATCTGTCTGTCCAGTTTGCCTGCAGTTTACCATCTGTCCTTGCACTCGTGTGTTTTCATAGCCCCTGGCTGGTCACAGAGAAGGAATTGAAGCTGCATGACGTGAAGCTGTCAGTCAGGACTTGGTGGGGGTGGAGGACGCCGTCATCTTGTTTTAGGATCATATGCTGGACATCGCCTTCTCTTTTCTTGAAGCAACACCAGCTACATTGTTCCACACTCGTCAATATGGAGCAGGATCAGAAACAAACAAGGAGAATTGTATTCTGATATTCCTGGGAACGTGCAACTTGTTTAGACAGCAGCAGGCAGTCCATATTCTCAAATGTATAATTCACTACCACCAAAGACTCTCCATTCACTCTACACGCCATCTTTACTCCGCACACCGCTCTTTGCACTTTGTATTGTTACTACACGTAACAGACTTGCATATTGAAACTTGCAGTTGAAGGAGGAGTAGGCCAGGTTGTCATTTCACTGCAAGTTATATACTGTATATAACTGTGTATGTGACAAATAAAATCTTGAATCTTGAATCTTGACCAGAATATATGCTTATTTTCTGACAGTTATTTACTTGAATGCAAATCTTGAGCAGTTTTGCGTTCTGTAACAACCTGCATCATACCGTAAGATAAAAAGTCTGATAACTCACAGTGAGCCCCATGATGACATTGCTATGAAATATTTCTTCATGCCTGATCTGAGATCAAAGCCTCTGTACATAATCTGTCGTTCCTCTCCATTCAGCTCTTGGCATCCACCCTGACTTCAGATTCATCTTTCATTTCCTTGCTCTTTCAGTGAGTTACATCATTTGGCTCAGCTCAGCAATAAGACTCAAGTCTCTCAGCTCCCAAAAGGCTCCTGGTCGATTTTTTTTCCCCAAACCAGACAAAGTTTGCTATAATATGACCTTTGATTGTTCTTCGTTGCCTAACTATGACTGACGTTGCTGCATGAGATTTTACTCTACCTTCTAATTATGTTGTATTGAATTTTATAACATTTTTTGAAACCCTTCAGACCTGAATATTTTTTTAAATATATTATTTATTATCCAGTTTTGATGAGTCCGTGCCTAAGATAGCCCCAGATTCTTGCTCATGGATGACAGGAGGGGAACCTGGTGTGGTCTTCTGCTTTCGTAGCCCTTCCAACACAACTTTCTATGTTTTGTGCATGCTGAGATGCTTTTCTGCTCACCACGGTTGTAAACAGTGATTATACAAGTTACTCTAGACTTCCTGGCAGCTTGAACCAATCTGGCCATTTTCCTCTGACCTGATGTAAGTAACATCTTACTTACTCCATTCATGTTCTCACACTAATGTCATCATCAGTATTCTCCTTCTGTAACTCTGAACATTGGCCAGGATTCACATCAAAATATAAAATCCGAGACATTTTCATTCCCAGTTTGCACTTGTGCATATAGAAAAGTGGCTTCTAGTAATTTCTGTGTTTATAAAGTGTCATTTTAATTACTTTATTTATTTGCAGTAAAAAATGTAGAGAAAATGACAGCCATTTCATGTACACATTACTTAGAGCAGAAGAACAAGCACTGATACAAAACTCATATGAGCATGCAAGCTATTTTTACAGTCACCTGCCAGTATACAGTCCCTCCAACTGTCTCCAGAGACAGTTGACTTCCTTGCATGAGACATCTTGGGACAGGGGGTCACTAGTGAATATCAGTCTCACACACCAGTGATCATGGCATCGATCTTTCTCATCCGGCCTCTGACCTTGGCTACAAAAACACACACTGGTTCTCTGTTGTGTACTCCTCCTGTTTGTCCTGAGCTGGGCCTCAGTGTACAAGTTAAAAGTTTGTGACATTTTGTATATTTATGTACTTGTGCTTGTGTACTGTATTTGTATTTGTTTTTGTACTTTATTCAGTAGTATTCTATTTATTGCAATAAACTGAATAATGGTTATATATCATTCTGTCAGAATCTTTTGTTGGTTTACTGTATAAATCATGTTCATCATTATCTCTGCTAAAAGGTAAAGTTTAGAATAATAATTTGAAAATTTGAGATTGCAAGTTCAGAAACCAGACCCGAGAGCAAGGGAGCAAAATTGGCCATGTTCTCAGGGTGGGAGGGGCATACGTTCCCTCATCTGTCAATCATAGATAGCAATGATAGCCAATCATGGGCATCTATGAGCTCACGTATGTGGAAGAGGGTGGATAAGGCCTTCCTCCGAGTGTGGTTACTGAGGTTAAGATTAGGGTTAGATTCAGGCATAGCATACCATTATGTCAATGAAAGGTCCTTGTGTGTGTGTGTGAGAGAGAGAGAGACAGAGAGAGAGAGAGAGAGAGAGAGAGAGACTTCTAAGAGAAGAGATAGAGAAGTCTTCAGCAGATGCACGGCTGTCTTCTCAGGTTAGTGCTAGCCAGTGGCAAAGCTAGATGAATAAATCAAAAAGAGAGGCAGACTGGCCTCGTGTTAAATGTAGAAGCACTAACAGATCAAACAACCAACCCAGCTCACCTAGGGCTTATATACACTTATATACACACACATTCAAACATTTTAACACATGAGTAAAGATAGACTGTTAAAATAGGTCACTGTCTATGGTATAAATCACAGGTAAAGACCTCAAGACCAGTATTCATTTGTTCATTCATTTATTTATCTTTTGTAAATGCTTTATCCTGCTCGGGGTTTGATCCAGCCCTTCCTGAGAACACTGGCTGTTAGGGTGGGACACCAATCCATCACAGAACATCATTCACATTCACACGCTCATTCATATACATGAATACATCAAGGATATTAATTTGAAAATATGCATTCAAATATGTCAATCTATCCATCCATCTGCTTATCCGGGGCCGGGTTGTGGGGGCAGCAGTCTAAGCAGAGATGCCCAGACCTCTCTCTCCCTAGCCACCTCCTCCAGCTCCTCCATGGGGATATAATCTCTCCATCTAGTCCTTGGTCTGCCCCGGGGTCCTCTCCCCATTGGACATGCTCGAAACACCTCCCAAGGGAAGCATCCAGGAGGCATCCTAGCCAGATGAATACATATTTGAATGCATATTTTCAAATTAATATTCTTTATTTATTCCAAATCACACACACAAACACAAACACCCACAGACTTGAGTGTGTCTTGTGTGTTAATTGTTAGCTCAGTGGACAGGGAACAGTTCTGCTGTAATGTGGCATAGAGTGCTCCCAGCCTCAGGACCCCAGAGAGCGCCCTCCAACCTCCCTGTCAGCTACTGTTAGATCACACAACCATTGCCACAAATGTGTGAGACCTCTTACCCACACACACACACACACACACACACACACACACACACACACACACACACACACACTTCCAACACCCTCTTTACACCAACTTATAATGCCCTAAGTACACACTGCAGTAATGATATGCCTTGAAATATATTAAAACAAACTGGTGAACATGTAAAGTGTCACAGTTAAAGACTGGGGTTTATAAGGAGGTTGATAAATGCCATGCTTTATCACACACCCATAAAAAACCTAATTTAGATCGTCAGAATGTGCACAAATAGCAATCAAAACTAAATCTGGTTTCTTAGAGGGATTTGTTTATATATTGCAGGCTTCTACAATATCGGTGTTGTGAAGGAAAATACAATATACACAGTTTTACCAGTGGAACAGAACAAAAAAAATCATAATATCGGGAATATCACAGGTTTTCATTGTTTGCGATATCTTTTTCAGTGGAGTAACAGACAGGTGATATTGAATAATTAATAACATTTTTAAACTGAGTCTATCAGTAACAGCAGCAGCTAGCACCAGGAGACACATCTACAATCTTGTGACTGATATAGGAGCACGCACGCGCACACACACACACACACACACACACACACACACACACACACACACACAAGGCTCTCTCTCTCTCTCTCTCTCTCTCTCTAAAGCACATTCTGGTTGTCATACCATGTACTATATAACTAACTATGGACATTATGTTCATAATGATTTTTTAAAATTATTTACATTCAGTAATTTATGAATGCATTCTGTAATTTTTTTGCTTGACTTTTTTTGGTTGCTATATCGCATTACAGGTGGAAAAAAAGATCCTAAATAATTTATCTGGGTTTTAATCTTTTTTTCTCTTCTTTTTTTTCTTTATCTGCCACTTTAACAGGGGCATGTAGACTTTTTTTTAGAGCCACTGTAAATACCAAAGCAATAGAATAAATCGAGAATAAGAACTCTTAGAGTGACTTGAAAAATAAGTCAATATGTGTAGCTGTCATGCTGGTGCTCTCTTGGGTTCAAGGCAGATAAACAAATTCTTCTTGTTTTCTCATGGAGATCAATGGGCATCAAATGTCCAGGAAAGTGGCATGGTGTATGCTCAGGGGAAAGACAGCATGGCTCTCTTAAATGATTTCTTCCAGCTGAACTCCCTCTAAGAGAAACTCTGAAGATCAAGACACAGGGGCTATGTTATTCATCATTAGGCAATAATGTTCAGATTTTTGTTCAGACCCTGACACAGTCATAGCAGAAAACCTTTATGGTTTCTATGGATTATACATTAAGGCTAATATTTTATACCTAGACTAAGACCAAGAGCTAAAGTAAAGCACAGCAAAGCACTCGTTAAAAGAAACTTCTTTCAGCTCAGAATAATCGCCAAAAATATTGGAACATTTCTTTCCTCATGTCATCTAGAAAAAGATATTCGTGCTTTTATTTAATTCCATCAGGATTATTGTAACACCTTGAGATCAGCCAGTCATCTTTTGCACAGCTACAGCTGGTTCTAAATGTTGCAGCTCGGCTACTTTCAAGTACAAAGATCATATTACTATGGTTTTTAGCTTCCCTTCTTTTGGTTCCAGTTCATTTTAGGATGTAGTATAAAGTTTTATTGGTTATTGTATGCTTTTAAAGCCCTAAACGGACTGGCCCTTCTTACACTGCACACATGCCTTGTACACATACTGCTTCTAGACTCTCAGGTTCCTCCTCACATTTACTGCTGAAAAACTTTTTTCAGCCAGGGACTTCTATAACTCTAGATCAAATTCCACAGACCCCCTCAGTATAGATTTATTTTATGTTACCTATTCAAATATTAGCCACATTACTTAATGGTGCCATACAGCTTTTTTTGTTGTGAATTTATGAACTTATTCATGATCCATTCACAGAACATATCTTCCTTAAAATGTCATTTGATTTAAGCTGACACTATTTTATCGTTCTACTTGTTTTTACATTAATGAGGTTTAGATAAAAACCCATTCAATGAACTGACCAAACAAACTGGCTAATAACTATAAGAACAATAATAAATCACCACCGTAACATAATTTGAAAAAAATCAGTGACCCCCTGGCTATGCTTCACTGACCTCACTTTAGAGAACCACGGGTTTAGAGGACTTGTTCATCAGCAGGCCCTAGAGATGATCTCTAAATAAGGCAATCAGTAGCCACTAGGTGGTGCTGCTATGATTCAAAAACACATCTCAGGGCTCTATTCCTGGTCTTAGTTCAGCTTTCCTGTCTGTATAATTATATTATCTGAAGGAAATTCTAGATGCCAGATTTTTACTGATCTATCTGGCTTTTATTTCTTGTTTGTTTTATCCTTTCACATACAGTACATAGCTTTCCACATACATACAAGCTGGTGTTAGTAATAAGATAAACTTAACAGACATCCCATGTAGCAAAATGACATTGGCCCAGCATCTATTTTGGGTGGCTATGTTGGATCTCCCTAGACAACATTGTGCCAATATTGGCAATGGAGCTCTTCTCCTAACAATAAGATAATATCTAATGATGTTGTTTCATGTAATAAGGTAAATCTAAGGTGGATGTAAAGATGGCTGAAAGTTTGTTGGTCGTGGACAAGATTCGGACAAGATTACGGTACAATGGCTATTGTTGGCTCAGTGTCAGTTTGCTTCCTGGGATAATAGTTATCATGAATGTTTCTAGCTAGCTATCCAGCTAGTTAACAAGAAAATGTTAGCAATCAAAACAACTTATCGTCTATTATACATTATGTAGGTTTATGAAGTTTAGGTAGCCTTTTGGTTCTTCTATTTTAACACATTAGTTATCAAGGACATTTCTAGCTAATACTAACTAATGAAGTGATCAAAGGAGTTTATGGTTTATATAGTTTAGAAATAGCTTTCTGAGCACTTTTCTAGTTTAACACCACTAATATAAAATGAATACACATAAAAAAGTGCTTATGAATGAGCACAAAGTTTGCCATGCAGTCGAGCTAGTAAAGCAACACTAACTAGGGTATGAGTGTAATTTTTTAAAAAGTAAACTCTACACATTAGCTATTGAATTTCTTCTTGCCTCCAAACAACTGTCCTCAAAACAAGTTTAATTAGCAGTTTTGCACATGAGCTCTAGGGTAATTTTTCAGTTATTACTGTGCTTACTTATCAATAATATATTTGTGTGGCTGTATTTCTTGTTACAATATGTTTTAATGTTGAGGCTAAGAGACTTTTACTGCACCACTATAGATAGGTATAAAGATAATTAAGTTTAAAAAACTATTTTTTAAATAAATATATTAAATCAGTAGTGCTGTTACTATGTTGTCCCTGCCCATATTCAATCCTGAACATGGATCTTCGTGGAGCTTGTCATATTCCCTGTCTGGGGTATTCTACCTTGCACCTCTCAAAACCATCGCAGTGGGTGGATTGTCTATGTTAAATAGGAACGAATGAGCGTGTGAATGTGCGTATGTTTCCTTTATGTTTACCTTACATTGCACTTACCTTACCCAGCTATGCTAGCTTATTCATGGGAACATTTATTAGATTGACCTTATTATATTGGCTATGTTAATAATATACATATCCCAACTCGTTAGAAACTAGGGGTCAGGGCACAGGGTCAGTCATGATACAATGCCCCTGGAGCAGATAGGGTTAAGGGCCTTGCTCAAGGGCCCAACACTGGACGGAATACAAAGTTAAACCTACTACTAAACACTGTTGTTGCAGTAATTAAAACAACTCTGGAATATTTTTGAGGAAAAAAATGTAACCTTGTTATGTGAAGAATATCACTGCCAGCAAGGTTTAAATGGGTTGCATGAATTAAGATTGTACAAAGTCAGTCTAGTGTTTGCCAAGTGGTTCTTTTGCTCATTTAAAATGTACCTGTGCACTTTTTTCAGACAAAGACAGAGCCTTTGTTTTATCATTCCTGAAGTAGCCTAGGGATGGCACAGTGCCGTAGTGGTGCAGCGGTTAGCGTTGCTGACCCACAGCTCCAGGGTCCCAGGTTTAATCCTGAGAACACATTACTGTTCATGTTCTTTCTGTGTCTGTGTGGGTTTCCTCCAGGTTGTCTGGTTCCCGATTGGCTAAGCTAACTTGGCCCTAGGTATGAATGTGTGTGTATGGTGTGCTGTGATGGACTGGCATTTCATCCAGGGTGTGTTCATGCCTCACACCCAGTCTTCTGGGGATAGACTCTGGATCCACAGTGACCCTGATCAGGATAAAGTGGTTACTGAAAGTGAGTGAAGTATGCAATATTGCTTGATTCCACTAATACCTACTTATAGTTTTCCTCAATCTCATTATAAACACATACACTAAGTAGAATAGACATCACACTATTGCATGTATACACACACACCTTTTGTTAGAATATTACTTTCAGACAAAAATGCTTTCTGGAAGCTTATCACTTTCATTTCATACTTTCTGAGTTTGAAACTTGACTCTGCTTGACGCTGAGAGTTGATCCTGCAATGGGCAGTAGGTTTTCATTTCTGCACACATCTTCAAAACTGTCAAGAATATTTCGATGTTAACCAATTTTTACATATTCACAGCAATATAAAGCAGATAAATAATATGATATTTGTTTACCATGATGTTCATAGTAAGCAGATATTAATCATCAAAGCAATATCTTGTTTTAACTGAGGAGTTTTGGCAAGAATCCAACAGTTTATGTCCCTAATCTCACATATTGTTTATTCTTGACACTGTAATCACTAACTGATTCTGTAATCACTAATTAGTGTCATATTGATCCTTACATAAGACTTAAAACTCTGACATGTCTGATTCAGGTAAAAACACCCAAAACCTAGCAAATGTTGACTACCAAATAATGGAGTTTTGTATTCACCACAAATCACAGAACGTGGCATATTCTGCAGTTAAGGCAGAGAAAAAGAGAAAAAGTTTAAGACTAGTTTTATTATGCACATTGCCGTTCCATTTTTTAACATGCATTGTTAAATCTCAGATAAGTCGCGACTACAGTTCTTTTCCTAACTAGTTAGTTTTTTTTATTTGACATTGTTTCAATATAACTTTCAATGTTTGAACCAAAGTTGACTCTAACACAGTGCCAGACCTGTCACGCTTTCTAGAATAGTTCTCTTGAAGAGCTACTGGCCTTAAGTTCAGCTCTCCCCATTCGTTTCTGAATAAGACAATCCTAGTGCTCACACACTCCTTCATAGTCTCCATGGTGATGAAAGGCCCTCTGCAGTCTCCATAGCAATGCTTCAGCAGCACTCATTAAGCACAGCGCAGGCTTTTTAGCTCTGTGATGGGTTACACCAAGAACTGGACTACAGACAGTGGTGTTGCAAATCAGCACACATCACCAGCCCTTGGCATGTCATATGAGAGAGAGAGAGAGAGAGAGAGAGAGAGAGAGAGAGAGACCAGAATCAAAGTCTAATAGCTAACATACAGAAGAAATATTGATAATTAATATTTGCATATAAATATTTTGTACCATTTTTATGCTTCCAAGCTATGCAACTTTGTAGGTATACAATTACTGACTGTAGACTATCTGTTGCTATGAACAGTTCGTCCATCTATGAAAAGGGAAAACCATAGGACTACTGATGATGATATATTTGGATGGTGGACCATTCTCAGCCCAGCAGTGACACTGACCTTATAGTGGCAACTCGGTGGGCATCGCAATAGTACGAATGTATCAGGCACAGCAGCATGGCTGATGGAATAGCCCTGATGCTATATAAAAATGGAATTGCTTTCTCGGTCTGTCCGAAGAAGTGACATTCCAGCATTGAGGAGCCCTAAGTTCGAATTCCTTCCTCTTCAAACAGCGCTGCTACTGCAGAGCAACACCCTCCTTCACGGACAGGACATATATGGGTCTAGAGAGCATTTACTTGTATGATCCCAAAGTTGTGCCAAGATATGAATCATCAAAAAAAACATTTTGTTTGTTTTCACAGAAGTGATTAACTATTTCGTGTATTATTTTCCCCCCACAGATACAGTGTCACATCAGTGTCTATAACACAAAGGTACAAAAAGCTCTGAAACAATTTTGACTTCAGGGCACATTTACCTTGTAAGTTCACCTTTGAGGTTTACACAATTTAGTTAATTGCGCTCTAGCTGTTCTTTAGCACTTCCTGACCACACATCTACTGTTGGCTTCATTATTTTGGTCAAATCTTAACACTGCTCTCCACCAGATACACCTATACCTGTGCAATACCCGCTGACATGCTAGTACCATGTCAGCGTCTCTACTGTTATCTAGAGAATGATCCACCACTCAGATAGTACCAAATATATTTTTATATATTTGTATATTTTGATATACTACAACACTGGACACTGGACACTGGACAACAGTCAGTAATTATGGATCTACAAAGTAGGTATAAATGAGCCAATGATCGGTGCAATAAGCTAGCCTATGTATACCAAATAAAGTATCTAATAATCTGTTCTTAATTTTTTTTTTCAGCAAGCTGTGCATGCACTCCTGTACACTTCTAGACTTGCCTGATTCATCCTGATGCTCTACTTCAGTTTGGAGATTTCTGCAGTTGCAACTCACATTCTGCTGCTGTGGATCGTCCCACATGGACCCACCAAAGGTTTGGACTTTCTAAAATCAGTTTATGCCCAAGAGTCATTGCTTTAGTGGACAATCTCACCTGAATACTGTAGACCTGTACCTGCCACCTGCTGCTACAATCATAAAGATTGTCCTGTGCTTATCCCAGTACTCCTATTCACAATATGCTCATACTGAACATCCTTTCAACACAAATAGTAGTGTTTGACTTCATAGTATACAGTTGTAAAAGTGTATTGATTTATAATTCAACTATCTGGTGTCACCAAGATGAGGATGGGTTACTGTTTGAGTTTGTTTCTTCTCATCATCATCGTCTTCCTCATTTCATCTCAGGGAGTTTTTCCGTGCTGCTGTCGACTCTGACTTGCTCATTAGGGATCAAAAGCTACAGCCGTATTTCTGTAAAGCTGCTTTGAGATTATATCTATATCTGTTAAAAGCACTAAACAAATAAAATTTTATTGAATTAAATTAAATTGAATTGAAGGACGTCAGAGTGGTGCAGTGGATAGTGTTTCTGCATCACAGCTCCAGGGTCCTTGGTTACTATTCATGTGGAGTTTCACGTTTCCTCTGGGTTTTCTGATTTCTTCGCACCTCCCAAAAACATACAAGTAGGAGCCTTGGCTACACTACATTGCCCCTAGGTGTGAATGAGAGTGTGCAGGATGTATTCCTGCCTTATGCCCAGTGATCTGCTCTGGATCTCCTATGGCCCTCATCAGGATAAAGCAGTTATAATGCAGAAGTCTTTATTTGTCACATATACAGTACAGTGAAATTACTTTCTTCACATATCCCAGCTTGTTAGGGTCACAGCAGTAGAGGTTTTGGTCAGAGCACAGGGTCAGCAGTGACACGGCACCCCTGGAATAGAGAGGGTTAAGGGCCTCACACAAGGGCCCAACAGCAGCAGCTTGGTGTTTCTGGGGCTTAAAACCCCCAAACTTCTGATCAGTTACCCAGAGTCTTTAACCTCTGTGTCAGTGGTAATGTTGCTGCCACACGGTTCCAGCATCCCTGGTTTGATCCCGAGCTTGGATTACTGTCTCTGTGGGGTTTCTGTGAATGTTCTCCATGTTTCCTACAGGTTCTCTGGTTTCCACCCACCATGACCCTGACAAACATAAAGCAGTTACTGAACATGAATGAAAGTGGTCTCTGGGCCTATACTAGACTAATGAAACTCTGTGAGTGTCAGATTAAATAAATGTTTAATTTTTCCTTATTTTTGTTCACACATCAATTCAATTCAATTGTATTTGTATAGCACTTTTAACAACGGACATTGTCAGAAAGCAGCTTTACAGAAATATATAAATCCAGGATATACATTTAAAATGTATGAATTTATCCCTAGTGAGCAAGCCAGAGGTGACAGTGGCAAGGAAAAACCCCCTGAGACCACATGAGGAAGAAACCTTGAGAGGAACCAGACTCAGAAGGGAAGCCATCCTTATCTGGGTGACACCGGATAGTGCAGTTAGAAATAATTCCCTTCTATAAATGTATACTATATGGTCAAAAAGTGCAACTGTGTAACCATGAAAGTTCATAATTGTTTACACATGAAGTCTGTTTTGTTGAAGTTTTCAACTGTTCACTGATGGAGACTTGAGTGCAAAACTGTTCGTGGGAATCGCAATCCTAAAGCTATCAAAGCAGTTCTAAGCCATCATAGCATAACTGTTCGTATCAACTGAAGTCCAAATCCATCTTGATGGTTTCTAACTGGTACCATCTAAAGGAATTGCAGGTATCTTTAGGCTGTCAGTGTGGGGCCATCAGCAGCAGCAGCAAGTGGTTTCCAAGTGATGAGAAATCCCACCAGAAGCAGGGCATCAGGATGGATCAGGTAGGGCTTGAGAGCAGAAGGGGTCAGGATCACTGGCATCTCAGGGAATAGCAGCATCATTTTCATTACATAAGACAGAGCTTTCTCGACCAGCACGCAAACCAGTTTTAGCAGGTCAATGAGATATCATGCAGCGATTGGCCAATGGCGGACAAGTGACAGGCAGAAGCCACGCCCCTCGCGCAGTTCAGCGCAGACTGCTGGCCGTCACCGATGGGTAGGACGTCATCTGCTTAGAACATGTAGCCTAGTTAGCTTAACCGCCGCTTTAGCTTCCGATTTTTGTAACATTTCACTTTTCTCATGACCGACACTGCATACAATTGTCGGCTGGTGTCAAATATGTATGAAAAACCTTATCACGGGAGCTGCAGTTTGTTCAGGGAGTAGTTAAAAGTCACCGTGTGAAAATAGCCGCATTAGCTAGCCTGCTAGCTAGTCTAGCTAACCAACAGCTAGCCCTGCTGCGCTAGCGGTTAGCGACTGGATCCACCGTAAGCAGCAACAGTAATTAGATGTTCAGAGAGCGGCTTTACGGGCAGAAATTCGAGTCAAAGTCTGCTTGGTACGTGGCGCCTTGTAAAGGGATAATTACATCCTGAGATAAGGTAAGTCACTTTCTATTATTCTGGCAACCCGAAAAGTTTAGCTAGCTTTAGCTAGTGGGTTAGCTAGCTGCGTTTTCTAACACCTGACGCTGCCCGAGACGAACTACCTGCCTAACTAGCCAGATAACTATTCGTTTAGCTAGTTATCGGTACCTAATCCACTGAAAGTCGTTATTATAGTTAGTTTTAAATGGTGACGTGAATTGGTAAACTCGTCCTGAGCTCTGTAGTCCAAGCTAACCTTTTTAACTGGACATATTAGCTTGTTTATCATGGAGACGACGCTAGCACACTCCGAGCTTAGTCCTGTAGTGCACTAATCGACTATTCGCTCTTTACAGGCTAACGGTAGATACACGACTGAATTTCACATCACTTAGACCAGCTGAAGTTAAAGCCCATGATTCGCAAGTCCAAGAATTTACATAATGACTCTGACAACTTCACGAACAAGTGCTTTTTTTAAATCTAGAACCACGTCGTTAAAAATTTGAATCGTCATTACAATTTCTTTTTAATTGAAATGCAACCAGCTGAATTTGAATATTATAATGTTATTTTTGACATTTTTATCATATCATCTCAGGCCTTTGTGGTTTCCAGAAGAGCAATCTAAAACCTTAAACTAAATTTCATGCTTAAGGGTGTGCAGTTTGAAGGTTTGTAATTCAAAATCAAATACACTTATGTAAAAAAAAAAGCATCCAAATCCTTTGCTTTCGAAATAACATCAGGGTAACTTGTAGGCAAATGACACCGCCTCTCATTTGTGTACATCTTTCCAGCAGACATGATACTGTTGTGTGTGTCTTCACTCCTCCACGGCACAGTTTCTTACAGTAAGAAATGGGTGAGGTGTTGGAGAGCAGGTCTGGTATTTCTTCACCAAATCAGCATTCAGTATGTGATGCCACTATCCACTAATACCACAACGATTTGCCAATGATCAGTGTTTCATTTATTAATGAACAACACCTTGTGCTTTTTAACGGTTTATAGTCAGATTTAATGTTGTGGAACGTCCAAGAGTCTCTCTCTCTCTCTCTCTCTCTCTCTCTCTCTCTCTCTCTCTCGTATTAAAAACTCAGCCTGTTATTTTACCAAGAAACCAAAGCGGAAAGTGTAAACTCCTCTGTCAGAAGACTTTCCTGAGCAGGGAAACTTTGACGGTTACAAAGCGTTTACAACCGAGACTCCTTTCATAAATGGTAAATAAATCTCTCCTAAAAACATCTAATAAACCTAATAAACAAAATCTGTTTATTATTACTCTTAGATTATGTGGAAGTTCTTGTGTATAAGCAGTTAGTATAGAAACAGTAACGTATTCGACCGAGCGCATGACTATAAACCCGTCGTTCATGTCACAGCCAGAACTCCTGTCCGAGCTGTGCTTTTAGACGAAAATAACGCACACCTTCTGTTATAATCGGAAGTCTATAAAACCGGAGGCAGTCATTTATCATTTATTCTGAATTACATCACAGCATGGAGGAATGCTCAGCTATAATTCAGAATAATAAACAATAAACGATTGCCCACAGTTTTATAAACTTCCTTTCATCAAAGGTCTGGATTAGCAGCTAACATGACTGAATGGTAAAGCATTACCTTTTCATGCGTAGCAGTTAGTTATTAGTTCATGGCTATAAATAAATCAGTTTGAAGAGGTTATGTTTTGTTTTGCCTTACCACTTTTGCTAGAGCCACAGTCTCTGAACAGATGAGATCCACCCGTTTTGAGCTTGAAGCAGGGAGAATAAAAGCATGCTTGTGTCAGTTTGTCTTTAAACATCGTTTTTATCATTAACTCCCCCACTAATCAGATTGGCGAGGGTCTGTGATAACCTCTCCCCTTCTGGCCAAATGGCCTTAGCCCTGTGGCCAGTTTCTGGTCCAGTGAGCTACCTTAACCTATATCATTTACATAAATGCATGTGATAAGCCTCTCCAGAGAATCTGCTGCAATATCTTTTTCAGTTTGGCTCATTGTCAGCCAGTTGGTGACCCCTGCTCTTGCTGTTTTCTAGACATTTTATTACAAAATGTCATTAAATTGACCAGAATGTGAGTGGCCTTACAAACAGGCCCATTACCATCACATATCCTCTTTACACAAGATGTCAAGTAGATTAGGGCTTATGAAGGAAAAGTAATAATGTTGCTGTCTAATGTGACCTGTAACCCATGTTATAATTACTATGTATGAATAAAACCCTCACCATCTACCTGGACCAGACATACGATATCAGAAAGTAACCAAGTTTTACATTTTACCTTTTACAGCCTGCCTTTGCTTTGCTGAATCATATTTTGAATTAAGGGAATCATCTTATCGGAATATTGCTTAAACCTTTGCCTGGTTGGTCTTCACCTTGTTCACTATCTGACTCCAAACAGGCCAACTGGCAGAGCTGCAGATGATGGTGACTCTCAGAATAACCAAAGATAAATGTATTCCTCTTTAGAGTGGGCATCAACCGATGTAACCGAGGCGCACACACCACTATTTCACTCAGAATATCCCCCCCAGACAGTTTTAATATCAGTGATACAGCAGTCTTCAAATTGGTGGAGATCTTTGAGAGAAATAGTTGAAAGAGGTCTATGTCGTCTGTCTCGCAGTTCTCATTAGTTGCAGGCTTAGTGGTCTTTCCCATGATGAAACTGGACAGTAGTAATGGTGTGCACGCATGCATAGCAGGCTAAGAGTTTATATTAGTTTGAAAAGCAGAGAGAAGTAGAAACCTCTGCATGTTGGCTAGCAGATTTCACTTTGTGTCCCCAATTAGCTGCCAGTTGATGATGTTCCAATTTTTCCCCAGGGTAGATAGACTTGGCTTGGTTTCTCTAAGGAAAATGCACCGTGAGTGAAAGCTCACAAAATGACCAGATGATGTGCTATAAGTGCAGAACTTTTTGGGTTGCTGTGTCTGAGATGCGCCGTATGCAAATAATATTTGTGACGATAAACCAAATTGTGGAAGTTTTGTAGTTTTCCCCGCCCCTTAGCTTTCATAGGTGATTGCCATATGTGTTAATATCATGCTTAATACTGCACAATATAGACAGAATGTCACATTTGCCTTATATCACTACAAAATCATATTCAATATTAAACTACTGGTGAATGTTCTAATGTGGGATTAGTCTGCATCAATGTGAGCAAATATCTCCAGCTTTGTTAGATCACATGGATACACTGATTCACGAGAACAACCACAGAGTTAATCATACACTATATAGCCAAATGTTTGTGGACACCTGACCGTCACGCCCAAATGTGGTTCTTCCCCAAACTGTTGCCACAAAGTTTGAAGCACACAATTGTATATGAAGGATGTCTGTGTATGCTGTAACATTACAGTTTCCCTTCACTGGAGCTAAGAGGCCCAAACCTGTTCCAGCGTGACAATGCACAAAGCAAGCTCCATGAAGACACGGCTTGCCTTGTCCTGCGTAGATCCCTGACCTCAACCCCACTGAACACCTTTGTGATGAACTTCCCAGGCCTCCTCAACCAACATCAGTGCCTGATCGCTCTAATGTTCTTGTGAACGAATGGGCAGATCCCCACAGCCACACTCTAATATCTAGTGGGAAGTCTTCCCCGAAGAGTGGAGGTTATTATAACAGCAGAGGGGGGCTAACTCTGGAATGGGATGTTCAACAAGAACATATCAGTGTGATTGGTAAGGTGTCCACATACTTTTGGCCATATAGTTATGATTTCGTGGTAGGGGACAACAGTGTGGTCTTAGTCTTTATTCTCTCCGGATAAAGTGTTTGGTGTGGCTTTTTTTGTGCTTGTGCTCTTGTCAAAAAAGTCACCGAGTCATTGGTGAACGTTTCGGCTGTAAGCCGTGGTGTTCCACTGCAAGTAAAAATAGTATTCAAATCTGGCTAGTGGCGTCATTGAGTCTCTCTGTTAACTGCGTGGTGACGTGTTAGCAGGAGAGTTGTATGACAGCTTTGTACTCCACTTTTTTGCTTGATTTCATCAATATTTCTACATACCTGTGTGTTCATGATTCTGAAAGAGGCTGGGTCATCTGCGCATGCTATAGTTACAGTACAAAGTAAAGGAAATAAAGGTTATTCTTTCTCTGGTTTGAACCTGCTGGTCTGTGTTGCTACTATGAATAAAATAAATTGATTGCCTTGCTTCAGTCACCCAGGCTAGTGACTTGTCCACCCTTACGTTAAATAAACTTGTTTTCAATAATGTGCAAAAGGATCAGGATTGTTTAATTATTATCTTCTGGCCATGACCATACTTCGAGCTGAAATGGCTGATGTGTGCTATTTGTTTTTAAGATTTTTTTTTAACTGTTCAATTTTAATAACTGCTTATCACCCATGTTCTCTTAGTTTGAATGTTTAAACGCTACGTGGTCACATTGTTGAGCTGTAATTATTTCAGCTTTATTTTTGATGAGAGATCTGCTTTTTCTACAGAGCGCTGGATAAACCGCCTTAATGTAGTTTATATTTAAGGCGTCTTACGTTTAACACCCTGTAGGCTGTACTTGTTTACAAGACTAAATCAGGAGGTTGGTTTTTGTTATTATAACTCCTTGTGATATTTAGTTTTATAGTGTGGTGGTTTCTGTCATGGATTATTATGGTCACTGTCAGATTATTATTATTATCTTGAGATTCCTTGATTAGGAGAAAGCCTCTGCTCTCAGACTAACAGTGCATGAATCTGCTGTGTGGATTACAAAATTGAGTAATGTTGTTAGTATCTGGAAACCTTCTGTACCTTGCGATGCTTTTGTTTTTTCCTCTCTGATTGATGATGGCTAGAAGACCTTTAAAACAGTCGTGATTATCATCTGTGTCAGACATCACGTCTATTCATCTAAAAAATCTCCCCCTTCTTCAGTGCTCACATAGCGATCCACCGGTACAAATAGAACCTGGGAAGTAGAGGAGCGATTCGAGTCCAGAAATCTTTCATGATGTTTTGGACACTGGCTAATGGGCATGTAGACAGTGATACGCTGAAGATGGTGGGGAGCTGGGCTGACTCATCAGCTCTATTTCCATGACTTAAGTAGAAAATCTCTTAGGTTAAGCTTGGTCCCACATTTAGAAAGACAAACTATCCCAAGTCGATGGTCAAGTTTGGAAGATATAGCAGGCCTGGTTGCGGTAATCAAACCCGGAGTAAAGAGAACGAGCATTATTTAAGAGTTTCTGCTGCAGTAGAGCATGTACCCCTTTGCAAACCCAAAGTGTATTGTGTTGGTCTGATGTCTGTGGAGACTTTGTCTTATGTGCTGCTTGTCCGCCTACTGACCATCTGACACACTTCTCACTGTTTCTATTTTCTTACCTAAGGATTTCTACTAGGCTCATCCCACACTTGTGAGACACAAATCAGCAGTGCTGTGTGTTGCATCAAATCCTCCTTCTACATTTAGATAGCTTGTTAATCACTGTTAACTACCTGCACTTTTACAGTTGTGGAGCTTTTTCCTCCAGAATATGAGCTGCATCAGGATTTTGTAGTTGCCAGAAGCTTGAACCTATATAGATAATAAGGGGCAGCTGTAGAACTAGTCATTCAGCTATCCATTATTATTATTATTATTTTTAAACAAAACTGACTGGGGATGAAGTTTGCGGAGCTCCAGTCTGGCCAGTCAAATGGGGACAAACAAACAAGTTACTTGGCAACACCAGTTTGTTTATTTTTAGTGAGGCATCGTGTCCGATTACAAGCTTCAGTGTTAGGGGTTTCTGCTTGGCGAGACATATGGAAGTTGTCAATGATGTTTGTTTTTGAGGCTTCTTAGCTTGACTAGTTAAGTAAAGAAAAACACACAAGTACATATCTGTTTTTGGCTGTGCCTTGTGCTTAAAAAAAACAAAAAACTTGCAGCGTTCTTGCTGGAAAACACTTTGAAAGTTCAGCGCTTTATTGTGTAGACGGTTTTATATTTAATTGTAATTTTTACACACTGTAGATTACTTTTATAGTAGTTTATACTATAGATATAGTGTATTAGCTTTTTACTAAGTACTTGCAATGACGTGCAGTGTAAGTTGTGTATTTTTTGGCTGTCATCATTTAATAAAACCATCAGACCGTGTGGGGAAGATGGGTCCTTGCTTGAAAAAAGTTCAGTTATATCTGTGAAGCTTTAGCCATTGGTCTGTTATCATGTAGTGATAATATATATATTTTTTTTGTCACAATCTGTTTCTAGGCTTATGGGGCCCTGAGGTTAGAAAATGCTGAAAATGAACAGAATATGTAATAGTCAGAATTTTGAGAATAAAGGTAAGTCTATGATGTGGGTGGTGTTAAGATGGAAAACACTGGTGTGTAGTGCCTTCTCTCTCTCTCTCTCTCTCTCTCTCTCTCTCTCTCTGTTCTCTGGTGTGCTGGCAATGGCATGTACTAATGACTGGTTTCTTGAACATCCAGTAGGCGTTGTCATGCCACCTTTCTGATTCCATTTGCCGGGTTTCTGTTTCTGGATGCACAAGCACAGTCCTGCTTTGGACACAGCGAAGAAGCCAGTGAGGACAGGCCAGTGAATTTCTACACATTTGAAGTCATCAGAAAAGTTAACTCATATGCTGAAGTAAAGGCTTCCTTAGCCAAGGCAAAAAAAAAAATTTTCCCCCCACCTCCAGTTCTCATGTCATGTAGGGGGTCCGTTACTAAGCTGTCTGCTGACAGTATATAGGTGCAAATATACTTCACTATCACCACACGAACGTGTGCGCACGCAGCTGCTACACGAGCAGCATTGTTCACATACTTGCTTGCGTGTCTTACTTACATTTGGAGGATTAAAAGAGGCATCCATAAGATGGCACGTCAGAGCCAAAACATCCCTGTCCATCTGGCTTCCAAGTCAGGCTGTAATGTTATTGATTTCACGCACAGTTATATTAAACAGACTGATGAGCTCCATTTCTCGTTAAAACTATCCGCGGTTGGTGTGATTGTCATTATCTGCATTGTAAATCGAAAACCCTCACCGTACATTCAAAAATATTTACTAATCTAGAAAATCCAGATGACTGGTACTCAAAACAGACCTTTGGGTAAGTGTAAAGAAGTTTATAAAATTCAAACACTCACAGTACTGGGAAAACCTGCTACGTTAATGTTAGTGTTAATACTCAATAGCAGTCTAGAGTAGTACAGGAGTATGCAATTTGAGAAACGCCGTTGGTGTGTTTATGCAGTTGGGGCCACAGTGTTATATGGTGCTGTAGTGCTTCCACTATTTATGTTGGTACTCCACCACATGGACGTGTCCTAATAATTTCTGAGCACGTGCACAACCAATGTGCCAAATGACCGCAGGATATGTGCAGCGGCTATTTTGCATAAATCAGCCTTAAGGTCATGTGTTCGGGTAAATGGGTTTTAATGGAAAAATAAATAAGTAATAATAGCACCATGTTATGTTTAATATATCACCATCAGGAGTCATTTAATATTTTAAGAATATTAAAATATTACATTTTAAGAAATATTGAAATGAAATTGTACTTAATGTCGTTCAAAGAAATGCACTGCGGCACTGTTGCTTCTGTGCAAGTATGTGTTCGAATGACTGACTATACACACTGAGGGGAGATATATATATATATATACAGTGGGGAAAACAAGTATTTGATCCCTTGCTGATTTTGTTGGTTTGGCCACTAATAAAGACTCGATCAGTCTGTAATATTAATGGTAGGTGTATTCTAACATGTGGAGACAGAATATCAAAAAGAAAATCCAGAAAATAACTTTTAAATATCTATATTAATTTATTTATATTTTATTGAGAAAAAGAA
>CM040977.1:20545241-20573411 GCA_022985145.1 Pangasius djambal
AAAAAAAAAAAAAAAAAAAATCTGTGTAATAAAATAGACCAGTGTCTAATGATTATCCAAGTTACCATAGTAACAGCCCCCAGTGGTGGTGAAAACTCACTTACTGCTGTTTTCTTTAAAAAACAAAAAAAAAACAAAAGAAAACTGTTAATTTATAGATACTTTATACAAATCAAAGCAAGGCACTAGCTTTCCCTAGTATGTTGGGTGATGTGATGTTCTACATGAACATAATACACAATTTAATAAATACATAAATTAATACACATTTATTATACCTATAAATATATGAGATTATTCTAGAAACATGGCTAGTTGAAAGATCTCGGCCCAAGAATTTATCCCAGATTAGGCTCACTAGCGAAGTAAACAATGAACAAATCAAATAAAAAGTTGTTTACTTGTTCTTGGTAGTGAGTGTAGCCAAGATTAATGTCCTCTGGGTTTTGAGTGTAATATTTGGTGCAGACTTTAATAACATATTGTGGCTTTTCTACACATGAAACAGGATCAGCAGTGGCAGGTGGAAGTGCCAGACTGTAGCCTAAAAGTAACAAGCGTCTGTGTTCGGTGTGTTTGCGTGCTAATTATACAGTGACCCATCAACAGAGGAAGCCACGTGTGTGCATAATTTTGTCTCTGTTTAGAACAGAAAATTAAATTGCACTTAATTGAATCAGATTTGTTTGGCAAGTCAGTAGTTGCGAATGTCATCGAAAAGAATTTACAGGGAAGCGATTTATGTAATTAAAGACTAAAGTGTATGACTACATGTTAGCTTAAGCCTTTGTTCACTGGGTAATATTTGGATTATTGTCCTTTAACATGACACTGAGTAAACAGTACAGCAGTTGTGCTATGTGTGTTTGTAGTGTGTTCTTACTGAGACAGGTTGGCCAACGCTGCTTAAAGATGCTTTGTAGTTAGCAGCTAAAGCTGATAGTAGTACATCTGTGCGTCTAATTTTCCTTACATTGTATGTTCTGGATTTTCTGGAACATAATTATATTCTTTGCTACCTTGTACAAGTCTTTTATTCATTCATATTGTACTGGTTTCAGAGACCCTTCATGGTAAAGTCTTTTTCTCCTTTTAGTCTTGTTAAGTTCTGAAGCCGTAGCCCTATTTTACTCACTTTGTCACGAGTGAAAATACACTATATGGCCAAAAACATGTGAACACCTGACCATCACACCTATATGTGGTTCATATCTTCCTGTAACCTTCCTGTAGCAACTTCTGTATTGAACAGTAAAATATTACAGTTTAATATTGCAGTATCTACAGTGGTTGTCTGTACAAACTGCATGACATGCTAGAGGAAAAGTCAAAATGTAGTTCTTAGACATTTTTTTTTTCTTTTGGCACTCTAATGTGGTATTGTGCAGCATATCGCGCAGCAAGATTCTCCTTTGTTCCGTTGTGTATAAACACATTAAGACCGATCTTGGACAGTTTGTGCATACGGAAGTTTGACAGCTCTGATATCTGTTCTCAGAGGTGTTGTTTTCATCTCAGACCACATGTTCTTGGTGGAGTTTAAGCTGAGGCACAAGTTGTAATTTCAAAACATTGATTCAGTTTACAAATCAGCATTTTTGTTTGATTATGGTAGGCTATGGTGGACTGGCCTTCTGCAACCAAGTTCCTGTTCTTGATGTTAATGAGATCCAGAAGCGGAAAAAACTCACACAGTCATAAACCTTTAGCAAGCGTGTATATATGTGTGTGTGTGTGTGTATATATATATATATATATATGTATGTATGTATGTATGTATGTATGTATGTATGTATGTATATTCTAAATTTGAACAGAATGCTATTTATGTGCATATTCAATGTTGTTTAAACAATAGTTTATGCTAGTTCTGGAGCTAGTAGTTCAGTATAGATTATTGTTTAAGAAACGTTTCAGTTTTCTGTACAGTGTGTACTTGTCATAATAAGAAAAATACACCAAGACTACAGAGTCATTTATTAGGATTTAAGTACTTGCATGCTAAAATAAATAATGTAATGTGAACAAATGGCTTTAAACTCCTTTACAATCCTTGTGTATATATATATTTTTTTTACATTTTCTATCTTACATACCCAAATTTCAGAGTTTTCTACTGAGAAAGTATATAAAATAAAAGCAGTGTGATAATGCGTAGGAAGAGAGAAGCCCTCTCAGTTGTAATAAAAATCTTCTAAAGATGGTGATGTTTAAAAGTGTAAAACTATAGGGCAGAAATATAGGATTTTGTGAATTAAAATTTTACCTCTAGATATAACATATGTTCACTTTTTGAAAGGAGTGGTGAAAGGTGGAGACTTTTCCCAGCTTTAACTCCGTTGTGTAACGAAGTCTGTAAACTGTAGCATACACGGAAATGTGGAAGGTATGTGTAGTATATTTAGCAGGAAATATTTAAATTCAAAACATGCTTGGGTATTTGCAGGAAAATTAAGCCATCTCATTTTGACACATTTCGTGTAATTTGCAGTTGCACAGGTTTTTTTTTTGTGTGTGTGTGTGTGTTGGGGGGGGGGGGGTTCCAGTGAAAGCTAGCCCTTAAGAGCAGTAAGGCCTGTGGTGTGACTGACCTGGCAGTGTTTTGACCTGCTTACGCTACTGGCTCATGGTGAGCTCCCAAGTTCCACAGGTCTGCTGTTTGCACTAATTAAAACACTGATGCTGCGGTCCCTACGCTGCTGCCAAACATGGCTGGCTCACATAAGTGTAGAAGCCTAGGTCTTTTATGGTGGTGAGTCATGCTGAACTATATATGCCAAAGGTAAAATTTCGAAGAAACACACTAATTCATGTCAGTTGCAGTCTATTTTGTGTGTTCTCTGCACATGATAGACAGATGTACTGCACAGCTGTATGATGGATAGTAGACAGCCAACAATAAATTGTTCAGTGAGGACAATTGGTTGAAAATAGGTTTAAAATGCCAATGAACATTGAGATTTGAACTGGTAGGTTCATCATCAGGGTCCAGACTATTAGTTTTTATCTGTAGTTGCCTGGTAGACAAGTAGGCTCAGTAATCAGTAAAAGAGGGGAAAACATACCCTACTTCTTGTTGGCTTGAGATATAAAAGTTTTCCTTTGGTATGTACAGTTATGGGGAAAAAGAAAGTACACCCTCTTTCAGTTTTATGTTTTTCATAAACAGGGCCTAAACAACAATTGTGTGGTCCTCACCAATATCTATAAACAACCAAATAATCTCAGGTGACAACAACAACAACAAAACACAACAGATTTCAATATGCAGTCTTTTTTTTTTTTTTTCTTTCTTTCTTTCTAAAAGTGAATCAATATTCTGAAACTCGGTAGGAAAAATAAGTACTCTGTGTAATTCCGTAACATGTGGAACTACCTTTTGCAACAATAATATGAAGTAAATGTTATCTGTAAGAGTTTATTAGTCTCTCACATTGTTTTGGAGACATTTTTGGCCCAGTCTTCTTTACAACATTACTTCAGTTCTTTGATGTTTGAGGGAATTTGTTTTTACATACAGCTCTCTTAGGATCCCACCACACCATCTCAGTGGATTGAGGTCTGGATTTTGACATGGCCTTTCCAACACCTTGATTTATTTCTTCTTTAGCCATTCAGATGTCAGTTTGCTGGTGTGTTTGGGATAGTTGTCCTGTTGCATGACCCAGTTTGGGGCCAGCTTAAGCTGTGGACAGATGGTCTCAAATCTGTCTCAAGAATATTCTGGTATAAAGTGAAGCTCATTGTTGTCTCAGTGGCTGCAAGTTTCCCAGGTCCTCTGGCTGCAAATCAATCCCAAATCATCACCCTTCCACCACCATGCTTGATAGTTAGTATGAGGTGTTTGTGATGATGCACTGTGTTTGGTTTTTGGCACACATGGAGCTATGCATGATGACCAAACCTCTCCAAACTTATCCACCTTGGTCTCATCAGTCCAAAGGATATATCTTTTGTGGTTTGTTCACATGCAAAGTCGTGCTGCCATATTCTTTTTGGCGAGAAGGGGCTTTTTCCTAGCCACCCTTCTGTGAAAGCCGTACTTGTTCAGTCTTTTTCTGGCTGTGCTGGCATGAACATCAACATTCGATGTGCTTACGGAGGCCTGTAGGTCACATGATGTGGCTCTTGGGTTTTTCTTTATATCTCTGAGCATTAAACGGTCTGACCTTGGACTGGATTTGCTGGGACCTCTCATGGGAAGATTGGCAACTGTGCTGAAGACTCTCCATTTGTAAACAATCCTTCTCACTGTAGGATGGTGAAATTTAAATTATTTGGAGATGGCCTTATAACCTTTCCCAGTTGCTTCTCTGAGCTCATGGCTCATGTCCAGAATACCAAACTTTCTGCTCTTATTGAGGTAGTCACGCTTCTTGATAATTAAGTAATCATGTGCATTTCATCAGTGACACCTGGCTGCTAATTACTCTCTTAATGATAGTTGAAGTAGGAAGGGTGTACTTATTTTTCCCCCCTTTTTACTTTTTTGGGAAATATGACTACATATTCAAATCTGTTGGGTTTTTTTTTGTTTGTTTGTTTGAAGTTACTTTTTTGTTTATAGACGTTGGTGTGGACCACACAATTGTTACTTGTTAGGCCCTGATAAATAAAAACATAGAATTGAAGGAGGGTGAACTTTCTTTTTCCCATGGCTGTATGTTTAAATGTAATACATTTCACAATGTTGTGACACACCTTGATGGTTGTATCTATAGTGTGCGCTATTCATGCTGAAATCCACCACCTGCTGCACCGCCCAGGGCACGATCTGCCTGATGGTGGATCTGCTTTTACTAGTCAGATTAGCATGCACAAATGCGCCATATCACAGCCAAAACATTGGCCAACAGCTTGCTGACTTTATGATGATGGTGCAAACGTGATGTGCTGCATTAGAAACTTTTGTTATAAAAGTTTACGTTTGCGTTAGCATCCACAATTAAGTATAGACAGTTGGACACCCTGGAACCTGTAGCTAATAGTTTTATGACTTAGGCACCCCTGAGTATTCGTACTTGTACTGTATATTCATGAGTATTCATTATTGCCTATTGTGTGCAATAGGCATGAGACAGAATTTCAGACTGTGGTCAAGCCAGCCACAGCGGAAACCAGAGTATTAGGTATTAGTATTAGGAACGCCTGTACATTTGCACATTCATGCAGTTCTCTAATCAGCCAATCGTGTGGCAGCGGCAACATGCAAAAAGAATCATGCAGATGCAGGTCAAGAGCTTTAGTTCATGTTCACAGCAAACATCAGAAAGTGTGATCTCTGTGACTCTGATTGTGGCATGGACGTTGGTACCAGATGGGCTGGTTTGAGTATTTCATAAACTGCTGATCTACTGGGAATTTCACACACAACAGTCTCTAGAGTTTACAGTCTACAGTTTACAGTCTCTCGAGTTTAGAGTTTGCGAAAAACAAAAAACAGTTGTGTGGGTGGAAATGCCTTGTTGATAAGAGAGGTCAGAGGAAAATGGCCAGATTGGCTCAAGCTGCCGGGAAGGATATTCTAACTCAACTAGTCAGTCTTTACGAGCGTGCTGAGCAGAAAAGCATCTCAGCATGCACAAAACCTTGAGCTGGATGAGCTACAAAAGCAGATGACGACATCAGGTTTTTATTGATGTCAGTAAAGAACAGGAATCTGAGGCTACAGTGGGCACAGGCAGTTAGGATTAGGAAGATTAGGAAAAAATATCACCTGTTTTCTTTCATGACAGCCTCAGATTCCTGTTCTTGGCTGACAGGAGTGGAACCTGATGGGCTACAACAGCAAAAGACCACATCCACCTCAAGGTTCGATGTGTTTTGGGTTCAACACATGCAGTATAACATGATAAATGCATGGTTGAGGCAAATCCACCTGGTTTCCTTTCAGGCCCGCAGCTTCTCAAGGAGTGAGGTGTGGGCATATTTTGCCTACCTTGACTTGTTATCTTTGTTCAGTTTTTAATGGATTGCAAACACAAATATTATGATGGGCAAATCATTGTGCGTATCATTAACGCATAGTAAAATTTAAAAACGGATACTTAAAGACTGATGTTAGGTTATGGTCAGAAATACAGCGACTAAAGAAATAAACAATCATAAAAATAACCCAGGCATGGAGAACTCGGGGCTAAGGGCTATTTTTAATCAGTGCATCATTTTTACCATGGTATCGCTATTAGTATTGACCATCATGGTACTAAAGTTGGTATTGGTACCAAAATTCCGTTGTCATGACGACTGCTTTGGACCAAGGTTTGCTCTCAGTCTGATGGTGGAGATTTTAAATAAATTGGCATGAAAAGGATGATCTAAAACCACCACCTTCAAGAGGACTGTGTGTTCTGTGTAAACTGTGTGATGTCGCACACAGTTCTCGAGGATGGCAACTTTGGTGAAACACTATTTGTGCATACCTGAAATATTCTCAGCTGCTTATCTCTGTCAGCGGGTTACGTACTAGATTGTTGTCTGGGCATGTACACGTGTTGATATTAGGTTAGGGTAAGATATTTAGCCTGTAACACAGCTTGACTGAAGATTACTATTGGCAGTGCTATCAGTCTGTGGGATTTCTTTTGTTAAAAAAAAAATTGTTGGGGGGGGGGGGGGGGGGGGGGATACTTTATATTATTACATTCCCTAATCAGATTGGCACTCGTGTAATAGTGCATCAGTCAGCATTGTGGTGGGGTGTCATGTCAACTTTTTTGGACTCCTTTCAGACACAGAAGAAGTCTGACTGCATGGTGACAGGGAAGAGCTGGCAGCCAATCAGGGAAGAGAGAGAGAGTAAGAGAGAACATAGTACCATAATACAAGGAAAAAGGATTCAAGAGTGATTGTAGTTTCTTTTTTTTTTTTTTTTTAAATCTTGTTTTCTTCCTGAGCAAGTAGGCCATTTATTTGTTCTCTAATTTGGTGGAGGCTAGTGAATTATAATAAGCTGATTGATCCTTACTGTGGAATTTGATTCGCTACCCCAACTGGTGGGTGACTAGCTTCTGTACTGTTGTACTTCAAGCTCCGCTATTCCACCATCACGTGTTTCATCCACTGATGTGTCTTTTAACTGATCATTTTGTAGCTGGACTTAGCAGGCTAGCTTACTACCAGAGTGGCGCGTAGCCTTGTGGAAAGCCCCAGTGTTCATCTCACGGTCCAGAGCCAGAGATTACAGTGGTGCAACCTTTTCTCTTTCAACTCATGTTCTTGCTCACTAGCTAATATTATGTGACTGGATTGTTCTCTGGACTCTGTGTGGTACACATTTTGGGACGTAGCCCTGAATTTTCATTGAATGTGTTTTCACTTGGCACTCTCAGTTGTGAGAATAAATCATGCAGTGGAGAACAGTGCAGCACAGCCCGTGTTATGAAATGTTCTTCCATGAGAAGCTTGCCGTAGCATTTTCCTATCAGAGCATGAAGGCTTACATTCAGTAGCTTTAACATTAACTAAATAACATGCATTATCACTTCATCACTAAATTAATCTTTTAAATTTAAGCTAATTTTAGGTGAATTTGTGTTTGTTAACTAAAGTTTGTTTAGCCTATTGCTCTAGCTACTAAATATTTTGAGGTTGTGGGATGTTACAATAGCTAATTTTTTTTATTTTATTTTATTTTTTTTTAAATATAATTTTTGTTGCTGGCCCTTTTAGTCAATAGTAAAGATGTTATGAGAAAACCTGTCATGAGGCCTGTCACATTGATGTACTGACACAGGCGCAGATATAGGACACTTGGCTCCTTAATAGAGAAACGCGTGCAGACCACAAAATCTGTTTTTGATAGAAGTGTTTGAAACGTCATCTTGTCGATTCATTTCTGGTACACGGGTTTCTCCCCATTCAAATAGACACGACAGAAAATAACAGTCCGGGAGCATTGCCAAGATGGCCGTCGAGCGAACAGACTTTACTAGAAGGACTTTGATGGTGGTGTTCTGACAATAGGGCAAAGCCGTATACAGCTACAACACCCTGGAGCCCTTTTATGTTATTTTTAACTCTGTTAGGCCGATGTTTAGAAGTGGAAAGTTAGGCTACGTCAGTTATGTAGCATTTTATTTACTTCAGTAAAATCCATTTGAGAGATGATAAATTTTTTTGGTTCTGATCTCTTTTAGGTTTGTTGGATACTGTTTATTCCCTTATTAACAGCAATCCGTAAAACAGCTAAAATATGCTGAGCTAGCAATGATTGCGTCTACTACATGCTGTGGTGTCATGTCTGGTTTTACACACAATGAGAGTGCAAACAGGAAATTCATTCTTTTACTAGAATGTAGCAATCTTTACACCATCTACAGTTTGTATGACGGTTGAGAATGTTGTGCCATCTCTTAGATGCTCACGTTAATGGGTTTAAATGGATCTTATTTTCTGGTGGTGTTCTTGTTTTGAATCCATGTGAATGCCTCTGCGTACAATACGTCATTCTGTGTAAAGTGACAGCGACCCTCACCATGTCCTCCAGTAACTTTCACACCTCATATTTTGACCACTGCACCATAGCAGCACAGCACACTCAAAACGCAGAACTATGGTATAGCCGTAACAATTACAGATTCTCAGCCCTTACTACGGAGATACGGGAGACACCTCAAAATCACGCTTTATTTGCTTCGCAAGCTCCAGCACCAGTCAGACCACATGCGCTTTCAATTTGCCCGGTAGAAAAGCCAGTTTATTGAAAGGGAAAGGACATGGGACGTGGGAGAGGAATGTGCTTCTCTTTATCTGAGTGAACTTTGATCTGTGAATTCATGAACCTTGTGGTTGTGAGCCAATAGAAAACAAGAAGGCGGGACTATGGCCTGTTTGGACAGTGAAACACGGAGGAGCTGCTTGTTATGATGTATTTTCTTGCTCTTTTCTTAATGTTGCTTAGGGCATGATTTAAAAAAATAAAAAAATAAAAAAATAAAAGAAGGAAGACTATGGTGAATATCCGGTGTGACGGTGGCTGTGTTAGTGCTGTCAGACCTAACATAGTGTACATGTGTGTAACCTGATGATATCACATGATCAGTTAGTCTGTGTGCTACAAACATCTGTCTGGATCTGAGTAGGGGAAGACAGTTAACAGTATGCAGAAACATGGACTGTGCTTTTTTTGGTTTAATATCTTTCATTTCTTATTACTATTGAGTATTTTAACTTTAAATATAAGTTAACTGAATTGTATTGTCAGCAATAAGTGTAAATACTGTTTTGTGGTGTGTGTGTGTGTGTGTGTGTGTGTGTGTGTGTGTGTTTTTTTTTTTTTGTTAAAGTCTGTATACTGTTGAGTAAAGATGAGCGTATTATCAGTAAATATTTTCACTACAGTCGACAGTATCATGTGCAGCAACTGACATGGACACGGCCTACATATAAAGTAAGCTTATACACTCAACTGGTTGCTTCTAAATCCTAACATTTCTGCAGACTGCACTTAATCAGTTCAATACTTTTTCCACTCATTTATGCAATTAGCAGTAAGCTGTGCTTTCCCTCAACTTGCGCTAGAGCTTTTGTGGTAAAATTCAGGTTTATTTGCTCTGCCTGCTAGGATTTATTGTTAGTTTCATTTAGTTTTACAGAAGCCAAATTTTGCAATCCTGCTGCGTGAGAGTTTTAAAACAGTTATCCCAGAGATCACTCGAGTTGCACTGACAGTCCTGAATTCACAGAACATCTGCTGAAAAGAAAAGCAGAGGCTTCAGGATTGACACCAATATAAAGTTCCCACGAACCCATAAGTGATGGACTGAAAAAAACAAAACAAAACCCAAAGTCTTTACAGCCTTTTAGTGAGGCTCCTTCAGAAATGCCTTTTTGGGGAACATCATAAATAGATTTTGCCAGGAGTTGTTGTTCATAAGATGGGAAATATTGGAATTCTTTAAGTAAGATTCGAACCAGTGATGATGTTTTGTCCTCACTGGCTTTGTGTCTGAGCAGCACAACATTTTTTAAAAGCTCAGGCAGCTCTGCAGAGGCAGTAGGATTATCAGGCACGCAGTGTGTTGATTTTTGGTAGGTACACCCACTCCATGGTTTCGGAGCCAAGAACCTCAACATGTTTATTTCACTCAGAGCTTTTCAGTTTGGCGTTAATAGAATACCGTCTGTTGGGAAGCGAGTCTAATCCTTATATATACATGTCCAATGCGGTTTCGGTTCAGTGTGGGAGGTTCTGGTTGGCCACGTGTCGAAGGCATTTCTTGTCATTTTCATAAGGTTGACTAACTCTAAAGACAAAAGGGATGCTTAAATAAAATTAATAATGTGCTGTCCTTGTTTAAGAAGTTGGTTCTGGAGTGTTTATAAGGTGTGAGAATTTTAGGTAGCTGACTGACCTAGATGCCAGGGTAGACATTTAATTATCACATATTACATAATAATATGTACATGGGTGAAAACTTGTAGTGGTGTTTGAAAATGAATATTATGTTTTTCCTTTGCGTAACCTACTTCCACTATTAAACTCTTGCAAATCATACTAAAACGTCACATCTGTTGTATAGTCCACTTTGAGGGGGAGGGGAGGAAGTGTACTCCAGGAGCGCACAGTGCTTGCGGGCCAGGGTTCAGCACCGTTTGGTGTTTTTCTTAGCATGTCTCTCCTTATCCGCCTCTGACCTAATCATTCTGTGAGTGGAATGAGCTTTTGTTGGATGCTTGTCAGTCTGTGCTGAATGTGATGAATAATATGGGAGAGATACAAGACCAACTTGCTTGGAGAGGCTGAGCTGATACTGTCCTTATGGTTTTGCATTGATACTTGGAATCATTGTATAATCATATATTTTTCTGAGTTCATCCTCATCACTACTACATCATGCCTACAGATGGTGGTAGCTATGCAAGGCTAATAACTATTAAG
Source organism: Pangasius djambal (assembly GCA_022985145.1). NCBI lineage: Eukaryota > Metazoa > Chordata > Actinopteri > Siluriformes > Pangasiidae > Pangasius > Pangasius djambal. The sequence goes on from CM040977.1 coordinate 20,556,124, forward strand.
CTTTCATCTGTCGTAGGTTGCCTTCATCTGGTTTTCCTCCACCAATTTTAGTTAATTCAGGGCTACTTTCCCTGATTACTAATGCCAGATATTTTTGTTAACTATAACTCAGTTATTTTTGTAAGTACATTTTTCATGGTTGGGATAGTCCTGACTTGTTCATTGCAGGAGCGTTTGTATGTAGTTTGTGTGGGTTGCAAGTTGCGAAAGGTTGGGAACCTTTACCCTGGAGTGAGATGGAAAGTAGCAAAAAAATATATTTTTAAATGACAATTTCAGACCAACCAATTTCATAACAGATTCCAAAAATATGAATCTGGAATGGTTGCGCAGGTGTTTTGAGCTCTTCGCTTGAAACATACGCTGACGCACGGCGAACAGTTCACTTCCATGATTTCTTTAGTTCAACAATGCGATATAAAAACTATCGATGTACAGTGCGTGTGACTTAACTATCATTAAATAAGTTTATAGTTAACATGACCCAAGCCCTCCCCCCAAACCCAACCCAACACAGCAACTCAATGAATGAACCGTGTACATGCATCACACTGCGCCACATCACGTCCAATACATCCCAGTGTGGTCTGTTATGTGATATGTTATCACTGTTACCTTTCTTTGTCCTGCAAGCTTCATATTTGACTCCCACGCCTCTGCAACATTTTTGTTGGTCCCGATATACACTTTTACGTTAGGGGTTGCTCATTCAGCTTTGTACTGTTCTCTTGGTGCGCACCACACATGCACTCGCCTACTTGTCGAAAGTGTATTGAGGGATGACTCATCTAACCATATAACTTTTTTTTTTTTCTTCACATCTCTGTAGACCAGTGCCTGTGGTTTTTGCACTCTGCAACACTCGGGCGTTTTGTCTTTGTTTATATATTGCAATCCTACTATATCATCTCTCTCTGCGTATTCCTAACCCTATTTTCTGCTCTTTCCCATGGATCTGCATGCAGATGCCACTTTAGTTATTGTTCCTATTAAAACGCAGCCAGTTGAGCTGTCTTTGTGACTGAAGCGCCTGACAGCTGTGCCCCAGTCATGAACTCTCTTTAAACTCTCACTTCAATCTTTTCTTTATGCTGTTTTGATCCAGAAATCACGTTTAGTTGGGCTGCGCAGCATTGTACACCTGCAGTAAACCTGTCTGGAAGCATCTTCTCTTCATTTCCTGTCCCTGGTCCTGGAGAACCTCCTTTCCTGCTCATTTTAATGTTTTCCCTGATCCCAACCATCTGATTCTACTAATTAGCTAATAATCAGCCTTTCCTGGGTTGAAGCAGGGAAAACACTTAACTGTGCAGGTCAGGGGGTGTTCCAAAGACCACGATTGGGAACCCGTGCTGTAATGCATGGCTGTTTTGAAGTCCGATAGGAAAAAAAAAAAAGTGCATTTTCAATTGTATGCAGTTAATTTAAAGTGATTTATATGGACTTTTTAATAAAATATTAAGGATAGCGAGCAAGTTGTGTTGTGCCTCCAAACTGGTATGTTGCACAATACCTCTTGCTTCTTTATTATACTGTTTATATATATACACAAATAAAGTGCTTTCTTGTTTATACCTCCTTTTCTACACCCTGGTGCTTATTTGCCTTAGCACACTTTGTTAGTTTACACTGTGTTAGCCTAACGCGAATAGATATATAGATAAACCCCATACTGCACACTGTCTAAAGGTTACATGGGTGAACTTTTGAGGCTTTTCATTTTCTTTTGGAAGAAAGGTACAGGTAGTGAGGACAAAGCACTGCATTTAGCTGTCTCAGTGCTGTCCACTGTAATGTTTAGCAATGAAAAGTTAGTCTGCATGTTTCAGTCACCTGCTCATCTTTTTTTTTTTTTTTTTTTTTTTGTCCTAGCTGGTGGTGAGAGTCATGGGGGCGTTCCTAGACAAGCCCAAGACGGAGAAGCACAATGCGCACGGTGAGGGCAATGGTCTGCGCTACGGCCTGAGCAGCATGCAAGGATGGCGTGTGGAAATGGAAGATGCACATACAGCCACTGTGGGTTTACCACATGGCCTTGACGACTGGTCCTTTTTTGCTGTATATGATGGGCATGCAGGCTCACGTGTGGCCAACTACTGCTCCAAGCATCTGCTAGAGCACATTGTGGCAGCGGCGCCAGCCGGCGAACTAGGCCGCAGTGTGGAGGCGGTGAAGAGCGGCGTGCGTGCCGGCTTCCTGCGCATCGACGAGCACATGCGCGGCTTCGCAGACCCGCGCAATGGCCTTGATCGCAGCGGCTCCACAGCCGTGGCAGTACTGCTTTCACCTGAGCATATGTACTTCATCAATTGCGGTGACTCACGTGCACTGCTTTGTCGCGACGCGCGCGTACGCTTCTCCACACTCGACCATAAGCCATGTGACCCACGTGAGAAGGAGCGCATCCAGAACGCCGGTGGCTCTGTCATGATCCAGCGTGTGAATGGCTCTCTGGCCGTGTCTCGTGCTCTGGGAGATTATGACTACAAGTGCGTGGAGGGCAAGGGCCCCACCGAGCAGCTGGTTTCCCCTGAGCCTGAGGTGTTTGAGATTCCCCGTGTGCCAGAGGAGGACGAGTTTGTGGTGCTGGCCTGTGATGGTATATGGGACGTGATGAGTAATGAGGAGCTGTGTGCCTTTGTGCGCGCCAGGCTGGAGGTGTCTGATGACTTGGAAAAAGTGTGCAATGAGGTGGTGGACACGTGCCTGCACAAGGTAGATGAGCTTCCTTCCTGTTCGTGGGAAATTGCTTACCGTATGTTTCCCTTAATCATTGTGTAGTACTAGGAGCTGTTTCACTGCAGTACTTTAGGTTCCCCCCCCCCCCTCCTAATCTATCACGTGTTAATGTGTGATTAACTCCGACCGTAATTTCAGCATGTTTCCCTGGGCTAAGAAAAGAACGAAAACACAATTATTTAAAAAAAAAAAAAAAACACTTACAATGGAAGCCTTAAGGGCAGTTGGTATGGCAGGTATTAAGTGTGAGATGCATATTTTGTGAGAGATTTTTTTGTTTTGTAAAATGTTTTCATGAATTCTCTAGTCAAGGGTTTTCTTTAATAATTACTTGTTTTTCTTAATTGTTCATCTAAGACTTAAACCTATTCTGAACCCTGAAGAAAATTAAAGGCTTGCTCTAGTGTAGTGGAGATTTTTCTAATTATAGAAATTATGTAAGACTATCCTTGTTTGGATTTTAGATAGAAATATCTATCTCTGCCAAACTGTTGCTCTGTGCGACTTGACATTTCACATGGCAGATGACGTTTAGCCTTTTCTCACTATATATATCTCCTTGTTTTTTTGTTTTTTTTTAAACTGATGGTGTGCATGGACAAAAGGTTTAATTTTAGACTTCCCAGACCACAACATTTATGAAGAGTCATGTGTTTTGTTTTTTTTTTGTTTTTTTAAACAGTTGTTCTTTCCTCTTAGTCTTGAAAGATGTGTAAAGGTGACTATATGGTATTGTAGATTAGGCAGAAAGAAATGTTGGATTATTCTTTTCATGTTCCTATTTTGGAATCTTGTGAGAAAAGGGGATTATGATGAAAACTGCTGGAATAGTCTTTTTTTTTTTTTTTTTTTTGTTCTTCTGGAATCTTAACAGGAAATTTCACTGTTTTTTTTTTTTCTCCCCACAGGGAAGTCGAGATAATATGAGTGTTGTGTTAGTGTGTTTGCCAAATGCACCCAAAGTATCAGAAGAGGCAGTGAAGAGAGATGCTGAGTTGGATAAGTTCCTTGAATCTCGTGTGGAAGGTGAGAGAGAACTTTTATTTTTTTTTTTTAAACCTTTTTTGCTCACGTAATGAAACTCGAAGCAAAACGATGCTTAAGTCTTGTCTGTCTGTCTGTCCTGAAAATCACCTTCTGCCTTGTAATTGTTTCTCTCACTCCCTAAAATGTTTTGAGTGAATGAACTGAAGCTAGAGGGCATTAGTACAGAAATTACACTAGACAGAGCCAGCTTGAAGCTAATAAGCAGCAAAGCCAGCTGTCTAGGGCTCCACACTTATCGGGGCCCTTAATCAATTTTATCTTAAGACTGTTTGTCAATAAAGTTAAACATAGTTCTTGTGAGGGGAAAAAAAGCGGGCTTGGTTGGGTATTTGATTAAGGCTATGTCCCAGAATCCTACCATCAGTACTTTATAGCTGTGTACTATTTAACAATGCTGTTCATACATACGTGGACATAACACGTTTTTAAAATAAATATATATTGGAATGGGCAAAAGAGATGAGGAGAAAGAGCTACAATATTATAATATTATTTGTTTTTCACACAACTGATAGTTATTGCTATTATTTACTTTAACAAACCTGGCAGCACCCTGCCTGGAGAACACAGCAGACCTGGAAGCTTCTTATTGCTTATCGTACCCAGCGTGCTTTGGACAGGCAGTTTAAAATAAAAAAAAGCAAAAAAAACCTCAGAATTCCAGCTTGCTTAATGCCCATATTGCTCTGCATGTGTTTCTAAGCTCACGCAGCCATTCACTGCTCAGCCTCAGAGAGAGCACACAAATATAATTTCAACATTGATGCTGGATTTAGTCACCTCATACAAAATGTTGTTGCTGATGAAGCATTCTACAGAAGTGTGAAGTGTGATCAATTCTACATTGATCTGTTAATCAATTTAGGGAGTGAGTATTTCTGTGTATCTTGCTTAGGGCCCCCAAAAGGCTTGAGATGGCAGACATTTTTATTTTAAGAATCCACATGGAAACAGTGCCTAGCAGTATACATCATCGCGCAACGCAAAACTGTCATGCAGGTCTGTTAATTTGTTGAGAGAAAATAAACACACTAGCCAGACTTGTAGAACATCAGTTATGTGTAATATGAGAATACCACAACTCCTAGCCAGAACTTTAGCCAGAGTCTTGTTGCTGTGGTGTTGAGGGCCCATGCTACATGATACAGCAGAGACAGGATAAAATAAGGACTATGCCGAAATAGAGCTGTCCCAGGAAACGTGAGAAATCGTTCATTCCCATGAGTCTGTATTAATGTGCTTAACCTAGCTAAAGAGCTCGTCATACTTGGTATAAAGTTACACTAGCTATAGCGTTTTAGACTAGTTCTGTTTTCAGGCAACTCTAACATGAGACTGTGCGGCACACTGAAACTTTCACTTGTCCATTGGGCCAGCTAATAAATTTATTACTTGTCCACCCCTGTCTTTTCTAAAAATTTAATAGCCAACACCGCTGCTTTTGTTTTTCCTCTTTCCGCCTACCCTTCCCTTTTCTTTCTTGCATGCTGCACATTCTTTGGCAAGCAGATGCGCGTTTAATGTAGTTTTGTGGGTTATGTAAACTCGGGGGTTTGAATGTTGGGTCATGGTTGGGGTAACGTTGTGGTAATGTTTGGCTGCGTGCTGAGACGGCCTTAGGGAGTCGTCAGCACTGCTCTTCCAGCTAGGAATGTGCTGGCTGAACATCCATCTGGCAGCAAGCCAGATATAAACTGAGCTGCAGGGTATCCTTCTTCAGTCCCCCTGCCCTTTTCGACTGTGTCGCCACATCCACACAGGCCTGCACTCCCCAGGATGCTGTCAGTTGCCATTCACAAAGTTTATACACCGAATGCTTTTAACTCAGGTGCTGTAATACTACTTGTGAAATGATTTATGTGAGGGGATTCTTTATTTCTGGCTGTCCTTTCACTGTTTCTAAACTTATCTGTAGTTTGTTCTAGTGGCCAGGGATGTCACATGAGCTCCAATATTTGTACTTTTATTCAGCAGCCTTTTAACCTGTCATTTGTTCCCGCTCTCCCAGAACTCATTGAGAAAGCAGGGGAAGAGGGAATTCCTGATCTGGTACATATCATGAGAAACCTTGCCACAGAGAATATCCCTAACCTCCCACCAGGGGGAGGCCTCGCCAGCAAGTGAGCATGCTGATGCACATACACACTTACTTACACGAACGTAGTCAAACACCTAGGAAGTCCAGAGAATGTGAAAGTACAAAAGTTTCCCAGAGACGCGTACATTGTGTGTGTGTATATGTAATATACCTGCACTGTTAATTGTATTTTTACTTTCCCTTCTACATTCCCTGCACCTTGTTCTTGTTTTCTTCACATGCTTGATTTGATTATTGATTATCACCAAATATTTATAAAAATTGGTCTGGAAAGCTTCCTAAGGACAATTCCTTTTAAAACACAAACGGTTTTCATAAAATCTGCAACACTGACAGAAGCTTTGAACAGTGATGCTCGTCTGAAAATGAGTGTCATTTCTTTTTCATTGCAGGCACAGTGTTATTGAGGCTGTGTATAACCGGCTTAACCCCCAAAGAGAAGACGATGGGGTGAGTGAGTGTTTTCTCTGACATTAATCCTCCCATTGTACTCCCAGTAAAACTGTATGTATCTTACACAGAGGTAGTGTATCTGGTGTGCAGCTGCCTACCACTACATCTGCTTAGTTTTAGTAATCTCATCATGAGACTGTGCTACGGCTCCCTCTCCTGCTCCTGCTCCTGCTCTGTCACTCACACACTCACACACTCACACACACACACACACACACACACACACACACACACACACACACACACAGCCTGTTCAAAACAGCCCCACAGCTGCAGTGAGCTCATCTCTCTGGGCAACTGCAACAAAGCACAAAGGCTGAGATCACCACACTAAAAAAAATAAAAAAAAACACCCACCCACACTCTAGGAACACGAGGACCCAACAAGGAAAACCTCTTGAAAAAGTTTTCTACAAACACAATGCAGCCAAGTGATATACTGCTGTGTGTGACATGGTTGTGTTTTTTAAGGTGTTTCTGCAAACCCATGTCACCATGCGTTTATGGATATAAGCAGAAATGTAGTCCATAGCTGAAAGTTTACTTAAATTAATTTTAATGAGTATGATAATGATAATTATTTTAATTTCAGCTGACTGACAACATCGATTACATAATGAAAATAACACAGCAAGGATTTTGTCAATATACTAGAAGCCTCCATAAATTTGGGTTCCCACAATAATCTAAAAACGAACGAACGTAACAATACACTGCCTTTGATTTTGTGCTTGCATGATTTTTATGATATGAAATCATAGCTTCTTAACCTTAGTGTTGGAACCCCATGAGGGCTTGTCTGAAGTGCGACTGGTTTTACCCCCAATTAATAATGTTGTTTTAACCACCATTGTTTAAAATGCAGTTCTATGCTCATAAACTTAATTTATGGAATAACTGTCCAACTGGCTCATGTTAATCAAAGTAGCCTTTTTACAGAACGCTGGCAGCACGAGGAGAGCGTAGAAGTGAAAATCTCACTGGATTAACAAACTTTGATCCCATACAGTGGTAATATTTAGAGCATTTACAGATATTTGGAATTTACTAAGCCGGTACAAGAAAGCACAGAACTGAATGCTCCACATCACAATGCTCACGAAAATCCTATGAGAAATGCAATATATGTGTGACTAAACTGTGAACCCAACTATTTGCTAGCACACATTAATGAAATGCAAGGTTCAGTGTCCTTGTGTGTGTCAAAGCAAAAGTAGTGATGTAGGTTGTGTGTAACAGCAAAGATAAGATGAGATCCTCTCATTGGATGTGGTGATTGCAGAATGCCTGCCTTTGTGGAGATGGCTGTGACAAGCTCTGAGGACTCTGAGGTCTGAAGCTTGGTAGATTTGGAAGGGTTTTTTTTAACCTCTCACGTGGCCTATCTCCAGTTGTCAAATTCAATATTGAAATGGCGAGGTCCTGATAATGTGTATTATCACTGTGAATGCTACAACTGGAGCCTTTGTTTTGTTCATTGGCCACTGGTCCTAAACCACAGTTCCACTTTTATGCTAAGATGCTGTGTACAGTGGAAAAAGGTCCATAATTCCTATAGTGGACATCCGAGACGTGGCGTGTTTGCAGGTGTGTTTGTGCGAGTGGCCTAGACTTTTGATCAGTCTGTGTATCTACTGGTCTTTCTCATCTACTCCAGTTTATTATGCGACATGGCCAGTGGCAATTGTCTCAGCTTGACTGAGTGTTGGTCAGAGTACACTATGCTTGTGTTCAGTTTGTGTATCTGTCTCCCCCTTCCTGTGTTCTATTGTTACCACATCAAATTAGAGCTACAGATACGTAGCTTATGTTAAATAGATTAAATTAACCTGGTAAACGTTCTCACGCTAGAGCTAATCATACTTTATAAGAAGGTGAAACTTAGAACTACACAGTTAACGTTTGTGTTTGTTTAGCTGAATCATTCGCTCGCTTCAGCTGTAAAATTACAACATTTTTGTAGCTTGTGTCATGCCACTGAGTGTTCTGTGACAAAGCACAGTTGTTTATTCAGCGTAGGGGTTTACTTCTCTGAAAAGAGCTTTTTACAATTAGTAATCAGCAACGATGGCACGATACCACTTTTTTTTTTTTTACCGATACCGAAACCTCGATTATCAGCCAATTCCGATACCTGTGCAGTAGTATCGGGAATAATAGCACAGTTAAAGGCTTTCACACAACAATCACATTTTAAATATATTTAAATATATACTTGATATAATGTATAAAGTATAAATATAATAAAATCAGTCGTGTCTCTTTATATGTAAACCCATTCAACTCCAAAAATAAATTTCTTTTCCAAATCCAATTCCAATCTTTTCGTTACAGGATCTGATATCCGATCTCCAATCCACCATTTTTGCTGATAATGTCTCGATACTGATACTGGGTTTCAGAACATTACCATCTCTAGTGATGAGATTTTTAAAAAACAAAACGTACCATTCTAAAGCACACAGCCGTTGCAAATTACACACTTTAATTCTACACACTGGTGCAGGTGCTAGTCTTTTGACCTAAATTTGCACCCATGCTCTAACAATACAGTTGCTTAGCAGTGGATGCCATGTTTTTTCTTTCATTCTCAAACACATTTGAATGTATATAGACACCCTCTCATAAGCCTATGCGTGTAAGACATGCCTTAGGCTTTGGCAGTGAAAAACACGGTAGTCTTTTCGTTTGATTAATGCAGCCCTCCTGTTTCATTTGGTAAGTTTAATGACTAATCATGCTTCCTACAGAAGGGTAAAATAGTGTCATGTTGTCTTATAATTAGGATGTTTTTCAGCAATGTACTGCCAGGTGTCATTTTGATTATCTGGAGGTGCAGAAAATAAAGTGCTGAATATGCATTAGTATTATCAGTGAGTAATCCTAACCGGGCTTTTAAATCGTCCTCTGTCCAGGCACGTGCCTATAATCAGAGATTTAACAAAAGATTGTAGGTGGGGGGAGTGAATGACCAGCGCTCTCTGCCACCTTCAATACCACGACTGAGGTGAGACCCTTGAGCAAGGCACCGACCCCCCAACTGCAAAAAAAATGCTGCCCACTGCTCCGGGTGTGTGTGTGTGTGTGCGCACTTGGATGGGTTAAATGCAGAGCACAAATTCCGAGTATGGGTCACCCTGCTTGGCTACACATCACTTCACTTTAATGCAATCTCCTAATTCTGTTTAGCAGATCAGAATTTCTGAAGTTTAAACTTAAAAACAAGGCTAGTAAGTAGGAATTGGTACATATCATATCAAGGTTTTGATTAGCAGTCATATTTGTATTGGCAAAACACAAATATGAAGAAGTCATTGTCATGTTTAGAGTACTGGCCTGATGAACAGTGCATGTACTTTGCCAGAGAGTGCAAGTTATGCCGATGGACATTTTGATGGTAGGGCCAGGCACGGCTACTCAAGTGATCGATCATGTTTTGTGACTTCATTAAGTACGCTACATTGTTTGACATTCCGTAACAAACAACCAAATGCAGGTTCTTCCAGGAGGAGGGATTTTCATTACATGACTACAATGGTGTTTTGGGCAAGACCTGTGCCACTGAGGACAGGAGGTTGTGGTCTACAGAAACTACACTATTGACAGTCATTTCAGATACTTACAGCTATGCCATTAGCTAGCTAATTAATAACAATTATACTACAGTGCTGTTCAAATCTAATATTGTTAGAAGGTATTGATTAATTTTCTATAACAGCACAGCTTGGACCAGCTGCAATTCAAATGATGGGTTTATATTAATGTTATCATTTCTATAGCAACAGCTCATTCACAGGGGTCTTGTATGGGGGGAATGAGCCACATGATCCAAGTCTAGTAATAAACAGATTTTAAAAAAAAGAAAGCAAAAAATATACTCATTGATATGGTGAAGCTTCGGTAACAAAACTTATTAACTTCAAGAGAAGAAAAACTAGAGGGTAGAGAAGAAACGACTGTTTATAGGTGCCATAGCGTAACTGATAACAGGAAGTAATTTGTTTCGCTAATAAAATATGAAAACGTAATATTGACACGTCTACTCCTGGCAGCATGGCGTCAGACTGGGCATAAATCTCACAGGGGTTGTATGACAGTAATCGTTTGGGGAAAAAGATTTACTTCACCTATGAAGTATGATTTCAGTTGGTTTAAATTACATATGTATGTTCGTGGTTTGCTCTTTGTTTCATGTCTTTGTTCTTGTTCCTTGAACATTTATATACTATTACTGTTTTTAAAAATAGCTTGATTTACAGTTCATTTCAGTGAGGCATGTGATATGAGTGCTCGCTTTAAAAGAAAAAAAAGAAAAGAGTTTTACTTTTTTTCGTAATAACTAACTTTGTCCTTCTCTTCCTGCTCTCGTTCTCCCCTCTGCTACCTCTGTTTGCCCTCTATAGAATGGTGCAGACCTGGAGGACCCCTGGTAGCTGCCCACCCTGAGGGCCTGTGGCCTTAAAGGATCCCTCTGTTCATGAGACACCCTTCATACTTTTGTTCCACTTTTTTATGAAATTTACAGATTGATTTGGGTCATCAGTAATAATTTGAAGTACAGTGGCAAACAGTCTGCCCAAAAGGATTACAAACTTTTTTTTTTTTTTTTTGCAAAAACATGAGGGAAAGAAGAACTTTAGCTTTAGAAAGTACACATCACATCGTAAAGACAGTTTTTGTGCTTTTTTTTTTTTCTTTTTTTCCTCCCCTCCCCCTTTGTGGTTGTCTGTTTTTTTTTTTGTTGAAACTTGGCTATGGAGCAGTGCACGCCCATAAGCATTGTGGTGCCTTTTTCTAAGCGGCTACAGATGGGGGACTTGGGCTAGTGGCTGTTTCATAGCTTTTACTCCCCCCTTCCCCCATCACCGAGCACAATAGGGCAGCCAGGCAACTTGAGACCACTGCTACCCTCTCAGCCTGGGGGGTATGGACCATCACTGGCTTTAATCAGGATTTCCTTGACTGACTATTGCATGTGGAACATGTCTGGAGGACTTGCTACGTTACTACATAACCTGTGTGGAAAAGTTTGAAGCTTGACAGCTTTTTTGCACCTTTTACACCCCACTGCCCCCCACATGTGCTCTGATAGACACTGAAGGAGAGAGACTGCATCAATATTGCTTCATTCTGCAGTTTATCACTTATTTGGTTGTTATAAGCTTTTAATCCTGCTGTTTCAGAGAATTTAGATTATATAGAGATATATATATAAAATATCTTTTATATATATATATATATATATATATATATATATATATATATATATATATATATATATATATATATAAATTCATATATTTTTTTCCTCCTTGAGTACAGTGTCATTTATGGCTTACTGTTTAAGAAGCAATAGATGTGACAAGGGTTCATGTATCTGACTTGTTCTGTGTGAAATCACTAGGGTTTGATGTCACCCACCACAAACACCTTAGAGCCACTGTTTTTTTTTTTCCTCTTTTTTCTTTTCTTTTTTTTTTTTTTGCATGCTCGCAATGTGATGACATTGTAAAGAAACTCCAGCTGTTTTATATTCACATGTATTAACTCTTCAGCTCTCAATAATTAAAATGCTGTTGGCTCAGATCTTACAAAATAAATGTCTGTAAACATATCGGAGGGTTAATTATGAAACGGCAGATGACTATTGGTTCACATCAAGGTATTTCAGTTTTTACCAAGTTATTGATCCTGTCAGTTGTAAATAACAGTGCCCTGATTTGGATCACAGTGAAAGTGAATAATAGCCATCTCAGTTTCCTATATTAACAACCGTGTGTGTGTTTAGTGAAGAAATGTTATTTGTGAAATATTTAAAGGGAAGTGACAAAGATGCTGTTTAACACCCTGTGTAATTCCAGATGTTTTATGTTCAGGATTCATGTTTTAATTTTGTTGAACTTTGTAAAACTAACTTTCGTGCCAGTAGGAAATTATTATATTATTCCTGAGAGTTTGAAGATGACTATCAGCACAAAATGACAGTTGGTTGGATTTGTGTTTGCATTTATAATATGTCTTTGATGTGTTACCATTTTTGCAGCAGCTTCTCTAACGGGTGATAAGAAACCTTTCAAGTGATTTGACATGGAATGACCAGCGTGTATGTGGTTGTGTGTTGGCCGGCATCTGAAGAAGGAAGTGTGAATTATTTTAAACATACTGAGATTGTGCACGTTATGTGCTTATGTAACATGGCTCTCCAAGAATAGTAGGCTAAAAGGAATTCTTGGTGCCCAGTGAAGCCACACTACTTCTCTGCTCCAATCTTCTCTGTATCATATCTCTGCCTTTTTTTTCCCCCCCTGCCTCAGTTCTGACTTTTACCGTGCACAGCAGAACTCTTGAATCAGCCTGCCTTCCTCCCCTCCTCAGAGTGTATTGTAAAATGATGCATTTTTTTTTTGTTTGTTTGGTTAGCTGAACACGAATACAAGCTTTATGATGAATTTGCGTATTATTTTCAAATTTGGCGTACAAGTGTAATACTTGTTTTGCTCAAATGCATTTTCAAGAGTTACAGATGACTACAGTGATGGCTAATGGTGAACTCGAGCAGAACAATAAAGATCAAGTAAAAGCTGTTTCTCATCTTGTATTCTAGTGTTAAAATGCCTTATGTAAAAGTTCAGTTGGAGCTTGAGATTTTCTTTAGTGCAATATTCTCTAAATAGAAAGTTTATGTAGCATACTACTTTGAAAAAGCTTGACCTAGTAAATGTCACAGGAGCTATTAGTCTTTTCTGAGGTTATGATTTTCATCTCATGAACTATTTCTTTGAATAATTTCATTACAGAGGTATTCAGAAACACCAACGGCGTTCTCAAGGACCTTCAGAGAGTTCTAGGCTCAGGCACATTGGGAGTCGGCTACGACATGAACTGGCTTGCGAACCTCATCAACGTGGTTGGCACTACCTGGCAGTCCTTTTTTTAAAAATAAATAAATAAAATAACTTTTAGAAGCATAACTCAAACACCTTACATCAGGTTCTGTTGACTCAAATCTTAACATTCTTTGCTTACATTTTTATCTGAAAAAGAAGTAGAATAATCTTATATACCAGCTCATTGCCAAAATTGAGCTTATTAATAAAATTTTGCTTTTTTTTGGTCCCAACATGTATGGGCTTTTCTGCTGTATTACAAGCACGAAGGTGGGGGGAAATCTTTGGTATTGTTTCATCTGTGTGCGACTAGGAAGTTAGAAGTCTATGGCCCATCATATGACCATGAATAATCTGCTTATCATAATGCACTTCCTTGAGTTAAACCCTGGTTTTGGTTGGGACAGTGTTTGAGCTCTCTTTCAGCAAAATGCTCAGATAACACACAGACCTGCGATTTATTAGATTCAATTTTATTGTCATTAAGCAGAGTATAAGTGCAAGCCAATGAAATGCATTTTGCATATAATCAGAAGTGCAAAACTGCAAGTAGCATTGGGCAAAAAGTGCAAAATAGACAATGACGTAGGGTGGCAGTAAAGTACAAGGTGACGTGCAAATGGCATGTAAGGCGAGAAAAACAGTGCAAATTCCATGATGTGTGTACATGAGTCAGGAGACCTGGATTAAAGTAGTTGAAGAAAGTACATTGCAGTGACCAAAGGTGCAAAGTGTGCTGAAATGAGTGGAATCCAAGACACAACAGTACAACTGAATATGAGGTGCCGTCAGAAGAATGTGCAAGACTGTGCAAACTGTTTAAGTTTAGTGCGTGAGCAGAAGTATGTGCAAACTGTGTAATGGTGCAAGGTGATCTGAGAGCAAACCAACAGGGGTTGCAAAATGGGGATTAGTGGCATGAGGAATTCAGTAAGTTGATTTGCTGAGGGACTTCCTTAGCCTACTGGTATGGCAGTGGAGGCTCTTGTAGTGCTTCCTGGATGGAAGAAGAGTGAGCAGTCTCTGGTTGGGGTGTATGATGTCATTAGGGGTGCCTTTCACCCTTCATAGACAGCGTCTGTGATGGAGGGTAGGTGGGCATCAGTGATGTGTGGAAGGCCTTCCAGTCAGGGACTAAGTAGCCGCCATACTACACTGAGACGCAGTTTGTCAGTATGCACTCGATGGTACAGTGATAAAATCTGCTCAAGTCTCTGCATGAAATAAAGATGCTGAAGTGCTTTCTTGATCAGAGTGGAGGGCCTCAGAGATATGGACACACCAGTAACTTAAAGCTGGCCACAAATTATCCTCCTTGATAATTTGATATAAATTTCTCTTAGTTGTCTATTTTCAAGTTTTTCCACAATTTTCTCTCTAATTTAGTTATTAGGCCAATTCCCATCCTCTAGTTAGGTCCCCTATCACACAGCTACCAACCAAGTGAATGCTATCACATGCTTCCTCTGAGGCACGTGAAGCCACCAAGTGCATCTTTTCGCTCATGCAGTGTCAGGGGTGGTGTTACACACGCTGAGGAAAGCGCTATCCGCCCACTTCCGCATGCATGAGCTGACGGACTCCCGTGATTGGCTGTGATTGCTGTTACTGATAGGGGAGAGAGCGTATGCCACCCCTCCCACGAGAGTACGGCCATTTTTGCTCTCTTGGACTCCCGGTCACAGATGGTTGTGGCATTGTCGGGATTCAAACTTACAATCACCAGGCGATAGGATTTTTTTTTTAAATGGAAAATCTTAATTTTCTATCTATTCTTGCTATGGACTTAATTTCCTATCAGACAGCTGAATGAAACACCAAATTGGTAATTTTATAAACCTCAAATCTAGTGAATTTTGTAAATCTTTTAAATGTCTAATTGTACATGTGACAAGATTTGCAAATCATTATTCACACTTTTCAGTTTGTACTTTGCATCTCACTTTGTACTTCACTATTTCCGAAAAAGATGCAACATTAGACGTGTTTCAGATGTTTCAAACAAAACCCTTAGATAGTAATCATTTTTCAGTGTAACTAGTATGAACAATTTAATTGTATATAAAATTTTAAGACAAAAAGGATCCATAGTTGTACTAAGAGGATAGAAGGTTAGTTTTTAATCAAAGCTGCCAGTTTAGAGATTTTTTATTATATAGATTTGTGACACACGGGATCATGAATGAATCATTGCATTCGTCATATGAATACCTTTAAAAATAACTCTGCATAAAATCCTAGTCCACAAAATACTGTTTTTGAGTGAGTAGGGCAGCATATTTCTGTAAATAGTGCTTGAGATAGTACATGGCAATGGGCCTTCCGGTATATTAAAACAAACAGAAAACCCTATACACACTCACTAAAACTGATAAGCAGTGAAGAAACTAGCCTTCCCCTATGTGTGTCAGTTACACTACAGAAAGTAATCTATTTGGGGGAAATAACTTCAGACTATCATCACTGCTGGTTTACGAGGAATAAAACATGCTATTTAAGAATCAATAGTTTTGGCTGTGGTGTAAGGGGAATGAAACACATCAGGATGTGCTATTATAGGAAAATGATGTGGTGGTGTGTGAGGTTACCACTGCAAAGTTCATTATTTTCCAGTAACAGTATGTCCTGGTGTTTTTTTAGTTTTTTTATACTGCAGTAATTTATCAGTGACAACTTATACATTATTCTTTAATAAATAAATTTGTTCACGTACAAAGCAAAATTTACTACACTTTCAGCAGCCAGGTTCTCCTATGACTGCTTTCAGCTATTTCTTTTGAGATCTCTTCAAACACCGAGCGGTTGCGATATGTGCGTTCTAACTTTGCTTGAACAGCAACATCACCCCAAATGTTTATGAAGTCCGTTACCTCACTATCCCGCCACTGAAATCTTCCTATACCGTTATCCTCCATCTTTGTTTCCTAGTGGGGTTAAATTATGACGAATGTCGAGTTGGATTGACGTAAAAGTCGCATGGATTCTGATCTTCCTGTTCAGCCAGAGGTCGCAATGCCACATATCAGATATGTTCTGGATTTCAGTACCACTGAAAGTGGCCCAAATCGGAACTGAAAATGTCAGATTCAATGTGTTTTTTTTACTGTTCGCATAGCCATGCAGGGGAGGCATGGTGGCTTAGTGGTTAGCACATCTGCCTCGCATCTTCAGGGTTGGGAGTTTGATTCGCGCCTCTGCTCTTTGTGTGTGGAGTTTGCATGTTGTCCCTGGGTTTCCACTGGATACTCTGGTTTCCTCCCCCAGTCCAAAGATGTGTTGTAGGCTGATTGGCATCTGTAAGTTGTGTGTGAGATTGTGCCCTGTGATGGGTTGGCACCCCATCTAGGGACATCTGCCTTGGGTCCAGGCTACCCTACGTAGGCTAGGAAAGAAAATAGATGGATGGACATAGTCATGCAAGTGACAAATCCATGTCACATTTGAAGAAAGTTGGGTCACTTTTGCCTGCTGTGTGAATGTAGCTTAAGTGTGTGTGTGTGTGTGTGTGTGTGTGTGTGTGTTTGTGTGTTTCTTTTTTGGGTTAGGGTCCGCATAAGGATGGTAGTGGACATGTGACTGGTCCCTTTTTTTATGAAAACATTCTCCCCTTTGGATAATAAAGTTAGCATTAAGAGACGTTATAACGTAGCATCATATAGCAATCAATGGAAATAGCTCACAAAAGCAGTAACACAACACAGCTGTGTTTATGTGTGTTAGTTTGTGGTAATACCTTCATAGTGACTAAAGGTCCTCATGAGGATAATACATGACATTTTATACATGGAGACCTGTGGCTGGTCCCCAGAGGAAAAAAAAAACAAAAACAGGTTTTCTTCTGGTTAGTAAAGTTAGCTTTAGATGTAGGTGTAGCATAGCATTGTGTGACTTCAGTACATAGCACATAGCATTGTGTGGCTCCAGTACACAGCACATAGCGTTGTGTGGCTCCAGTACACAGCACATAGCGTTGTGTGACTACAGTACACAGCACATAGCATTGTGTGGCTACAGTACATAGCGTTGTGTGGCTACAGTACATAGCACATAGCGTTGTGTGGTTA
>CM040977.1:20573511-20588812 GCA_022985145.1 Pangasius djambal
GAGAGAGAGAGAGAGAGAGAGAGAGTGAGAGACTGCACATGAGGGAGTAACCGTGAACTCTGGCCTTTAGCAGGTAGCCATAGTGTTGAAGAGTATAAAAGAGCACGTCTTGACGCGCAGTGTCATTTGATGGTGCTGAAACTTCTGCACGCAAAATGAGCTTAAAACGAGATGACAAGAACTCCTCTGTGGAGCTGAAGGAATATATGGACAACTCGGCTTTTCAGAATGATGAAGACGTTACGAGCCCCGGTCAGGAGCAGCGCGTGTCTGCGAGCGCAGAGGAAAGCGAGTACACGCAGATCAAGCCGTACGCCGGGATGCCCAAAGAAGTGCTGCTCTTATATTCCAGTCAGGCTCGATACCGCATACCGAGAGAAATCCTCTTCTGGCTGACGGTGGCGTGCACACTGGCGCTCATAGCGCTCACCATCACACTCATAGCCCTCTCTCCTGCCTGCCTGGGCTGGTGGCAAACCACGCCGGTTTATCAGATCTACCCCCGCTCCTTCAAAGACTCGGACGGAGACGGTGTCGGAGACCTCAAGGGTAAAGATGTGCTCTACAAAATATACTGACGCTCAACCAAAGCGACTCAGGATTCTCACAGGCTTAGCTCTTCAGCTGTTGGTCAGAAGTTGAGGGTGTAGACAGAAAGCTCGTTTGGGGGGGAAGAAATCTCATCAGCATCTCGTTACTACAAGAAAATATCTCGTTACTGCGAGAAAAGTGTTGTTACCATAAGAAAACATTTTGTTATTACAAGAAAAAAAGCTTGTCGTTGTTATGAGCATCTTGTTGCTACAACAAAGCATCTAGTTGGTATGAGAAAAGTGTAGTTACCATAAGAAAACATCTCGTTATTACAAAGAAACATCTTGTTATTACAAGAAAAGCTTGTCGTTGTTACGAGAAAAGCATCTTGTTAGTAAGAGGAAAGTGTTGTTACCATAAAAACATCTTGGTATTATGAGAAAACATTTCGTTACTACGAGAAAACATCTCATTATTATGAGAAAAGCTTGTTGTTGTTGCGAGAAAAGTATCTTGTTCCTACAACAAGGTTAGTATGCTACTTCCGGTTAGTATGAGAAAAGTGTTGTTACCATAAAAACATCTCGTTATTACAAGAAAAGCATCTCGTTGTTACGGGAAAATCATCTTGTTACATAATGTTACTTGGACATTTCGTTACTGCGAGAAAAATGTCCTCACTATAAGAAAACATTTATTACAAGAAGAAACATCTTGTTATATTCTAAAATAAATGTGCTATAAAAGCAACATAACTGATCTTGTTTTTACAGTGTAGCCCACATGCTTACCAGCTGATATGTTGTGACAAATGGCACATTTGACAAAATTAGTCCTTTTTTTGCTTTATGCTTAAACCACAGTGAGATTTTAATGTCACCTAGTGCAGTAGATGAGCGTACTGTCATTAATATACGCACATTACGAAGAATTCTCAAGTCCCAAAGACAAAAATTGGGCAGACCTCACACTTTAAGACAGTTAAGACACATGTATAATTGACTAAAAGATAAACCTAACATGTACAATAATATATTGTCCTGTAATATAATAATAATAATAATAATAATAATTTTCTGTAATATCTGAGAATAACTCTAACTTGCACTTTTGCCACGCATGGATTTGGCTATTTTCTTTATTTCAAATTTATGTTGAAATTTTTCTGGACCAGAAATAGGCTCCGCCTTGAGGCAGAAAAGAGCTGCATAGCTTTTCCTCCTTATTTACTCTGGAGAAATACACAGTTTCAACAGGGGGGGTAGAGGTGGAGGAGGTGGTGGTGGGAGTCCTGTCTGCTTTTACTGTGATTGCAATCCTCCATGCAGGTGGCAGAGGAATCAAAATTACAAACTGCTCCTTTAACGATACCAAGGATGACCTTAATAGCCATGTACAGGCCTGTATTTTAGCAAAGCAGACAAACCTGGTAAATAACATTGAGCACACATTCTCATTATAGGCAGGTCTATTTATCTGTTAAAAAAAAAACCCCACTGCAGACTAATCAGTAAATGTGTATTACGTGATCTTCCCTGACTACATCTTCCAACATTTAGCCTACGTCACAGCACTGAGTTCACTGAGTTTACACACACATATTCAAACTTAATGCATCCCTTTATGGACAGCTTTTGCTGTTCTCCTGTGTCACGTAAAAGGTGCATGTGATGATCATATTTGAAGGCCAGTTCCTTTACCACCTTTTATTACTAGCTAGAAGCTGCTCTACTATGATCATTGTTATATAATGGTCAAAAATAACATACACCCATAAAATAAATTGCACTATAAATGGACTCCAGTGACTTTATGAACAAGGTGGTAATAAAGATAAGCTTGGACAAATATAATCATGCCGCTGCAGCGTGTACAAAAAACCCTAATTGTGTACATAATAAACAGTTATACGTAACCTTTTCTAACATATGCTTGTATGCAGGCATCAAAGAAAAACTGAGCCATTTACAGTACTTAAACATCAAAGCAATCTGGATCAGCCCTTTCTATAAGTCGCCCATGAAGGATTTTGGCTACGATGTGCAAGACTTCAGGGATGTCGATCCTCTCTTTGGAACCATGGCAGACTTTGATGACCTGCTGTCCAGCATGCATAGCATGGGTGAGCATAAATCTAACCAAAACCCTTTGATTTATTCGGGCTTTATTGCAAATAGTGTTGTGGTAATTTGACAGTGTTGTGGCCTGTTAGAATGTAACAAAAGTGTGTGACTGCCACAGGTCTGAAACTGATAATGGACTACATTCCGAACCACACTAGCGATAAGCACATCTGGTTCCAGCTCAGCCGTAACCGCACCGAATACTATTCTGACTTCTATATCTGGGTGAACTGCACCGAGGACAAACCGCCTAACAACTGGGTATGATAATCCACACTGCAAACAGGCGAATAGACTGGTTAAACATTATTATTATTGTCTATTATTCTGTTTATTATTTTGGGTCTCTGGAGGACTAGTGGTTAGGCCATGGTGCTCTCACCGCTGTGGCCCGGCTTTGATTCCTGGCCAGGGGGGTTGCGTGCAACAGTGCGCTCTCAGTGCCGCTCCCAAGCCTGGATAAAAATTGGGGAGGGTTGCGTCAGGAAGGGCATCCGGTGTAAAAAACTGTACCAAATCAAATACGTGGACCAATGATCCGCTGTGGCGACCCGTAACAGGAGCGGCCCAGAGAAGAACAACAACATTCTGTTTATCATTTTCATTCATCTTAAGTGGATGCTTTATCCTGGTCAGGGGAAGAACACTGTGCATGGGTGGGATGCCAGTCCACCACAGGGCTCATAATAAGCCTCTTTAATCTTTATTACATCTGTTTGGAATCATCTTTATTTGAAATAACACAGACATCTCTCATCGAAACATTACAGCTATGTTTTAATGTATAATACATCCACAGCTGAGTGTGTTTGGGAACTCCAGCTGGACGTATGACTCAGTCCGTGGGCAGTGCTACTTTCATCAGTTCCTCAAAGAGCAGCCAGATCTCAACTTTCGTAACCCCAACGTCGTAAAGGAGATGACGGTAATCATACACACAGCATAACCAACGCTAACACTGTAGTGTTAATGTATCACCAATATTAGCGCACTCTATGCATTTCTGGTGTATTGTGGTGCTGAGATCAGTAGTGGATGGTGTATATACGATGAGGTCATTACTGAAGCTGGTCTCGTGATGATCTGATTATGAGAAAGGTAAAGAGAGAGCGGACACTGTTATGCAGTGTCTGAATGAATGAGTGGGCGTGTTGCGTAATACCCTCCAGGCTGTCATCCTCTCAGGTGGTTTTCAAGCCACAGTAGCCTCTTTATCTCTGGCTCACAGGCACACAGTGTCTCACCTGGGCGTCAGGCCCACCGCATGAGCTTAACATCACCACATGCCAAACTCTTCAAAGGTAGCAAACACAAGGAGGGTCAAGTATCCAAGCAGCTGTGCATTTGACCCCATCTATGTTTCAGTTCAGTGTTATCAGCTGTGCTTAGCAGTGGTAATATGGTTTATGCTTCTCTTCGGTGATGCAAGCTAACATGCTATTCTTCTGTCAAAACCTTTGAGGAAGTATATGTGCTTTTAGCATATATTCATTATTTAAGATTGAATATTTAACAATCTTTAGTGAAATAGTGTCTTTTATGGATCCTTACCATTATAAGTCGAACATATTACCAGCTTACCTGCATTTTCCTCGAAACTACTGTATATTTGCCCTTGTTTCTCTTTGACAGGACGTAATCCATTTCTGGTTAAAGAAGGGGGTGGATGGGTTCCGCATGGACGCTGTCAAGCACATGCTCGAAGCTACGCATTTGAGGAATGAACCCCAGGTTGATCCTGAACAACCTCCTGTGAGTCATTGTACAGTTTTTAACTACAAACCAGTTATTATCGTCATCCAGTTTAATATCAGTTGGCCACTTCTCTGGACAGCACTATTTAGAGACATAGTATTTATAGAAGAACATTGTACCTCTCATTATAGCTCTCTAATGCTAGAGCTCACTCATGCGTCCCCCCTTTTTTTATTAAATGAATTTCTGTATTCACACATTAATGAGGTAGAAATATTCTTAAAATGTGCTTTAAAGAAAAATAGCATTGTATGTGACTTTGTTCTCAGTGCAGTTAGGAGATTACTGGTGCATACTTCCCTGGATTTTACCAGGCAGTCACTCCAATTATCCTAATACTACACAGTTACAAAGGAGCTGGAAATCTGAGCAGTGCACACAGGCAGCTCTTTAATGGCATCAACAATGTCAGAAAGAGTTATTTCCCTAAGCACTGAAGAGGGGTATATAATGGAACTTTTCCATCTATGGTATTTTGGCGGATGGTTTTTATCCAGAGTGAAGTACAGGCAAGTTTGAGTGTTTATTTGAAAAGCATATCTTTATGGTACTGCTGATTAGCCTGTGTGTAAAGATACTAACACTCTAAAGCATTGCCAAATTCTGTGCTGATGCATAAGCAAATAAGTAATCCATCTTTTTGCGTTACGGCAAAACACTACAGGTGAATTTGATGATTTCGTTTAAAGCAATAGTTATCAAAATCAATTTGATTAACTTTTGAGATGTATATCATAACACACACAATTATACTCATCGTCCACTTTATTAGGAACACCTGTACAACTGCACATTTGTGCAGGTATCTAATCAGCCAATCATGTGGCATGTGACTGACTTGGATCGTGGCATGGTTATTGGTACCAGAAGGGATGTTTTGAGGATTTACTCACACCAGCCCATCTGGCACCATGACCATGCCATGGTCAAAGGCACAGAAATCACACCTTTTCTTCATTCTGATGTTTGACGTGAACATTACCTGAAGCTCTTGACCTGCAAAATTTATATGCATTGTGCTGATCAGATAACTGCATGAATGTGCAATTGTACAGGTGTTCCTAATAAAGTGGATAGTGGGTGTATGTTACTTTGTGATTGTGCCAGGTTTGCAGAGCTTAAAGCCTTAGTAAAAGTCTCAGATAATGTGAATAAAAACTTTTTATTGTTATAGATACAATTTTCCAGAAATCGGAAAAATGATCGACATCACAGTTGTCATTTCTATCTGAAGTGTCTTGCCTTAAGTGCATGATTATTTTTCAATCCGAGTGCTTTCGAGGTTTTTAAGAGATTGGACTTCAGTGCATTCATTCCACCACCTGTGTGCCAGTACAGAACGATGGTCTTTAAAATCCAGACACAAAAAAATCACGAGAGTGGATGTATGCAGAGGTCGTCGTTCTGAGATGCTGTGCTCTCCATGCAGCACCTGATGTTATTTTTCTTCCTTGTTTCTTCATGTTTCACACTACAGGAGACTGTGGACACGGAATTTGAGCTGTACCATGACTATACATACACGCAGGTAGGCCTGCATGACATCCTCCGAAGCTGGAGAGTAGACCTGAATGAATACAGCAGGGAACCAGGACACTACCGGTACTCATGCTTTCTCCTTAACACTTTGTTATGTGAACCTGAAGAATGACCTTTTTATTTGTTTTGTTTCTTCGAGGTAAATTATAGTTTATGTCTTTACCCAAACAGTTTTATGGTGACCGAGTCATATGACTATGAAGAAATTGAAAAAACCATGATGTACTATGGAACCCATTTTGCTAAAGAGGCTGATTTCCCCTTTAACTTTTATCTGCTGGACCTCCCCGATGGCCTGTCTGGATTGAGAGCAAAGGAACTGGTTGATCTCTGGATGTCAAATATGCCCAAGGGGAAATGGCCAAACTGGGTGGTGAGTCGCCTGCTCTGTTTTTCAAAACACACAGACTTGATGTTTTAATGCTGAACAATAATACTTGATGCATTCATTTGCTTGTAAAATTTCTGTTCAGGTGGGGAATCATGACAAGCCACGCATGAGCTCCAGGGCTGGTCAGGAATATGTTCGAGTTGTCAATCTGCTGCTGTTAACATTACCTGGAACCCCAACCACATACTATGGAGAGGAGATTGGCATGGAGAATGTCAACGTTTCTGTTATCCAGGATCCTTTTGGAATATTCGACCCAGTAAGTAAGAAGGCACTTTATATGGAGCACTTTCCCCTATATCAAAACAGTTTTAAACATACAATTATCCTTGTCTAGAATAACAGTCGGGATCCTCAGAGGACACCCATGCAGTGGAACAACGGTCTCAATGCCGGCTTTAGTGATAGCAAGAATGGTACCTGGTTGGACATTGGTCCAAACTTCCAAACCATTAATGTAGAGGTATGTGTTGCCAAATCTCCCAATGATTAGCTTTATCATCTTTGTTTTAGTGCAGTCGTAGGCGCATATGGCACCATGGCCCCTTTTCCAGACATAAGCAAGCGTGACAGTGGACTATACAGCATGGGAAGAAAAGAATGTTAACTTTCTATTCTCCAAAGTGCCACCACTCACCCAGTAATCATTCATGTTATGCAGTGCTGTAGAGAGAAAAATATCACCAATGTATTCATATTGATGGGGAAAGCTAATTATGTTACATTATATTTTAATTATGTCATTATATTTTTATAACTCTATCATTATCCACAATATGGTTGGTAAATTTACATTGAAAAAGGCCCAAAAAACATCACCCAATATGTGCTTCACAATCAAAATGAGGAAATGGAAGAGGTGTAGAGTCTTGATTATAAAACTGAAAATACTTCTGGCCATATTTTCCAACAATAAGATATATAACTATAGCTTTTTATTTCATATACAGTAATGTAGCACAGGTCAGCACAGTGTAGCATCACCACCTCACAGCTCCAGGGTCTTCGGTTTAATCTTGAGCTCGCTTTACTGTCTGTGTCGAGTTTCTGTGCATGTTCTCCCCGTGTTCGTGTGGGTTTCCTCCGGGTTCACTAGTTTCCTCCTACCTTCCAAAAATGCCAGTAGGTGTACTGGTTAAACGAAATTGCCCCAAGGTGTGCAATCCAGGGAATAGTTGCACCTTGCAGTCAGTGTTCCAGGCATAGGCTCTCAATAAAGATGAATGAATGAATAATGCAGCGCAGGTTGTTTTCTATTTCAGTACCTTAATGTTACACCTAACTCTTCTCTTGTTGAAGTTAAACATTTGAAGGGCATTAAGTCTACAGTTATGTCTGTGTGTGTGTGCAGGTTCAGATGGGTGACCCTACCTCAGTGCTGGAGCAGTACCGCACTCTGGCTGTGCTCAGAGAAAAGGAGATAGCATTGACTCGAGGCTGGCTCTGCTACGTCTGGGCAGATGAAAACGTGTTTGCCTTTTTACGTGAGCTAGATGGACTGAACCAGGCTTTTCTGGTACTCCTGAACTTTGGTGAAGATACAGAAACAAACCTCTCAGCTGTCAGCGAGCTGCCAGATCATCTCACTGTTCACTTCAGTACACAATCTGGGACTGAGAGCAGCTTCTCCAAATCCAAAATCAGAACGTCAAAGGGCCAGGGACTGCTGCTGAAGTACTCCACCAGTGAGCGCTTTCACCTCAACCATGAGACTGAGTGTTACGTCTCCGAGAAGGCATGCTTCCTAAGTGCCCTTAATATTTTTTACCAGTGCTGAGAATGTGACATGAATAAAAGCACGGAGATGCAGTGCCAAGCATCCCTGCCAAGCTCAATTGCTGTCTGTCTCATTTGTATTTTTCAAAAGAAGTGTTTTACATGTTAAATAAAAAAAAAAAACCGCACGTGTTCACTGTAAATGGATTTGTTAAAATAATGCACATACTTTATTCACAATTATATTAGCTCACAGTTCAGGGTAATATCCGAGTCTTCCTCATGATTCATTTCCTCTTTTTTTCTATCTGGATCCATGGACGCTCAGTCCCAGCGTTGTATAGAGGAAAGCTAACTGCCGAGCAATCTGCAAGACAAATGAAGAGCACAGAAGCTCAGGATGAATGAACCAGGATATCATTTTCCGAAATAGATTAGCCACATTAAAAAAATGTGAACATTGATTTCTGGCATGATTCTGTAACCCAGTAAAACTGTTACTTTAATAATTCAGTAAAAGTGTTTTACAGCTAAATAGCTCAAAGGCTTTGTTAATTAATGCTTAACACATGGTCATGACAGACAAAACTCTCACTGGGCCAAGTGATAATGAGTTAATGAGTTACAGAAACTTGGTGTGGCTTTATTGGAACACTGTACTACTGATAAATGAAACAGCAACAGAAGTGTACAGTGCCTGGCTCAAGTATTCACCCCTCCTTGGATTATCCACATTTTGCAATGTTACAATAGCCCGTAATACTGAAGCAGGGGGGATCAACATATTTTGCAAATTATTTATAAATAAAAATGTATGTTCCATTGCTGTGAAACACCTAGATGAACTCTGGTGTAACTAGTTGCCATCTGAAGTCACATAGTTAAATGGAGTTCACCTATGTGCAATTAAAGTGTCACATGATCTCAATATAAATAAACCTGTTCCTGGAAGGCCCCAGAGAGTGTTAGAGAACATACCTAAACAAAACAAATGTTCTAGTAAAGTATTAGGTTTGGTTACAAAAAAATATCCCAAACTTTGCGCATTCCACAGAGTACCATTGAATCTATTATTAATAAATAGAGGTCATCTAGTAAAAAAGTCAGTGATTGGGTTAGCAAAGCACTAGTCAGAGAAGTAACTAAGAAGCCAAAGGTAGCTCTGAAGGAGCTTGAGAAATCCACATCTAAGATGGGAGAAGCTGGTCATAGGACAACCATAGTTTAGACATGCCACAAAGCTAAGCTTTATGAAAGAGTGGTGAGAAGAAAATGCCATATGAAATCCTGTGTTGGAGACTTTGGTGTGAAGAGACCAAAATTGAACATGTTGACTTTGGCCTAAGGTGGTATGTTTGGTGGAAACTGTGCATCACCTTCAGAACACCAGCCCCACAGTGAAGCATGGTGGTGGTAGCTGTATGTTGTGGCAGCACTTTTCATCAGCAGGGACTGGGAAACTGGTCAGAGTTAAAGGCATGAGCAAAAAATAAAATAAAAGCTAATCCTAGAAGAAAACCTGTTCCTTTCTGCAAGAGACTTGAGACTGGTGCAAAGGTGCACGTTCCAACAGGACAAACGAAGCATATTGAGAAAGCTACAGTGGAGTGGTTCAAAACCAAAGAAGCTGAACGTGTTAGAATGGCCCAGTCAAAGCCCAGACCTCATTCCGAGTGAAAATCCGTGGCAAGACTTTAAAAAATTATTCAGCAATGGTCTCCATCCAATCTGACAGAGCTTCAGCAATTTTCTTCCAAAAAGAAGGGGCAAAAAATATCAACATCCGGGTGTGCAAAGCTGATAGAGACATAACCCAGAAAATGTGTAGCTTTAACTGCAGCCAAAGGTGGTTCTACCAGTATTGAACCAGGTGGTGAATACATATGCAGCTAACAAGTCTTGGCTTTTTGGTTTTAATTAAAAAAATATTTCAACCTTCAAATGTTAGACATATAGTATACATTAAATGGTAAATGAAGTCAATTTCAAATCCATGTTGTAGCATTAGAAATTGTAGTTCAAGGGAGGTGACTGTATTCAAGTTAAAGTCGTTAAAGAAACACCTGTTTATAACTGATTTCAGATCAATGATTGAAAAAAAGAAAAACACATGCTTGAATTCGACGAGCTACAAGAGGTTTGGAGATTATAGAATAACTGGTGTGGCACTGGAAAGAGAAGAAATTAATGAATACTGCACCTCACACACGGACTGGTCATAATCCTCTGGACCAAAGTGATCTCCACCTGGCTGAAGATCCAGAATAACGGCTGGGACATGTCCTGGTTGAAGAACAATGTGAAGATTATGTTGTCACGTGAAGTTATACTGGGACAAGTCTATTGCAACTTGATGGGCAACAGTATATGTTCACATTAAATGCTATTAATGTAAAGCCTGGCTTTGTGATCAAACTGCCAAGCTTTCAGTTTTTCAAAAGAGAAGCCACACTGTTATAAAGGATAAGACAGGAACCGAATGCACAAGCATGAGCAGGCTGTGATCCTCTCAGGTGTTTTTAAGTGGGGGCGAGTCACAGTAGCCTCTTTATCTCTGGCTCACAGGCACACAGTGTCTCACCTGGGCATCCGGCCCACAGCACGAGCTTAACATCACCACATGCCAAACTCGTCAAAGGTAACACAAGGAGGGTCAAGTATCCAAGTCTATTCATGCCAAAATTAAATATATAACTGAATATAGAACATTATGAAATAAATAAGCATGTGAAGCATATAAACACTGAAATTGTGTAATATCTTAATAATTCACATTATTGCTGAATATAAATGGTTAGAAGGTGCTGATAAATTGTCTCAGGTGTATATTAATGCACTCACTATCTAATACAGTATCTTTTCTTTTCTATGTAGCAACTCATACACAGGCTTGTATGGTGGATACTCCACATAATCTAAGCCTAAAAATAAATGGCTTAAAAAAAAAAAAAGCGTTTTTATTAAATAAAGAAAAATGTATGATTGTTGGTATGGTGACGCTTTCTGTAAGGAGACGTTTGTTTATCATTTATGGAGGGACTCTCCAGTGTCATCACGTCACGTCTCCGATGTCATCACTTTGCATCTTCACGACAGAGGACATTGCGCTTTGTGGTTTCTCGGCAACAATCAACATCAAGAAAGAAAACAGGAGAGGCTAGTGAGGGAACGACTGGTTATATCTGCCATTATGTAAGTGATAACAGGAACCAACTTGTCTCACAAAAGTTCCACAGCATTAAGTCAACACTAAACTCCAAACAGTAAAAAGTATGTGTCGTCATTTATTAATAAATTGAACATTTTAATCATTGTCAAATTACTGTGGTGTAAGAGGAATAACACACTGTTGGGATGTGCTGCTATAGGAAAATAATCCACTTTGGGCCATACCACACCACCTGGTCATTGATTTATTTTCCTATAACTGCACACCTCATTATGTTTTACTTCTTACTTGAAAAGTACAGTCAGCTCCAGAATTATTGGCACCCTTGGTAATGGGGGAAAAAAAAAAGGTTTGGAAAAAAATGTCTATCATTAATTAGCTTAAGCTCACATTGAAAATGTGAGATAATTTTATAATACCCCATTTATAAATTTAATTAAGGGATAAATAGAACTGTATAATAAACAAGTGTACATTTGTTCTGCCAGCACATTTCAGACTGAAGAAAGCTACCAAAGACTTACAGCCCTAAACATTTACTAAACATTTACTAAACAAATGGTTACTAAACATTTGTATTTATTACTAGGAATGCTTTGTGAATGAGCAGCCAAGCCACGGTGTTGTCTACGGTAATTAGCTGTGGTTAGTCATTATGACAGGGACAGAGCTGCTCTCTATATAATAGCATTATTATAAATCATGTCTTTGGGATGAACTCGGGGTTATATGACTGCAATGTCTTGTCCACTGGACAGGTGAATCCATGTAGACAACCTAATCTAAAAGAGCTAGGCTCTCTCTCCATAGTTCCTAGCATATCCAGGAGTGTGCTCTTTAATGCTGAGAGGCCATTGAGAAACTTGCAGGTTGTCACTTTATATCCAACTCTGAAGTACAGTGATGTTTGAACATCACACAGCTAATCCTGAAAACTCCTCCGTCTGCGGTCTGTTATCAGCAGTGTCGCTGTGGGTGTCTTTGCCTATCAGCCTGCCTCTCTTTGGTCTGTTTTCCACAAGCCTCCTCCTGACCTTGGCCCAGCCCGGTGTATTGTTCCTGATCTGATATGCTATCTTTCAAACATGCTAATCGCTCCAGCTGCTGGCGTGTGTGATCAGCATTTTATCTCCCAAAGAAGGGAGCAAGAGATTAGAGGGAGACTTTCTTTTAGCATTCATCTGTGTGTGCGCGTGTGCATGTTAATTAACCAGACACAGAGAAGGAAAGGGATTTGCACTCTAAGGGATTGGGATGTGCTGACACCGTATCTCACACAGAATGCTCACACACAAGGTGACCTCTGCGTGATGGAACAGGCTTCTAACAAATCACCTGTTTTCAGATGGGAGACTTACTCTCCTGAGACAGCAGCAGAGTTTGTGCTAATCCTAGCGGCTGACTTGAGAGCTGACCTTTTAGACAATGACCTCTACATTTAGTTACATCATACTCCGCTCATTCTTTTCTTCTTGCTGTCCTTTCAACAACATAGACGCAGTTTTTGGTTTATCTACTAGCATTCTTGTCACAGCATGTGCGTGGTCTATGAAGGACATTCAAGTCATGTAAAGCAGGAGCAAGTCAAGGCGACTGGAATTGAGTCGTAACCTTGGAGATTTGCCATTTATCTGACAGGCTTTATCTGCACTTATATGTAAAGGTACAGTCTTCAATTTTAGCTAAAGCTAGCTATTTCTAAACTCAAAAAACAAACAAATACAGCCTCTCCTTTCCGTGTTCTCTCCAAAAAACACATGTACACATACATTGTTTAGGCCAGAACACCCAGTGCTAGTGCAAGAGGGAAGTGCACTGAGATCGAGAAGATATTTTATTGACAGCTGCTGAAATGTAATGCTGCATTCGACTAGAGGTCGTTCCCGACCTCCGACCAGGAAAAACCAAAGGAAACTCCTACTCAGGGAACTTGGGATGGCCTCCTCAACTCTGAGTTCCTAAGTCGAATGCAGTATATGGAAAAACTTCATTAAATATCACAAGAAATGTTTGTAAAATCACTGACCTGGCCTTTAATAAAGCCGTTCAATTAGTATTAACTAATTTCAATGACTATTTCTAGCTGACTTCACTTTAAATAAAATCCCTCAAGTGCTAATAATCAATTTCAATTACTATTTCTAGCTCTAATGAAGCGAATAACAGTGTGAATCAGAAATAGCACCACCATTTCCAAAGAAAGTGTAGACTAACCCTTAATACTGAGGTTGCTGCTATGGGTCTGGATGGCCTTCCTGAGTTTTTCCACATACTTTATCACACCTGCCAAAGGCACTCTGCTGTCCTCAGAGTATGCAGTGATCAGCATGGATGGATAGAGCTAGAGCACAAAAGATACAACTGTAAGTCATCACAAGACATTCAGATGTCTTGATGGCACTGGTAAAGTTAGCCTGAATTACCTGAGGAGTAATATTATGACAGGGACAGTAAGAGGCAATGCTGTCCCGGTCCTGGGTATATGCAAGCGGGTCACCCCACTCCCCTCTCTCCTCTACTGTTAATGGCAGGGACGAGTTCTGCATGGTGCTAAGAACATCCAAAAAAGGTGCCTAGATAGAAAAAACAATGCAAGTGATATATATATATATATATATATATATATTTAGCTTTTAAGAATGCCTTTGATCAAAGAAGAACGTATTGAAATCATTCTCATGGCTGGATTGGGAAGCTGTCACAAGGTTGCAATGGACATGCAATTACATGCATAACACCCTATATGTCAACATGAATTCATCATGAGAGGGAAAGATGACTCTATGGAGGTTCACAAAGAAACGGCAATCACACAGAGAATGTTACATTTTGCTAAAAAGTGTTCATTTCCCCTACGTATGGAGACTTTTGGGACACTCTGTACTTTCGCACAGTATAAAATCACTGTCCTTGCATTCCAGTCAGGAAACAGATTGTCTGGGAAGTACTGCATGCTTCTAAGATTAAGGCAGGATTTGACTGCTGTCTTCTCAGGTTGCTTATTTTGCCTAAATGTGAAGGTAGCATCGTTTGTAGGAAATCTCATAATTCTGTATGCTGTACAGAACTTTCCATGAGTTTGAATTTTGACAAGAGAGCCAGTAGAACTGGAATTTATAAACTGCACTCTAATGTTATTGGTGTTGTTTAAAGACTGATGCTTTTTTTTCTGTCACATGAAAATTCCGAATGGAAAAAACACATTTGGGCACAAAATAATGTGACAGATTATTAAAAAAAAACACAACATGATTTAATTGGTCAGTGTTCCCCTTCTGAGCATGTATGGTAGCTTGGAAGATTGAAGGCTACTCCATTAGGTTGTCCTTAAATAGCTAGTTAGTCCTGTTAACTTCCTCCTTGGTAAAGTAGCTAAGTCTATTTTTAAAATTCTGCCCAATGAGAAGTACAGATAAACACTGCTTAGCAGTTTGGTCTACCATCAGGGAAGAGGTTCCGAAGCATTCGGGCTCTCACAACCAGACTGTGCAATAGTTTTTTCCCCTCAAGCCATCAGGCTTCTCAACACACAACTGAACTGGAACTAAACTCTCTCTCTCACACACACACACACACACACACACACACACACACACACACTCATTCAACGTAACTCACTAAGTTAATACAAACAAGTTAGCCTGTTCTACTGTTTACATGGTACATTCCACCACTACTACTGCTGCTCTGCTCGGTTCTTTTTGCACATCACTTGGCACTGCCACTTTAATACTTGTAAATGTGCACATTGCACTGTATATAGATATATATACAGTAGGTTACGGGTTGCTGCTATTTTGTGTTCTTGTCCTGTACAGTACTTGTCCTGCACTGTCTCGTGTTGTCCGTTCTGCACTGTTTTGTTTTGCACTGTCTGCACCAGGTTGCACACTATGCACTTTATGTGGCTAGGACAACTTAGTCTAGTCCTCAGCTCTGTGTTCCTGTAACTGTATGTTGTGTGAGGCGACGATGTTGTTTTATGTAGCACCAAGGGTTCTGGAGAAACGTTGTCTCATTTCACTGTGTACTGCGTCAGCTATATATAGTTGAAATGACAATAAAAGCCTCTTG
>CM040977.1:20594484-20606194 GCA_022985145.1 Pangasius djambal
CAAAATTTGAGTATTTTTCTATGTTATGTTCATGTTTATGTTCATAAACTTTTTATTTAATAAAATATGTTTTCATAGTTTGTGTTGTCCCTTATTATCAATGCAAAATGGTCACTAACTAAAGAGGATTTATGCTGATATTGCCCAAAAACCCTATTTTGTTCAGGCGTTTCCAAACTTTTGGAGGGCAGTGTATGAGGACAAAAAAAAAAAAACACAGGAGAGAAGCAGTAAACAGATTACGATAGTGACTGAGAACTGTCTATGCTCAGGTTTTTATAAAGCAGCACAGGACTCAAACAGAGCAGCCAGCCAGTCTCAGAATCGCACTCTTACTCAGGATCTTCTTCTTCATAAACCAGCATACTGTGTGCTCCAGTGTTTGTAAGGTGAAGTCGACAAACATGTCTGCACCGGAGCCCTTCTTGAGTGGTGTAGTACAGTACATCATCAGCGGCCCACTCTGTACCGAGAGAAGACAGTCATAAATACACACTCATACAAAAGCAAAGGGAAGAATATCTACCATTTTAATGAAGTAGATGAAAAACAGTTAGTAAAACTATTATCCATGTAGATGAAATTCCTTCAGGATTTTGTTGCACACTGAACAAGCCCCTGTCTGCAGCTCTACTGCCCTATAGTTAGTTTCCACACTAATCTAATGCATCTCCTCCAACTAGTTACGACCTCTGAATCTCAATCTTCGATAAAGTGGTTTAATAACCCTGTTGTAGACTGAAAGCACTGATGATCTAAAGAATTCACACCAAACCAACTTCCAAAGCAGTTTGATTTGTCCATTTCACGCCAGTCTCAAGCTGAAAAATAGACTTTCTATTTTAATCAGTTTTAATACACAACTTTCAAAAGCTCCTTTTGTAATGCTCCATCACTATTTTTTCCCCCACTGTGAACTGTGGACACACTGCGAACATGGGTGAAGTGTAGAAATGCACTCGCATAATACACACCCTTCTGTACAGTCCCCTCCGAAAGTATTGGAATTTTCAAGGCCAATTCTTTCGTTTTTGTTATACAATGAAGACATGTGGGTTTGAGGTCAAACGTTGAACATGATATAGAAGGCAACAGATGCAAATTTCAGCTGTCAATTCCTGATATTTACATCTAGGCGCGTTAAACAACTTGGAACATGCCTTTTGTTTGAACCCACCCATTTTTCAAGTGATCAAAAATATTGGAACATGCGACTGACAGGTGTTTCTTGTTGTCCAGGTGTGTCCTGTTAGATTTTGTTTAAACAATTAATAGCTCTGAATGTCTACTTTTGGTTTGACTGTTTTTTGTTTGTTGTTTGACATTTGCTGTTAAAAACGATAAACCAACATGAAGACCAGAGAGCTGGCTATAGGAGAAAAGCAAGCCATTTTGAAGCTGGGAAAAGAGGGAAAAGTGGTCAGAGCCATTGCACAAGCATTGGGCATAGCCAATACAACAATTTGGAATGTGCTGAAAAAAGAAGGAAACCACTGATGTACTAACAACCAGACATAAAACAGGTCAGTCAAGGAAAACAACAGCAGGTGATGACAGAAAAGTGAAGAAAAGACCTGAGAGCTGTGAAGAAAACCCCAAAAACCACAGTCAATGACCAACAACATCCACAGGGCAGGGGTGAATTTATCACAATCCACTGATTGAAAAAGACTTATAAGAAATATAGAGGCCATACCACAAGATGCAAACCAATAATCAGCAGTAAGAATTGGAAGGCCAGATTGGAATTTGCAAAGAAATACAGAGATGAGCTACAAGATTTCTGGAACCAAGATTAATCTCTACCAAAGCGATGGAAAGGCCAAAGGGCTCTGCTCATGATCTAAAACATACGAGCTCATTGGTCAAGCACAGTGGAGGTAGTGTCATGGCTTGGGCTTGCATGGCTGCTTCTGGAACGGGCTCACTAATCTTTATTGATGCTGAAACTCTTGATGGTAGCAGCAGAATGAATTCAGAAGTCTACAGAAACATTCTGTCTGCCAATTTACAGAGAAATGCATCCAATCTAATTGAAAGGTACTTCATAATGAAGCAAGACAAGGACCTAAAACACACTGCCAACACAACAAAGGACTTCATCAGGGGGAAAGGTGGAAGGCTTTTAGACTGGCCAAGTCAATCACCAGACATTAACCCAATTGAGCATGCATTTCACCTCCTGAAGAGGTGAAGAGAAAACCTAACTAAAACTAACAATAACTGAAAGAAGCTGCGGTACAAGCCTGTAAAAGCATCACGAAAGAGGAACGCAACAGTTTCGTGATGTAAGAGGGTCACTGGCTTGATGCAGTTATTGCAAATTATAATTATATTGCTTGCAACCAAATCTTAAGTGTTATTCATGTTAAGACTGTCTGTTCCAGTACTTTTGCTCACCTAAAAAATCAGGAAATGAAAACTGAAATTCTGATCTATTGTCTCATATTAATCTCTTGATCTCAAACCCAAATGTCTTCAGTGTACAGAACAACACCAGAATTGGCCTTGCCCTTCCAACACTTTCGGAGGGGACTGTATGTTGTGAACTATATTTAAAAATCATAATTTTCAACAATGTTATGATTGTGTAGTCTGTAGTCACAAAGCAAAGTGTACCACATTCACAAACCACAGCTGATACAAATGCCTACTCTTAACTGTGCCTCTTAACCCTACTACTGAAGTTTTGTTTTGGGAGTAAAAAAAAAACTGAAAAAATGTGCAATGCAAATGATTAGGATTGAAAAACACCTTGTGAAACTGAATATGCCTCTCAGTCTTACCGAAGCTGAACACATTGTCAAGGATGAGCATGGGCCCCCGGGGAATAGCATAGGGTTTTAAACGAACTAGCAGGCATCTAGCCGCCTCACTGTTGCTGCTCTTCAGTGTAGCCGCCAGCATGGACTCAGAAGGAGAGAGTCTGACCCTCTGAATAGTCCCGTCCACATCACCTGCCCAGTCAGCACTGAGCACTGGTACAATGTGCTTCTCATCTGAGGAAACACACACAATTCTACCCTCGAGTGCATCTGTCTTTTTCAGAATGAAATCTAGGTTTGACACAAATTGCTTTGTATCATAGATTCATGTAAAACACATATGCCCTGGTCTTGAACTTTTAGTAGAAACACATTTCCCTTGGAAGAGCTGTTAATTAGCTGATTAGATGAAGCAAAGAAAACACTACATTGTGCAAGACAGCGGTTGGGAACTGGTTGGGAACCTGTGATCTAAACAGGTTTAAAAAAGCTTTCTAAAAATTCTATGAAGTATATGAAGGAAGAGGAATGAGATGATTCCCTGGGGTCTAACAATCAGACAATATGTAAAAAAAAAATATGTAAAAAAAAAAAATATATATATATTTTAAACTGATGTATAAATAGCAATAGCAAGCTGATTACTTAAAATAGTCCTTCTCTATGTCATCATTCACAAATTAATGGAGGCTTAAGGTTGGTCACAGGTTACTAAATCGAATCGTATCATATCATATCATAGCATATCCAGTGGTATTGTCAAATATCGAATCGTTGCCTTATGACTGAAATCAGATCGTACCAGATTCTGTAGCATCTTCAGATACCAAGTTGTTGCTTAAGAATCAAATCCATGGGGTTTACCCCACTAATGATTACCTTCTCCACGTGCTGCTCTGTATACGCCATGCTCTTCCACAGTATACACATGATGGAGTCCCTGGAACTTGAGGATCAGAGTAAGATTAAGTGCCACTGCATCACATGATTTGGATCAATTTTATCCACAAAGGAAGTCACTCACCACAGTGCTGTCTGGCACATCAGCAAAC
This sequence comes from Pangasius djambal, assembly GCA_022985145.1. NCBI lineage: Eukaryota > Metazoa > Chordata > Actinopteri > Siluriformes > Pangasiidae > Pangasius > Pangasius djambal. The sequence goes on from CM040977.1 coordinate 20,598,302, forward strand.
CGCTCATAAGCTGAATGCAGCTTTCTCTCAAAGTGCTTCTCTAGTCTTTTTAGCTTCCTCAGATCAGCCTTTCCAGCTTCCTAGAAAGGATAGGATCTCTTTAAAAAACAAATCAGGTTCACAGCCAGGTTTTTAAGGACTTGTTTCAGTTGGACTTCACTGATTACTACACAACTAAATTCATCAGTTGGTAAATTCACGAGATTAATAAGCATTCTTTCTTACCACAGCATACAGACGTGCTGTCATTCGGATGCATTGCCTCTTGCAATATGACAGGTTCAATCTTCTTGATACTGAACGCAAAAACAAATAACCAACACTGGCAGTAAACGAAAACATTTAACAAAGCAGTCTTACACTTCATGCGAAATCAAAGAGCCTATATAAACTACTGCGAGTGTATTGTGTCTTGATGTTTATGTTTCCAAGCTTGAACATACTACTACATGTGCCTCTTTTGAACGGTGACATTTTTAACAGACTACAATAATCAATCCCAAACCTGTAAGATGAACTATAATAATGGGCAATATGCGCTCGATGAGTTCGATAATGGATTGGATTTCCTTGACAGCTACAACGACAGGAGGTATGCGGAAGTAGCGCGCTTCATGGGCTGGCTACAGGGTGCCTTGGTTACCGGCAAATTGTGACAGTTTATTTATAACTCATTGTGTGTGTTTTTGTACAATATAAGCAGTTGTAAACGACAATATTAGCATAGTTAGGGTAATAAATACAGACACTGTATTTATTGGGTATTTAAGTGAGAAATGGAGTCAAAGCCAACAGGTAGCCCGGGAATAACAGAATTCAAAGATGCTCCATTGCCGGAAATGCATGTAAACAAGCTCCAGGCTCCGGATTCACACTGTGGCACAGACGCAGCTCGCGCCAGGTGGACAATTCTCCGACAGGTGACAGCTTATAGTTTATTATCTAGATAATACATACAGGATCATATTGTAATCGGATTGCACTATGTAACTAGCATCTTTATACTGTATACAGCATTCAGTGTCTCTTGGTTGTGACTGTATAAGTGCACTATCTATTTATCTATCTATACACGACCAGTTTCTCTTTTTTTTTTCCAGGTATTGAGACAGAAGCAGCTCGACAGTATCAAGATTCAGCCAGTATCTGTTCGCAGGTTCTCCTCCTTCAACCTGTTCTCCAGGACAGAGGTTCCCTCACTGGAGAGCGATGGCCCATCTGATGGCCGGTGGATTGAGTACAGAAGTGCCTGCTTTCCCCAGTACAGTGCCTTAATCAGGTTGGTATGACATGGATGGTCTTTAAAGCATAGACCACTTCTAGGCATTGTTTTACAATCTCACATTTCTGCATCATTGATTCTTTTACATTTGTAAACTTTACATCCCTTAGAGACAGCCATGGGCCGATTAAAATGGAGGAGGTGCTCAGCAGCTTTGACAACACCGGAAACGTCTGTGAGTAACCATCTCTATGTAATATGTGGGAATTTTGAACACATTTGGAAACTTATTTACACACGCATCAACAGTCCAATCGGAATCGCAACCAGAATCTCTTTATTTTGCCAAGTATGAGGAAAACATATGAGGAATTTGTCTTGGTGAGCACACACATGTATCTGTAACATACTAAACAGACCAGACAAGCGAATGGAATGTCAACAAATATTTACAGAAACAGACATTTACCTAAGGGAAGTTTAAATAAAAATAGAATAATAGAATAAAGATTAGCTATAAAGTAGCAATTGTGAAACCAACGGATGAAGACGTGAAAATATATACATGTAGGGATCAGAAATAGAATAACTATTGTTTAGAGTATGCTGCAGAATGAGATGAACATTGTACTGTTGTGCAGGGATGCACTGTGCTGCATTGAACACGTATTTTCCTGTATTGTCATGAAATCATTTGTAGCAATGAGGAATAATTTGTGTCCTGGACATTTGGGTGTGTAGCTGGTATTAGTTGAGAAACAGATGGTGGTTTTGGGTTGCACTTCAAGCTGCAGATCTCTAAGGAGCCACTGGCAGGCACAATTGCGCAATTAGTGACATCTAATTTACTCTGTCAGTGAGGGGGAATAAGAGCAGAATGTGATGCTGGATTTAGTGAAACTGTCAATTATACAATTAGTCAAGCAGGATTCGTGATCTCTGTGTGGCACCCACACTATTAAGGCGATGTGCCTTAATATGCCTTAATTTCTATATAGCATTATTAAAAGCGATATGATGCTTAACACATTGTATATGAATATGTTTGTCTCTCTGTTGGAACATTTTTCCAAAAAGAAATTTTCTATGTCCAAATTTTACAAATAAACCTTTATGGATATCAGCCTCTCATATTTAATTAAAGGTAACAAAATCTTCCTGAAATGAATCAGTTGGAATTAAAACATCAACATTCACAATGATATTTGTGTCATGTTTTTAGGAGTTTGGCAGAAATACAGTTTGTTCGTTATTTTAATTCAACATTAGATCTGTCTTGGAAATTAGAAGTGGTGATGAGACAGACTTAGTCCTCTCTCTTTGTCTCTCACTTTCTATTTCTCGTTTTTCTCTCCTCTCTGTTTTAAAACAAATATAAACCACTGCAAAATATATGACTGAACATACTTTTTTGTGTTTTGTTAAAAGAAAGACGCTTTCAGTTACTTAGTTCATTGACTCCCTTTGCTGTCTCTATAACAAACTTGTTCTCTTGTTGGATTAATAAGAACGGGCAGCATCACCCCTTTTTTGGCCCTCTGCCCCTCTTTGAGGCAGGGTCATCCCTCTTTCTTTCAAACGGTCCTCTCAGCCACCCCTAATTGATCTCACGCCTTGGTAGGTCCAAACATCTCCCCCATGTTCTTCTCGGCTCAGCTGGCCTGGTGCATTGTCAGTAAAGAAGGGGGATGCCCATCTATTACCTATCCTCCATCCCCAATCCCTGCCTAAAGACCCGACTGGCCCTGAACTCTCTGTGTCTTGTGAGGGACTGGATGTTGGATTAGCTGTGCAAATGTATGGATTTGTGTGATCTGCCTCATCAGGACTGTGAGGAGCTGACCATGCTGTTGCTTTCAGTGCTCTTGTTTCCAGCAGGGCTCAAGAGGGACACAATAGAACATGCTGGATGGACCTGAAGAGCTATGGAGAGGCTTTTTGCTCCACAGTATGGACATAGATGGCAGATTTGGCACCTCGCTCATATATGTATATTTTGTAGAATGAAGTTGTATCCCGGACTTTGGTTATAAATCAACATATCATACTGGATACTTTCAAGCGTTTCTAATTACTCTCACTCCCCCCCACTGGTATATCTCAGTGTGTGTCTGGGTCGTGTCAGGGGTCATGACTTGCTGTGTTTGAGTGAGGTGTTAAGGAGACTCTCCACTGAAGTGTTCTGAAGCAGATCACATGACACAAGGCTGCGCTGGATGTTAAGCTGACTCTTACGCCTTGTTTATGCTATATTAGAAGTGTTTCTGAAAGCAACTCGTAACAAACTTCTGAATTCCTGGAATGTTAATGGTGTTTCAGAACAGTAGGAGGATCTCAGTTTGTAAGCTGTCTATCAAACAAGAAGTGGGCGAAGTAGTATACAGCAAGTAGTAATAAGTGACAGTGCAGATTATGTTGTTGTTGTTGTTGTTGTTGTTGTGGACAACACTGGTGCTTCTCATTTCTTTAACTGTACCTCTTCATTTTCATTCCCTGCTCCTTAGCTATAACCTCTGAGGATGCAAATAAAGGAAACAAGTACAGGAGGAATCGAGGACAAACGAATTTGCCTAATGAGTCACCCCTGTTCGCTGAAGCATCACTCTTAATGCATCGTCAGTTATTAATGACGATGTGGCACAGGGCATAACGAATGTGTGTGATTACACACTGCACAGACAAAAATGAAAATGCTATTGCATGTGTCCATCACATGTTTAAATGCTGACGCTATATTCTATATGAAATTCTACTATGATTTCTGTGCATTTTGAAAGTGATGTCATCTTATTTATTGAATATGATTAATTTTGTATTAGTGCTCCTTATTATCGTATTATTTATTGGAATTAGCTTTTTGGGAGAGGTGGAGAATGTATGCCATATGCTAATGCCAGGCACTACAACTGTGTATTCCTGATGTAGGAGCTTCCTGTTTCCTCTCTCCTAGATTACTCTCAGTTCATTTAGAGAAGTGATGCGTCCTTAAATATGGTTGATGTCGATCGATTTCCGGGTCACAGGCTGAAGGACATACGATTGAGGAGACAAGGAGGCATCAATTAGAGCAGCTCATCTCCTCAAACGCGTTGAAGGTCCGCCTCCCCCTTCATAAGCCACTCCTGGCCCATCACTGCAGATACAGATATGGATCTGTTCATGCTCTGCAGATTGTATCACCTTCACTTCAGCATCAGTTCACACAAATGTCACACTTCAAAGATGCTCATCTTTATTCCAGGAACGAGAATAAAAACACAACACACAGTTTGAAACAAGCATGCGTTCACACATGTCCATTAAATCTGCATCTATGCACAACTGATAGAGTGAGATAAGGTATAGCCTCACACTCTTAGGGGAAAAAAAAACATACAAAAACATACCTTTCAGAGTACAAACCCCGGTCAGTGGGTATGTCTTTTGTTTCTTTAATTAAATAATCTAGACATGACCTGTCTACCTGTAAAGCTCATTTGAGGTAGATAATTGATCCTTAAAGACCACTGAGAATAAATTTATATTGTTCATACATTTGGGAACAACAACATCCCTGTACAGTGCCTTTTTATCCTGACAGTGTGCTTAGACTTTTGTGGAGGTAGATTTGCGTACTATTTTGCACATTTATTAGTAGTTTCTTATTAGTTCTATTGTTCTTCTTATACCCTAAAGCGCAAGATAATAGCACACTTTTAATCATCACGACTTTCAGTGTCTTATATAGATCCAACCACACCAATCTGGCTGTAACATTGCTAGGAAAAAAAAAGGGGGGGCAACTATAATTAGCTAGCTGAATAGCATTCTTCTAAGCTAATTATAGCTAATTGTTTGACCTGTTACTTACTGTAGTCTGCCTGTCTAGCCACTCTCCTCTCACCTCTCTAATCAACATCCTGAGATTTGTATCAATTTGGGAACATGATGGGTTAAGACACACTGACTGGGCCACTCAAGGATGTCAATTTTCTTCATTTTAAACCACTCTAGTGTTGCTTTGGCATTGTGATTTTGGGTCAAAAGTCATACGTCCTTCCCAATTGAAGCTTTCTGGCAGAGGGGAATTGATTTTTATGCAAGATTTCTCTGTAATGGGGACCAGTCATTTCCCATCAGTTCTACCTAGTTTGCCAGTCCCTGCTGCCGAAAAGCGTCCACATAACATGATGCTACCACCACCATATTTTACAATGAGGATGGAGTTACCTAGCTCATGTGCCTAGATCGGGGGTCGGCAACCCGTGGCTCGGGAGCCGTATGCGGCTCTTTTGCACCTCCGCTGTGGCTCCTTGCACATAAAATATTCTTATGTTGTTTTTTTATGCGCAGTGGGCAATCTTTCTGTTTGGAATTCAAGTTGAAAAAAATATAATAATATTTCGTCAAATTAAATATGCGTCATTGGTCACATGACGTCGACTGCGCGCCGCCTTTCTCTGCAGGTGAAGAAAGAGTTTTCAACACCTCGGTAAGCAATAATGGATAAATACAAAAAGAGGAAAATAGAGAATTTAATTCTGCATGGACAGATTTATTTGCTTTCACTGCCAATGATGCTGGCTTACCTGTGTGCTTGATATGTGTAGCCTACGTTGCAGAGGAAAAAAAGAGAAGAGGATGACACCACAGTGAAATGGACTGAAGTCATAATTAAATACAAAGTGGCCTATTTGTTTAGCCTGCATAGTTCCATGATTTATTTATTTAAAAGTAGACTGCACCTTATTTTACTAATAAGTAAAATTCGGTGTCTTTAATTTATTTCAAAGTGGGCCAGTTTATTTTTTTCCTCTTCATAAGAGTTCGGTGTTTTTCTTTGTTATAACGGGTAAAAATAACAATAAAATGTCAACAGTTTTGATTGCAGTTCTATGATTTCATAAATGCAGTATATGTAGTTTTTTGTATATAAAGTATTACTATATATAAAACTTTATAAGCTTGTATCGTATCTTCATTTTAAGGGTCAAATATGTTTTGCGGCTCCAGATTAATTTTATTTAGGGAGAGAGGGGGCAAAATGGCTCTTTTGACAGTAAAGGTTGCAGACCCCTGGCCTAGATTTACGTTACACATACTGTGTATACTTTTTCCAATTTTTCCAATTTTTTCTATTCAGACCACAAGACCTTCATTGGGAAGTCTTCTAAGAGACCTTTTTCCTTCAATGCCTGCACATCTTCACTTTTGGTCTAAGGCCTCGGGTACTGTTGATCCATGAACCTTGCCTTCAGTCCCTGTTACTGACATCTGTAAATCAGTTGGAGTGACAGTGACGAGTGTAGTGTTTTCTCTTTAGGTTGGTATGCACCCTTTACTCCAAGCAGGTTCCGGCATACTGATGGCCCCTATAAAAATCACTTGTATGGTCTGAGGGCAAAAGAGCAGTGGCACAGTTAGTAAATTTTCTCATTTGTACTTGTGTGTGTTTTTGTTTGGGAGGTGTATACAGGCGTATGTGTGCCTTCTGTGGTCACCGCTTGTCTCGTACTTGTCTTCTTTACTCTATTTGCAAAATTATGCAGATTTAGCCCCCTAATGCTAATTGCTTATTGTGGAAAAATAGCTGTCCATTGAGGTTGGTCAGTCCACTGGAGCTTCAGAGTCCTCTGTTCTGACTGTCTGACTCTTCTGTTAACAGTTAATTAGCATTCTTATTCTTTACAGATTACTTGGTGACTCGCTCACCAGACTTTCACATATAAACTGCATTGTGTTCAAAGGGTTTATGGTCCAAATGCAATGAACCTTGTTTGGTTATAAGCAGTGAGAGCGAATCAAATGAGTCAGCCATTCTAGAGTTGCAAAAGTGGAGGGTCATTGCTATTTACGGTATGAATCCAGCCCAGGAATACAGTCGAATATTTGAGGGTTAAGGGCTTTGCTCTGAGGCAGTACTAAGATTTGAACTTACAACCTTCCAGTTTCTGGCACAGAACCTTAATCACTGAGCTACCATTTATATTACAGTGGCTTGTGCAAGTTAATATGGGCATATTATATGAAGGATTTGTCCACTGGCTTTATAAAGTGAACAAAAGGTGAACCACAGTTACCAGCTATGGCACTGCTGCAATGGTGATGAGAGATTTTTTAGGGAAATGAAATAACAAAATGAGACTTTACAGAGGCATTGTGTGTGACTCTAATGCCCTGGTAATTACAGATATACTTCAGCAACCAGGTCACACTCTTTCCTCTATCACAAAGATCCCTTCTAGTCAGGAATTACAGAGAGACAGAGCAAGGGCTGGAGAAGGTGGGGAAGAAATATGGGCCTAGAATTTGGTGATTACTGAATTTTACTGCTTCCCCCTATTTTCTCCTCTTTCGTAGATTTCAGCCGACCCTCTTTACCGTTGCATGAGGATTTGTGTCACTATGTCAAATGTCGCCACTTTAAGAAAAGGACCTTCTAAAGGTTACAAAATATACACACACACACAATATATATATATATATACACTGTCCTCCAAAAGTTTGGAAACGCCTGAACAAAATAGGGTTTTTGGGCAATATCAGCATAAATCCTCTTTAGTTAGTGACCATTTTGCATTGATAATAAGGGACAACACTAGGCATCCGAGCAGTCAGTTTATTCAAACATTGACTTGATATATTACTCCAAGTCTCCTGGAGGATTGCCCAAAGATGATTCACACTGGTTG
>CM040977.1:20612337-20641613 GCA_022985145.1 Pangasius djambal
CCTCCAGGAGGCTTGGAGTAATATATCAAGTCAATGTTTGAATAAACTGACTGCTCGGATGCCTAGTGTTGTCCCTTATTATCAATGCAAAATGGTCACTAACTAAAGAGGATTTATGCTGATATTGCCCAAAAACCCTATTTTGTTCAGGCGTTTCCAAACTTTTGGAGGGCAGTGTATATGGCCAGAAGTATGTGGACACTTGTCCATCACACCCACATGTGCTTCTTGAACATCCCATTCCATATTTGGTCCCCCTTTGCTGTTATAATAACCTCCACTCTTCTGGAATGCTTTCCACTAGATTTTGGCATGTGATTGTGCGGATTTGTGTGTGTTCAGTCACAAGAGAGTTAGTGAAGTCGGGCAGTGATGTTGGACGAGGAGGCCTGGTGTTCCAGTTCATCCCAAAGGTGTTCAGTGGAGTTGAGGTCAGGGCTCTGTGCAGGACCCTCGAGTTGTTCCACTCCAACCATGTCTTCATGGACCTTGCTTTGTGCACAGGGACATTGTCATGCTGGAGGTTTGGGCCCCTTAGTTCCAGTGAAGGGAAATTGTAATGCTATAGCATACAGAGACATTCAATACAAATGTGTGCTTCAAACTTTGTGGCAACACTTTAGAGAACGAGCACATATGGGTGTGATGGTCAGCAGTCATCATAGTTTGGGCCATATAGTGTATATAGAGTAATGGAAAAAAAACACTTGGCTTAACTTGACTTGTAATAACGTCTGCTACAGTTGTGATGCTTTGTAGACTACTCGTTGCAGTTGCTTTCCCACACAACGCTTTTCTGTTGTCACTGCACTGTGTAGCTATTGTCCTGTGTATTCACTGTTCTGTGTATTTTGTTCTGTGTACTTATTTTCTTGCACTCGTCTCACACTGTTGTGTATTTGCACTTTATGCCGTCTTGCGTACCGTACTACTGTACTGTTATGTGTTGTACCATGGTCCTGTAGAAACAACATTTTGTTCTAATGTATGCTGGCTATATAGAGGGATGGCAATAAAAACCCACTTGACTTGATCACCAAAGTCAGAACCAGTCTTGGTTAACCAATGCAATGTTTGAATATGTTTTTTTTTTTTTTTTTACTTAATTTGTTTAATGAAAGAAAAATGATGCTGCCAGTGGAGAAGGGTCTGAGTCATTAAACACAGCGAGTACAGAATGTATTATAAAAGTGTAACATCTATCACAATTTAGTGTAGACATCCTGATACAGCTATTCTTATCTCCTGTATACTCTCTCACTCTGACCACTTTAAATTTGCAATCATTACACACACACACACACACACACACACACACACACACACACATACACACACGTCATGTGGAGTGTAAGAGGAAACCCATGGTGTGGTCCAAAGTGGGACATCACTAATCAATGGGAATCGTTTAGGCCCATTCTCTCTCAGGCCACAATACCCAGCGTTTTGCTAATCAATTCAAAACAAAAGTGTCATTCACTTTTCCAGTCTAATAATACACATACTACTCACAATGTCCGTGTGTGTGTGTGTGTGTGTGTGTGTGTGTGTGTGTGTGTGTGTGTGTGTGCATGTGTGTGCGCGCATGTGTGAGAGACACATGGTGTGTTTGTAGCCTCTCAATGCATTCCCCATTCCCCTGTTTTTATACTGAGCTGTAGGGTTGTGTGTGTGTGTGTGTGTGTGTGTGTATGTATTAGCACGGGTGAGTGAAAGAGGCAGAGAGTGAATGTGTGTGGCTCTGTGTTTGTGTGTGCAGGTTGTTTTGTCCCCCTTCAGTTTTTCCCTCCCCAGTTTCAGTGCTTAGCTAAATTTGTCCACAGTTGTGTTTCTCTCTCTCTCTCTCTCTCTCTCTCTCTCTCTCTCTCTCTCTCTCTCTGTGTGTGTGTGTGTGTGTGTGTGTGTGTGTGTGTGTGTGTGTGTGTGTGTGTGTGCGTATGCACATACACAAAAGCCTTGCATCAAGTTCAATTAGTAGGTACTGTGCTGTTCACTAAAAGGGGGCTATGCTATTAGCAACCTTTCTAAGGACCACTGCATCCTCCACCAGGCAATCAGATCACTCAAGAGCCTCTTTCCCCTGGCATGACCCAATCTCTACGCCCGCTTGTGGGTAAAGAATCCCTCCCCCCCAAACTATCTAGTGGCCCTCTCCAGCCCCTGCACCAGCCAGTGGCTAGCCCTGAGCGTCCTTCACCTCGCTAACAAGAAGAAAGACAAGGTCGTGAGCATGGAGAAATAAAGAAGAAATTATTCTCCCTTCAACTGAGGTGAAGCATCCTGTTTAGTGACTCGTCCAGAGCAGCCACAGGGACCCGGGGACCAATTTCTCTGACCACTGCATGTGATGTGCACATTACTGTATTATAGAAAATAGGGTCAGTCAGATGCATGTGAGAGAATGTATAATTTATGTGTGCAGGGTTGTGATATTTGTATTGAATTTGATTATGGTATTACACTATTTGTTATGGTAAACAGATTAAAGGTGCAATTTGTAAAATTTGAAAGTGTTTCTAATCACATAATTTTAAAGATACCTTAGAAAAATGATGATTCACAATATTTTCATCCAGTAGATCTGGCTAGTTTCTTTGTTTCAGGTTTCTTTTGACATTTTTCCAGCCTGGAAATTAGATCTGCCCCCAGGCAGAACACTGCAGCTTAGCTCTGATACTTTTTCCTAAAAACCCAATTTATAAGTAATTTGATAGTGGGAGTGGTGTTGGTTAGGCATAGAAGGAATTTTGGCAGTATTTTCACTGCAGGCAGCAGAGGGCTCTAAAAATTATAAACCGCTTCTTTAATGGTAGCTAAATAAAAGAGGCTCATTCTACTCCATTAAAGTAGTGAAAGTGAGGACATTGCAGAGCACTAGAGGCAAGGTAGAGAAAAATATATGACTGTAATTGGTTACGAGGTATGCTGCTTTGTAGCATTCCAAGAAACTGTAGTGGTCTTTGTAAATATTGATGTTAGAGAGAAAGAAAGACAGTAAGAGGAATCCACACACAGAAACACGCTCACATATAGTCAGTAATAACAGTGGGCTGGCTGTATTACTCCCGCAGTCAGCGTGCTAAGTGCTGTCTTGGTGTCGCTTGAGGATCGATGGCCAATGCTGTGTCACAGTGAACGCAGCCCTGCCAAACAGCCTCGGGGTCACAGGTCACCCGAGCCAGACAGTCCAGAGGGTGGAGGGTGGGGGGTGGGGGCTGGCAATGTCCATCGATACACATGGTCCAGCTGAGTGCTAATGCTCTACTGCTGCTGGAGCATCCTGCACCCCCCCAAGGATCATTACAGAGAGACACAAACACACACACACACACCCTTACACTCCATAATCTGCTCGGACTTTGCAGTACATTAACAGATAGATACATGCTGCGGTTCAATCAGCAAGTGACACACACACACACACACACACACACACACACACAGGAATTGACAGTAGAGTATATGCTTTAGAAATGCAACATGTGCGTTGATTACATACACACAAACACTCACAGATGGACCCAGAGTAATTGATTCTGGAATTGCAGCAAGGTCAATCCTCGCCGCGATCAAACACACAGACACTTTCATTCAGTTATGCCCTGGCTCACACATGCATACCACAAGCCCACATTTTTGGCATTGCCATCATAAACAGAAGCAGATTTCCTTTTTAGCGCTCTGGTGTAAATGTGCAGGGTTGCAGTCTGTGTGTGTTCAGTCTGACACAGCAGGTGAATCAGCAGTGTTTGTGTGTCAGAGCTTAGATCAGTACAGGGCTGTCTCAAGAGGCATGTGACCCAAGGCACTATTTTTTTTTTATTATTTTCCCTCATTTTTCTCCATAATTTGGTCATGTGCCAATTTCCACACATATATCTACTACCAAGTGGGGAGGGTGAAGGCTAACACACGCTTCCTCCAAGACAGTCAACCGCATCTTTTTGAACTGACGGTCACATGGCAGCATAACACACTCAGAAGAAAGCGCTGTCTGCCCTCTTCCGCATACATGTGCTTACAGACATCCGTGTCTGGCTAGTGTCGCTGTGATTGCCACAGAGTGAGCATGCCATCCTTTTCTGTTGCGTCACTCGGCATCCAGGTCGGTACTTTTGTTGCGGGGCCTGGGCTGAATGAATGCGGCATGTTTGTGGCCCATACAAATGTGCGATAGAACTACACGTAACCAGAATGACATTACAACAGCATACAGCAAAATAAGGACTGTACACCATTCAAACATTGTATATAGATGCTGCGGCATGGTGACACAGTGGGTAGCATTGCCACCTCACAGCTCCAGTGTACCTGGTTCAATCCTAAACTCAGGTTACTGGAGTAATAAAGTAATATGGTGCTCCAGTGCATGTTCTCCGCGTGCCCTTGTGGTTTCCTCTGGGTTCTCTGGTTTCCTCACACCTCCCAGAAACATGTCGACAGGTGGATTGGATACACTAAATTGCCCCTACACTTCTGGGCAAAAAAAAAAAAAGGAAATGGGCCAAGCCCAAAATGGCAAAATATGAAGCTTTTAATGGTCTTAACAACAAATCATTGGTCAGAAAATGAGCAAGAATTAATCAGAAAGATAAAGGGAGTTAGTATGGGATAGCTTTTCCTTTTGATTTCTTTAAATGTTTAAGCCTTGTGGCCCTTGATGGGCTGCATCAGATGTGGCAGATAACCAAATAATGACTAATCTTTAAAAAAAAAATCCCAGAAGAATTTTTTGGAAAATTTTGTACACCCAGACATGTGTTCGTTTGAATTTTACATCAAACATTTCAATCATTATCATGATCAAGCGAATTTCCCTGTATGTAGCTTTTCCCCAAACAAACAGTTCACCGCAGCAAAAGGTGGCACAGGAGCTCTCAGGAGTGCATTTGTTTAATTCTTGCTAATTTTTTGACCACATGATTTATTGTTAAGACCAGTAAAAGCTTTATATTTGCCATTTTGAGCTTGGCCATTTTTTGTTTTTTGCCCAGAAGTGTAGGTGTGAATGATTGTGTGACTGCATGTCCCATCTAGGTTGTATTCCCACTTCACACCCAGTGTTCCCATGTTAGTCTCCTGATTCACCGTGACCCTGACTAGGATGAATGGTATATGATATATGATCATATTCTTCATGTGTGTTTTGTATTGTCTAGATGAACTCACTAGAAGAAGCATGACTGACTGCAGTCTCACTGACTGGCTGACTGACTGAAGACAGACTCAAGATTGTTCTCTGTAATTGGAATGAACTTCCCAGGCTGTTTTAACAGCTGAGTCACTGGCTGTCTTTAAAGGAATACAGAAGTCTCACATCTTCACTAAACACTTAAAGGAGCATTAAATCCACACAGCTCATTAAAGAACCTTGTGCTGTTTTTTTTTTGCTGTAATAACTCCTGTGTAACAGGAATTTAGCCTATTTGTACTAATATGAAGATTTTTCTACTAGACAGAGACTTCTGCTAAATGCTGTAAATGTAAACAATGGGCTGTTGACACGCATATGCACGGGAGTTGCTCAGAGGATTCATACACTGTTTGTGTGCTTCTTATTTAATTGTTTTTCCTTATTAAACTTTCTCTGCTTCCCTTCCTAGCTCCTCTGTCTGAGAACATGGAAGTCAAGATGCAAGGAAAGGAGTCAAGAACATAGAAACTAACAGCAAATGTTTTTGCCAAACGTGACATCCTTGTTTAGTGATGCATCACTTATTGATGATGTCCTGGTTGAGCTTCAGTATTCACTATGTCACTAAAACTGAACGCCAATGTAGAAATTTTTGTTCTCCTTTCAGCTGAGTGTTTCTCTGTGTGTGTTTGTGTAGAATACAGAGCTCTCGACCTGCACTAAGGTTGTCGTCGCTCTCAGGTCATCGAAGTGTGCTTGCATGTAATCGCACTTTAATGTTATCACTCTGTCCTTCTGCAATCTGACCATCATCCCTTCACCTACAGCCCCTCCTTCCATCACCCTCTGTTTTCTATTTTTATTTTATTCCTCTACTTTAATGACCTTTAGCTACAGAATATTGTGGAAGTGCTCTTCTTCATGGGCCACACACTTGCATTGGATATGCACTGGCCCTTGTAGAGCATTATCCCTAGAGGATGCTGGGATGAAGTCATGTTTTCAAACATCGAGTGAGGAAGAGACACAGATTAGCAACTTTCATCATTCGGGTTTTAACAAGATATAGTGCATGCTTTCCAACAGAGCTATATGATCAGGAATCATGATTGCAAATATCATAAACTAGCAAAGCTGTGTGAATTAGTGTGGGTCCTGACCTGCAGTGGCTGTGTGAGAGCAGAGTGTGTGTTTAACTGTGTAATTTTCTGCAGCTGTGCAATACAGAGGGCTGAACAGTGCCTAAGAGCTCTGCACTGAAGTTCATCTGAAGTGAGTTGCTTTGAAACAAATACCTGGAGTACTACAGCGCTCTTCAAATGCACAGGTCTAAAGTCAAGTCTCGCCACCCCCGCACCCTCTTAATGGCCTGTTTACTCCCCACTCCACCGCGGGTTTTGTTGTACTAATGTTTTTGAGAGGTTGCAAATATGTTTGCATGATTAAAGGTGAATATTAACATCTTTGGTATTCATGCTATATCCTCGTTTGTTTCAGATTGTAGAGATTGCAGACTGTTTTTTTTTTTTGTTTTTTTTTGGAGGTAGCTGCTACTGCAGGCCCGCAGGCCTCAGTATCATTCCTGATTTGCATACCTATTAGCAAAAGCGATCGAGTGAGAGGCCCATGGTACATAAGACCATTGTTTTGGAGCGCTCTTGTAAAACCGACCGACATGCACCCTACCATTCCAACCCAACGCACACGTGAGCAGCAGACAAGCCAGAAAAACTTCTCAGCAGGCTTTTTTGGTATGTTTTTGTAGTTCATTTCCATATTAATGAAGGCTGAATTAAATCAGTCGGGGGCAGGATCAGGAGAGATAAGGCTCTGCGGTTTGTGGCATGTCTTGAAGGTACCAGAACGGAGTGTGCTGGGAAGAGAGTCATGGGGAGCAACATGAACCACAAACAGAGGCAATATTAACACAAACTATTAGTTAACATTCCCCTTTCTTTCTGTTTTTTTTTTCTTCCAGCAGTCCTACTGAATATTTTACTTGCCCTTGGTATGTGAGTTTCCTTATTTCTCTTGTCTGGTAGATTTGTTAAAATAAAGGGGGGAGAGAGAGAGACAGAGAGACAGAGAGAATATTATTCACTTTTCATCTTTAAATCTCCAAAACTGGTGTTCACAATTCCAAGATGTCAAATTTCACTTTAATCGCAAATATCCTTACATAAAGCCTTATTTTTGTGGTCAGATATTTTTTTCTTGCCTGTTCTACTAGAATACACCCAAACCTACATTCACTTGTGCACAAACCCAACATACAGCCATAAAAACAGATATTCAGCTCTTAAAATTATTTACTGTTCTTCTTTTTTTTTTTTTTAAACATATTTGGCAGCGTGCATTCCTGTCCTCCAAAAGCACTCCACAGGCAGGCGTGCATGCTGATTGTCCTCTCCAGGCCTCTGTACTGAGAGCCATCCAGTGTAGTACATAAACAAATCAATCAACAGATACTCTGTGTAAGTGCCTAAATGCTACTGCAAATGTTTACACAATGCAAAGCATTAGAGCACTTAACTGACACACACCCGCTCACGTCTTCCACGCTTGTACAAGTGATACTCAATGCAAAACCCTCTGAATCTTAATATTTCTGAGCTACTGCTGATGAACAGGCTCCACTGCGCCACGTCTGTAGACCGATCACAACTTTATGCTGGATATATATTATGTTGTATATCTTGGACCTGAGTATCGCAAATCGTACACACACACACACACACACACACACACACACGATCATGGAAAAAGAAATTCTAAGAAACACAACAAACCAACACTCAGACACCAGGAAATCTAACACTTTATAAATAATGTTAATGGTGATGCTAGTTACAAAGTGATGAAATACGCTGTGTTGTTTTTTTTCTTTCTCTTTGACTGGCACTCTCCCACTCTCTCTCCTGCGCTCTCCTGCTCTTCTATGAACAACAGTGAAAAATGTCGGCAATGTGGACATCAGACAACCCATTTGCAAAAAGATTATAGCGAAAAAAAGTACCGTTATTTATTTATTTACTTTTAAACTATTTACTGTGCATTACTCTCCAGCTGAGTTTTGACGATTGCCACGGTTCCCAGCTGCACGGCTGATAACGTTATTACGCCCTCCCACCCTCACTCTCCTTCAAGCTGTCTCTGTTAAGCTAACGGTTCGGGTCGATTAAATCGTTTATCGTGATATTTTAAAATGGAAAATCTCTATTAGGGTAAAATCAATACTGCACAGTGTATCCTTGTATAGCTGAGAATGCATTTCTACATTTATATTAGGAGTGTAACGGGGTGCCACTATTCGTGTCTGTATCTGTAGCGCTCCACATATTTATATCTATAGCTGTATTCGGAGTCAGGTCAACCTGAAGTGGGCACGGCCTAACTCCCAAAGAGTTTCTTTTTAAACACAGATGTGCATGGGACAGATTTTTTAAAATCCTGCTTGTGCAGTTATTATTTTAGTTTGTACCTGCAGGCAATATTTTCTAACAAATTTAATTAGTCACATGAATGAATGTGCTCTTTCTTTGACCCATGAACTACTTTCTTGCGAGTTTCATGTCTGACCTCTCACTCGCGTGAAAGTTTAGTCTCAACCAGACACCATGTGAACCTTTCTGGCAAGCTTTCTTAAAAAAAAAAAAAACCCACAACAACAGCAGCAGCACACCTCCTATTCACATCTGTGTTTATATCTAGAACGTATTATCTATTTGTTACGAATAATGCATTCATATTTGGCTACATCCCTAATTTATATATCACTTGCAGCAAAAGCCAAGAACAATAACCAGGAGGAGAAACTTGTTCAGCAGCAGACATTAACTCACAGGGAGGTTGGTTCAGTATGCGGCTTTGTTTTGCACAGTTTTTGTTATTTTGGATTCGAACAGGATTTGGGTGATGCTAAGACGCTGAGCAGGGTTTCCTGTGTCGGGACTAGAGAGAGACAAACAACCTGCATCCCATCCGCCACTACACAATCACAGCGGAATCTCTCTGATTCTCTCTCGCACGACACTCTGATCAGCCTCACAAGTCCCTCACATCTAACCTCTGACCTAGTGCAGATCCAAGACTGCACAATCTACAGTTGTTCAGAGCTGGGATCTTAGAATATTTCGAAGCAAACTAATCGAGTTGCTTTAGCATGTTAGCTCATGTCACTTGTGTTTTTACTGAGTCGGCATCTTTAAATAATAAACCCTTGATCCCTGAAGTCTTAAGATAGATTTGAAATGTTGGGAAGGTGGGAAAGGACGCACGCTTAATCACTTCGATTTATAGGGACGCTGCTCTTTCTAAGTGCAGGAGTAGGAGGAGAAAACTCTGATCTGTTCTTAACTGCACCTTTTGGAAAAGGCGACAGAATAAATTTTAAGAATTAACATGAAAAAAAAAAAAAACAGTCCTGTGATTATTAGCTTGGTCTGTTCAGCTCTGTGTTGGACTCGGCCTCTCCTGGAGATGGCAGCAGTTGCTACTTTTTTAGCAAAAATCATTTTCCAAGCAAATGTGGTTTTACTTTAGTTACATCCAGACCCACACAGCATCATCCTACATGTGTCAGAAAGACCATAAGGTGGCTTACTGTTTTTGGAGTAATATTTTGTGCTATAATATATGGCTCCAGCTACATTGAAGTCTTTGGCAGTTCAGAGACACCAGTTCTGTAAAATAGGGTGAAGACTGTTTAACTTGCAAATGCAGTTCCTTTTTTTTTTCTGCTATACAGTAAACTCTTTGTTTTGTAGTAAATATGGCTTTGTTGGAATTGTTTGTGGAAGCAGGCATTCCTCTTCTGTTTCTGAACAAATTCATATAAAGCACATTTGTCACTCTAGCATGCAAGTAGTTTTCTGTTTGAGGAAGTTGATATTTTTGGTGTTGCAAATCAGACAGGTCAGACAGAGGGCTAGTGTGTGTGTGTGTGTGTGTGTGTCTGCTTGTGTCTCTGTATTGCTTTTATCTGTGTTTTTATATCTTGCTGGTGACTAAATGTCACCAGAAGGATAGAAATACATGATGGTTTTGACATTGTGGGGACATTTAGCCGGTTCATATGAGGAAAGCAAAACTGCAGCTTTTATTTAAAAAGCTAAAAGAGCCAAGAGGTTTCCTATTGGTTGCTGAGATTAACCAAAAAGCATGGTTAGTCCTAGCTAGCTCTAGGAGTTGCTCCAGGAATCAGGCAATGTTTTACGTTTCCCTTTAAACTTTTTTCCCAGCACAGCGAGTAATCATTTTAATTGGAATTCATGTCCTTTTATATATATATATATATATATCTTGGTAATGATTTATGCTGTTTAAACATAAAAACATTAAAAAAAAAAAAACTACCTGAAGGATAATGCCTTATTGCTGTTTGTTAGTGCATGTTTACATGTCATTACATTCATGACAGTTTATTTAGACATTAGGTTCATTTTCCACAGCATATGATGTAAACCCAAATCTGAAAAAGTCCACCATGCCTGTGTTTGTTTAGATCATTGTGACAATGCGCATTTGAAATTTGCTGCAGTTACACAAAAACGCCAGACAAATAAGGCTTTATACAAATCTGGAAATAAAGGAGAGTACATTTTTAAAATGCTTTTATCTGAGAATATGAAAATGGAATTTGGAAATGATATTGGTATTTTTTTCCCCCATTGCATTTAATAGATTATTGGTTTAGATTTTTCCTCTTTTTTTACACAATGAATTGTACAGAGTGCATTGTCCAGTGATACCATACAATTATGCTAATGCAAAAAGGAAGTAGAGTAGCCTGCTATACACACACACACACACACACACACACACACACTGCTGGAATGAAGCTCAGGGTAGATGGGTAGGAGTAGTGCTGTTGAAATATGATGGATGGTTTTTTGCCAAGATAACACCTTTTTTTTTTTTTTTTTTTTTTAAACAGATGAACATTTTGCTGGTAAATTTGATAGTGAACAGGAGATAGAGAGACAGACTATTCAGGACTATTCAGGGATATTCAAGGAGATTTAAAAGCTGTATCTGTGTTTATCTGAGCAATTGGCAACAATGTAAGGGATAACATACAGGCAGCCAGTCATTATGTAAGGAATAAATCGCGGCAGGGTGGTGTGATATGCTACCACCCTGAAGTTGATTATTTACAAATAACAGCATGGAACAAAGTGTTTTATTCCTCGAATACCACAAAGCTGACCATTATTTTCTTTATCAAAGAATGACACATACGTTTATTGTTGTGGAACGTCCGCAATGCTTCTGAATTTAATAAGACACCACAAACCACAAAGCTCTCTGTTCTGAAGACTCCTGTGATTGTTACGAATCGCTGACACTGGAGACTCCTTCCAAAAAAAACATATTTTTAAGATCTATTTACAAGCACATGTGTAAGTAGTTACTATAGAAACAACAATGTACTAGAACGGGAGCATTAATATAAACCTGCGATTTGCCTTGGAGCTGGCACTGTTATCAGACCCGTGCTGTTACAGAAAATGAATCAGCACCTTCTGATTAATCAAGTTCAAGAATTCAGCAGTGCTGAGGCATGATTCAGAATAAGTGCTTCTCTCTGTATCTGAGATGCACTGAGTTTTTGCCTCTCTTTCCCATTTTTTTGAATGCCCTCCACAGCTTTATGCTCTTCAGTGCCCTCTGAGATGTGTCATGATTTCTTGCGCCCTCTTGCTCTTGGCTCCCTCCGGTCAGAAGAATGTTGCCAGTATAATCCGCAGCTTCAGCCCCTGTTGCCACAGAAACATCAATAATATCCTTGCTTGACAGCATCTTAGTGCATTAAAGTGGTCATATGGAGTCTCTCTCTCTCTCTGTAATGCACTTCTCTGTAAATCCTGGGATAAAATAGCATGGTGCCGCTGTGTACAGGGAGAGAATTAGAGAAGCCCAGGAGAGAGACCGAGGGATTGTGATGGCTCATGCTCTCAGTGCCTGTCCTTTTCTAACCGAAACGGATGTCACACGCTTATGCACATGTTTTTTTTTTGTATGATGACCACAGATATGGTGAGACTCAGGCTCTCACAGCTCAGTGTGAAGGGAAGCAGTTTTTGTCATGTAGTGAAATAAATGGTTCTGTTGTTTATCAATGCTGAAAACAAGTTGTGAGACAAATCCATTAACACATTGATACTAAGCAGTTTAATATACCTGTGTTTGTGGAGGGACACACACACACACACACACACACACACACACACACACACACAGAGTAAACATTTAGGTCATTTATTTATTTATTATTTCATTTTTTTTCTATTGCATAATTCATTACCAAGATAAAAAAGTGACATGGATTTCAATTAAATTAATTCACTCACTGTGCTGGGAAAGTTGAAATGTTGGTTTTTGTGTACCAGCTTGATTCTGGAGCGAATCCTACAGCTAGTTGTGACACAAATATTATTGGGGAAACACACACACACACACACACACACACACACACACACACACACAGTATTTTGGCATCTCTTGAGTTTGTTAATTTCAGTTAACATTATCAGAGATAGATGGCTCCTCAGCGTTTTCTCTTTTTAAAATACACACACACTCCGTGCTCACACAGTCTGACCTGTTTTCACAGAATGCAATATAGGCTGTGTTCACATTACCAGGTTAAAGTGACACAAATCCGATTATTTTTCCCATAATGTGATGTGATATTTTCAGGACTGAACATTTTAATACGGTTCAATTCATGGTCTGAACATCCATCACAAATGCATGTAGACATACTCAGGTTTTCTTTACTCCTGGAAAAGTACTGCTGTGTAAAGCAAGTTTCTGACGAAATGCCGATTGCCTACCCATCTCCCTCTTTCTGTCAGTCCTGGTCTCTCTCTCTCTCTCTCTCTCTCTCTCTCTCTCTCTCCTTCTCAGTCATTTATCCATCTGAGGAAAGTTTTCAGTTGGTCTGTCTTACAACCTTGCACATATATACTCACACATCATACACACATTTTCTCCCTCAGGCCTACACACACACACACACACACACACACACACACACACACACACACACACACAGGACAGGACCTGATAGAAGGATCCACGGGGTCCGAAACCCAAGATTCCTGCCAGGTCATATGGGTCCTTCATGCCTTTTCTGCTGCATTAGGAAAATTACTTATGATTTATGTATCGTATCTCAAATTTAAATGTGTAATTATAAAAAAAAATATATATATATAATAGACTGTTATGGAGCCCATGCTGCATATTTTTCAGTGACACATTTTAAGCCGGAAGGCGTGCGATGTTAACTGACTTGTCATAGAGAGTGAGCGTGAATACAAGACACACATTGTTCAATATGTGGTCATGTGACATGAATGAGATGAATGAGATGAATGAGATGAATGGTCAGATCGGAATTCTTGTGTCATCATCATTATTCACTATCAGCAGCCCGGTAGAAAAACAATAGAGTACAGTAATAGCAGTGACTATATTCCATGGAAGAATGAAGAAATCTGTGATTTGCTTTTTTGGGGAATTTAATTGACTGCTACCGAAACAGAGTAGTGTTTGAAACAGTTGGCCAAGAAATGGCAAAGTGTGGCCAAAAACAAACGTGGCTATGATGCCAAAGAAATGCTCTCGATTAGAATCACTCCGTGAATCCCTCCACGCTGTGCTCCTGCTATTGCTGGCTCCTCTTCTGTACCCACACATTTCCCAGTGCAGCAATGCCTGCAATAGCTGCAGAACAGTAAAAGCTATCCGTCTGGCCTTTTTTTTTTTTTTTTTTTTTTTGTACCACTGATGCACTGTTTGCATTTATTTGTTCCTTCTAATATAATGGATTATCTCACAAATATGGCGTTTTTGTGTTTGTGACGCACGTGAATCATGATATTGATGTGCATATGCGGGGCATTTCGGGGGACAGGCGCATTCACAGTGAAGTCAGATACAGGACGCTTGCAGTTACGATTGTAAACTGGCAAATTCCCTCACTCAGAGCTGTGCAGTGAAGCTTGTAACATAGCCATAAAATAGCCTTTCATCAGGCATCAGAATTTGCGAAATGATGATACATTGTTGGTACCTTGTAATTTCAGTAATGTTATACAGCATACTCTTGTGGATAATCTTTGTGTTTCTTCAGTTATGATTGTGCGTACACACACACGCACACAAACTTGGCAACTACTGCTCAGAGAGCTCCGCTCCAAAATTCATCACTCACAGTGCATGCATGCCATTTCTCCAGAACACACACACTCTTCTCTCTAGTGTGTGTTATTACAGTATCTGCTCGCTGATAATCACAAACGAACACACACACTCTGTGGGGAGTGCATTCAGGCTGGTGGAAGTCATCACTGCAGCCAAATTATTCTGATTGGACCCCTGATTTCCGACTACCTCTCATCAGAGCCAGAGGTCCCTCGCTCCCTACTCAGCTTTAATCAAATGATTTGATTTCACCTTATGCTTCCCCCCCCTCAGTGATACAATCTCTCAGACGGTGTGCTTCTCTGTCCCTGATGAAACCACCCACTCCATCTCCATCCAGAACTGCAGCACCAGGATAGAGCGATCAGAGGAGTTGCACATCCCACAGCAGCATGACCATGATTTCTCCTGAAGGAAATGTTAGTGGAATGATGCGTGTGTGTGTGTGTGTGTGTGTGTGTGTGTGTGTGTGTGTGTGTGTGTGTGTGTGTGTGTGTGGGCTAAACAGCATACACTTTTTTCCCCCTGAACATGCTTTAATGAAGCTATAAATACATATGCTGTTAACATGATTCTGTAATGGTATATACTTTAACGGCACAACAAGTGTTACTTCTAGATGCAGTTTCCACTTGAAATATAATACAAGTTTTGTTTTTTTGTTTTTTTTTTGACATGGAAATCAGCATGTTGAAAACAGCATTTGTCCATTGTTTGACAGGATTTGACAGCATTTGACAGCACTTGTACATTGTTTTGATAAACTGGCCAAAAGACAACAAATCCATTATGGAAACAGATGCAGTGATGTATCAAAAGCTATAATATCAGATGTTATTATTATACTGTAAAATTTGAATACAGCTCCATGCTTGGACTGAACATCTCTCACAAATGCATGTAGACATACTCAGCTTTTCTTTACTCCCGGAAAAGTACTGCTGTGTAAAGCAAGTTTCTGACGAAATGCCGATTGCCTTTCTCTCTCTATCTTTCTGTCAGTCCTGGTCTCTCTCGCTCTCTCTTTCTCTCCTCAGTCATATATCCATCTTACAAACTTTCACATACACTCACACATCATAAACACATTTTATCCCTCAGGCCTACACACACACAAACACACACACACACACACACACATACACACACACACACACACACACACTGTGTTTGGCTGGCCAGGACCTGATAGAAGGACGGGGTCCTAAACCCAAGATTCCTTCCAGGTCATATGGGCCTTCGAGCCTTATCTACGGCATTAGGAAAATGACTAAGGGTTTATATAGCGTATCTCAAATTTAAATGTGTAATTATAAAAAACAGGGAAAAATTAATAGACTGTTACGGAGCCCATGCTGCATATTTTCTAGTGACACATTTTAAACCTGCTGGCTTGTGATGTTAACTGACATGACATAGAGAGTGCGTGTGAATACAAGACGCACATTGTTTTAAAGTATGCCGTCATCACATCTCTGATATTTTGCAGAAGTCAGCCCAGTGATTTTTTTTTTTTGGTGGTGGTTGCGCCAGATGAGCTGGATTGAGCAATTCCCGAAACCTCCTGAGATTTTCATGCCCAAAAAACATCCAGTCAGCGGGAGTTCTGTGGGTGGACTGGTTCACTCTGACAGAAAAGCTGTGGTAACCCAAATAACCACTCTTTACAACCGTGGCGAGAGGAAAAGCATATTAGAACACACAATATATCAAACCTTGAGGCAGATGGGCAGAGGATCCACGTTGGATTCCGCTCCTGTCAGCCAAGAACAGGAATCTAAGGCTACAGAGGGCACAGGCTCACCCAAACTGGACTGCTAAAGACTGGAAAAAACGCCACGTCTTTTTCTAATCTTCAAAACATCAAATTCCTTGATGTAATTCGAACTCCCTTTAAACTATTATAACTGTCATTTCTGTCTTGGTGGTGAAATTATAGCGACCTGAAAAAGAGAAGGAATGGCTGTTGAATGAATCCACTAATCGACTAATCACACTGTGTGTGTGTTCTTGGTTTTATACCACTGGCCTGTGTACTTTTTGTACTAGCCATAGACATCTGGCTTGTACACTTGCAGGGGGATTTGTTTAGGTGATTGGAGGACCTTCTTACTACTGTGTGTTACTATGTAGCCTGCTAGTGAAGATTTTGGTTAGCTGTAGGAATAAACAGAGAGCTTTTTCACCTACACAGATACACCCACTCTCACTCAGTGCATTCTAAGCAGACCTCATTCTAACATGGCTCTCAATGGCCACACACACACACACACACACACACACACACACACACGCATACACAAACACACAGAGTCCAGTTCCCCTCTCACCAGCTCTGTTTGGAAAAACAGATCCCAGATAGCGAGTGCTGGAGAGCGTTTTGAATTAGTCATGACTAGAGACTTTTAGAGTGCCACCATTTTAGAAGTGTGTGTATGCGTGCGTGTGTGTGTATGTGTGTATGTGTGCCCTCTGCCTCTCTCTTCATCTCTCGCTCTGTATCATTGTGGCTAGCTCGCTGAATAATTGCAGTGGGGAGACTTTTTCAATGCATACATGATTGACTCTCCCAGCCGTGTGGAGCATGTATTGCAGGCAGATAGTATTTCTTCCCCTTTCTTCCTCTCCTCTCTCTTTTCTACCATCCACCCCTCATAGTCGTGCCTTTTGCCGTATCCAAACCCTTACTCAAATGACATATTGCTGACAAATGAAGTGTGGAGCAAAGGACTCTTTTTGCATTAACCTGTCCTATTGTGTGCCTCAGAAGTCTGTCTCAAAACGAATTGCTGATAAAGCTGTACATGACCTCTCAGAAGATGATTATTTTCCTATGTGTGACCCACGTCTTCTTAAATTATAAAAATGATTATTTTTTTAATTCATTAACTAATGACGTCTTACGTTCTATCCATTTTAAAGTTAAATTTATCCCCGTTATCACTTGCATTTTTAATGTTATTTCCCACTAGTGCAAAGCGGTTAGTTTTTAAAACCCTGATATGCACAATCACTAAAAAAGAATGACCTACTCTCACCAGCCACTTTAATAAGAACACCTGTACACCTGCTCTTTCATTCAATTATTCAGTCAGCCACTCATGGAGAAGCAGCATCATGCATAAAATCATGCAGATAGAGATCAAGAGATTCAGTTAATGTTCACATCAAACATTAGATTTGGGGGAAAATATGGTCTCAGTTATGTGGCGTTGAGCTGCTGATCTCTTGGCATTTTCATGTCCAGCATTGTCTAGTGTACACAGAATACTGTGAAAAACCACAAATCATCCAGTGAATAACTCCAGTAAGTACAGTAACTCAAATAAGTACTCTTTTTTTAGTGCAAGTTGTACCATACTACAGGAATAAATATGTATTGTGCAGTATATAATGTATAGTGCATAGTATGCCAGTGGAGGCAATGCTTAGGCTTTTGTGAGGCACACTAATCTTGACTGTTTTATGTCTTTAAAACTTTGCCATTGTACACACTCTGAAAAACACAGAAGAACTGACCCCCCCCCACACACACACATACACTCAAAATAACACACAATAACGCAACCAATGCGTTTGTTTGTCTGTGTCCCTGATGAGCCTCTTTAGGAGAGCGTAATTTGAAATGTCAGGTTGCAGAAGTCAATTAGCATGTAAAGCATGGCCATGGCAACATAAGAATAGTGCTTATACCTTGAATGGTGGGAGTGCTTATGTGTTTCCTTCCCAATCTACAGTGCACCCATGTACGTGATGTAAGCACACTCCAATTCACATACCCTTTCTCTCACTCCTCCCTGCTCTGTACACTCAGTGTTAGACATAAACAAGTAGGTGGAATCAGTGACATTTTTCATTTGTGCCCAACCTACACATCTTCATAGGATATACTGACACAATGCCCGCGCTCATATTCAAGTTCTCAGTGGCAAACACAGCTCACAGAATCCTGATCTGAGTGGGAGAGTGCCTTCAAATGTGCACATAGTTCTTCAGCAAATCTTTCACTTGGGTTTTTCCATCTTTTATACATCTTTTATTTGAATTTTGAACATGCAGTAAATAAACCGTGAATGTTTTATACTTGGCTGGGGTGGGAAAGTTAGTCCATTGAAAAAGATGTTATGAGAAAATGGCGATGGAAATGAATGATGATGTAGAGGACTTAAACACGTAACCATGGCTACTGAGGACACTCTGCTAGGACAGACGAAGAAGTAAAAGTCTTTCTTGATTTAATTAACGAAATCAACATCAAACATCACAGTGACCCTCACCAGGATAATGTAGTTACTGAAGATAAATGAATGTACATCAAACTTCATAACTGTCCTTTATGCTGCTGTTTGGGTGCTGTTTATTTCCCGTACACAGGTGCAAAACAGCCATACACATTAAGTATTGTAGTCTATTCTCCCTAATCAGTTTAACATCATCTTTGCATGGCTGTAGATAATGGAAACATAGAATCATTTATTGTGCTGACTTTTTTGAAAATCAGAACCCAGCGAAATCCAAGGCCCTAAGGCGACAGTAGCTGGATTTTCCATTCAAACGCAATTTCTAAACAATTAAAAAAAAAAAAAAAGCTAAATTGCAAACAGTTTAAGGATGTATACTCAGAGGGTTTTTCAACAACCCCCTATGCCCAAGATGATTGTCTTAAGTAATTCATTGGTACAGGAAGCATGTGGTGTAGACAGAGCTAGACCTCTGTATTCTGCACAAGGTGTGTGATTAGTGTAAAGGCCTCCCTCCTGTTCCCCCTACTGATGCATGTAAGGGTGTGTTAGGCACCTGCCCACTGTAGCAGCCCACACCAGCTGGCCTCTTTGTGTCCAAGGCACAGTCAATTAGGCAGCAACAGAATGACCACAAATGTATTTGTTTGTTCTCTAAGAGGTCCCTGGGTTGACAGGGGATCAGCAGTGACTTAGCTATTGTGTATCCTTTTAATTTAACCCTGTCAAATTGAAGTAAGATTTCCCTCGAGGTGGAGAGTGATTTAGTGTGTCTAAAAGAGGTGATGTTGGGGATTTAGAGACATGCATCTGGGAAGAATCTCGATTCTTTACACTTGCGTGCACACACACACACACACACACACACACACACACACACACACACACACACTGGTCACCATGCATACACCTGAGTCAGTCTTTAGCTGTTTGCTGTTAGGTGTGAGACAGAAGTCACCCGGTGGGAGGTTAATATTTGGCCAGACGGAGGGCCGTCCTGCCCACCCTTATCCCAGACGGCCTCCTTAAACCCCACAACAGTTGCCAGGTGCTCCCTCTTGCTGCTTGCAGCACCTGGGCATCTAAGCCAGTCTGGAGTAGGAGATCTCTGGAGAAGGAGGTGCTGGAGGTTTGGACATGCTTTTTTTTGCCTTCATGGCTTAAGTCAAGTCCATTTTAATGGCACCTCTCAGAGGCAGAACTACCGCAGAGCAGCCGTGACTCAAGTGGGCCAGGGAGCTGATTCCACTGTGTGGCTAATTGTTTATTCGGAACTGTGGACGCGTAGATAACACCACTATGCAACAGTTAATTGTGGCATTTAACCACTCTATCTCGTTCCTTTCACCTTTTGCAAGCAGACAATGGAAGCCAAATAAATCTGCTTCATGGTTACAATTTACTCTTCTGTTATACCTAATGCATTTCAACTTTACATTCAGCTGAGGCTTTTCCCTTATGAAACATTGCATTATTTTGTGCTAATATTGAGGAAAGGGAACGGTAATCCTGATTTTGTAGAGATCTGGAACTATCAGAATATCTTTTGCTTTTAAGCATACAAGTGGAGGAAAGAGAGAGGAACGAGAAGCAATTGGACAGCACAATTAGCATCCTTAATTAGCATCTGGTCCTTTTGGTATCTCATCTCCCTTCTCAACAACGTACTCTGATTTACTGATCTGTCTTGTTCTAGCATATTTTAATACCACACTATGTTGAAAGGAAAGCGTTTTTAGGACTAAAGATTGGAAAGATTAGAGGCGACATTTCAGTCTTTAGCTGTCCAGTTTGGGTGAGGCTGTGTTCACTGTAACCACAGATTCCGTTTTTTGGCTGACAGGAGTGCAGCCCGATGTGGTCTTCTGCTGTACCCCATCTGCCTCAAGGTTCTGTGTGTTGTGAGTTCAGAGATGGAGTTGTAAAGAGTGGTGATTTGAGTTATTGTAGCCTTCCTGTCAGTTCCAACCAGTTTAACCTCTCCTCTGACCTCTCTCATCAGTGTAAACTCTAGAAACTGTTGTGCATGAAAATCTGAAAATACTCAAACTAGCCCGTCTGGCACCAACATGCCACAATCAGAGTCACTGAGATCACATTTTTTTCCCCCGCATTCTGCTGTTTGATGTGAACATTAACTGAAGCTCTTGACCTGTGTCTGCATGATTTTATGCATTCCACTTCTGCCACATGATTGGCTGATTTGATAACTGCATGAATGAGCAAGCATACAGGTATTCCTGTTAAAGCGGATGTTGGGTGTATATACATGTATCAGTATGATATATGGATGGGTGACAAATGAAAGAAAAAGTCAATTAAGGTGTTGGGCCACCACGTGCCATCAGAACAGCTTCTCTGCACCTTGGCACAATCATTCATTGAGCGCTCATGCCCCGTGAATGGGGACATTGCCATCCTGGAAGAAAACACTCCTATCAGGGTAGTTTCATCATGTTTCATCATAGGATAAATAGGATAGAATAACTTTGTATTGATTTACAGTGGCTCTTCCCTCTGAGGGGACAAGTGGACCTTCTACAGCGTAACAGAGCCACCAGCATTTCCTTTAATTTGTCATCCATCTGTCTGCCACATTTTCAATCTCTGTGTTATTAGTATGAATAGAATATATGTTGGATCCATATAGTGGAGCCTATGGATCAGATATACGGTATATGTTGGATCCATATATGAATTAGATAACAGACAGGGTCAAAAGGTTTATTCCAGTGAGGTGTAATGTGTCAGCTGTACATCTGCGCATTAAAGTCATGATAGCAGAACCCCCCCTTTTTTTTCTGAATATTGTTAATTGTAATTCAGTGATAATACAGTACAAACAAGAGTTATAATAATTACTATTTCTGTGAAAGAAACTTTACTATACCGCCTCATTTGCATGACCTATATGATGCGTGTGAAGGGGCTTAAATATTAGGTGACCCAGCGGTTGAGGACAGGTGTGCTATACAGCTGCAAGTGTTACACCATTAATCCTTCCTGTCGTTCGTGTGTGTGTGTGTGTGTGTGTGTGTGTGTGTGGAACACCCATTAACAAAAAAGAAGGGAAAATATCTCCCCTCTATTCTTCTGACAGAATAATTCTCTTGCTCTGACAGGGGGTTAAATCCCAGTGCATTAGCTGAGACAAATTAATGAAATAATACAACACTGAGTAAATCAGAAAATATGCTGTGCAAATGTGAAAGCACTCCCCCTGCTAGCTTTTCCCCAAATGACCCAGCTGAGGGCAGAACAATGGCTAGCACTCAGTAGAGACAAAACATTTCATCAGTGGGGTTAGATCAGACAAGGCCTGTCAGTAAGGCCACAAAAAGCTGTTACAATAGTCTGCTAATCTCCTAATCCACTCAAATTATGCCCAACACCTTTCAATGATGATTGCACAGCTGGAGAGGAATTATAATCTCTTGATGAGTTTTGACCAGGGCTTGCCGCACTTTTTTGTTCAAATATGGTGCAGAATGCAAGTGTTTGGATAGTATGAGTAAGTGCATGTGAATTAGTGAGGGGGTAATGTTAGGAAATATCACATTCACACATTTCAGCCTCATTCAAATAATTATGAAACAATTTTCACACTGTGCCCAAATTTTCACACTGTCACCCAAAATAGAAGCAGAACCTCGACCAAAACTGTTTATAAAAACAGGTTGCAAGTGTAATTTGGTCTATTTTCACATACAAACACACACACACTTCTGCTTTCATGCATTCTGTCTTTTAGACAAACAATATCAATAACTGAGCATAACTTAATGTAAGTGAATTTTTCATTTCAAAGACTTCCAGAATTTTCTTGTGTGTTGTGTTTTTAGCCAAATGAAGCCAAATTCAGCATTCCCTAGTTGATAACATGCCTTTATCACTTAGTGTACCAAAGATCTGGGAGTGTGAAAGTTGCCATTGAAAGTTTCTGAACCACCAAACATGCAGAACTATCAGACACACCTTTAAACAAGGCTCAAGGAATGACAACGGATGTGAACAATAAAAGGTGTGAAAATGAAATTGACAACAATCACAGTTATTATGGAAAATAATATAAAAAAAATAATAAATAAAATGAACTCTTCTTCGTCCTGGTCAGGGTTACCGTGGATCCAGAGCCTATCCTGCGAGCACTGGGCTCAAGGTGGGAAAATTCACCCTGCATGGAATGCCAGTCCATCACAGGGCACCATGCAATCACTACAATCAATAACAAATTAACTACACATCTGTGAGAATTACTATGAATCATGAAAAGTCTATACAACAAAATAGAGATAGGTAGAAGTTGACATTGCTTCCCAGTCTTTACATCTCTGGGAATTACGTACTCTCACATGTCTTTTTGGACATGATCATCTAATCAAGTAGAAAATTAACATTGAATTGAAATCTGTGTTATTATTTTTTTTTAAATTGCAAATTTGTGTAGACAATAGTGGACCCGAAAAGGAACTAGCGACAAATGACCTCAGTGCACAATACAAGTGGACTAAAAAGGGAGCTCGTTTCTGTTTCCGGACCAAGGAGAGGCTATGAAGAGCAGTGAGGGAGGGCTTCGTACCTTAAATGGAGGGTGAAATATTTTTTGGTAGTGGCAGAAAGTGGCCGCTAGCCTAAGCAAAAACATGGCAGATCTGTCAGAATGCATCTGAGAAGTTGTTGCGTTATTGATCATAGAGAATGAGTTGTCAATAGAAAGAAACAACAACGATATCAGCGATCACCCTGCTGCCTCTACTGCTGTAGGTGAAGTATGCTTAATTTGTATTTGCTTGCTTAATTGTAATGGCCTTTTTTGAGCTTAAACATAAGTGCTATCAAATGTCAGAAAATATTGGTGGAAATATTTGTCCTATCTTGAGTCCTCAGTCCTTGTCGGGTACACACCGTTTCACTCTCATGCTCAGACCTGCCTATTTCTGAGCCTTTCACTTTTTTAATAAAATGGATTGCAATTACAGTTTGCAATTCTGCACGCAAGCAGCAAGGTTTCTGCAAATGCTGCACATATCTGCTTTTCATATCAAAAGCAGATAACCCCATTTCATTTAAGCCTGCATTATAAATAGGCCTCCATACTTACTCGGTGGGTGTATTTGATTTTGTCATGTATCCCCCATTTACAATTGCTTTAAATTTTTTTTTTTTCTGAAATACTGCCACTAAATTCGAGTGGAATATCTGGCACAGTAGCTAGCCAAGACGGCTTGTGAATGGTGTACAGTCTCTGAGGACTACCCCACTCTACACAACTCGGAGAACGTATGACATACAGGCGTGAACTAATCATCATCCATTATCTACCATTGTTAGAGAACTAGTCCCAAGTAGATGGCTAAGAAAATTCCTTAAAGTCCTTAAATATGTACAAAATGGTTCATTTGTTATATTTTCATCTGTATGCTGATTATGTTTGGTTCTGTAGCTTCTTTGTATGCACAAAAACCGCATTCCCTCAGCCCAGGCCCTGCAATTAATACCGCCTGATCCTCGCACACCACTTGACACGGCCCTGAAGACGGATCTCAGGATCTTCATTTCTTCCAAAAACTAAAAATGGGACAAAGTGAGAGATAGGCAGGTCAGTGCAGGATGAGAAGGCACATCAAAAGCTCAGCTGCTTTATGAACTATAGAGAGCAGACACCCTTTAATTTGAGGTTAGTGCAAGGGGAATTAAAGTGGAGCTTCAGAAGGATGGGCTGGGAAGGGAGGGGTGATATGACGAGGCAGGAGGACCCACCCTGGATGAAAGACAACCATGTTGCTGCCAAGAGGATAAGGCTGCGCTGTCTAATAGAATATGCATGTATGGGAATGCTTCTGCAATCCATACCCAGGGTGAGGTGAAGATGTTGGGGGTCTCTTGGCTTATTTGTCTGCAACAAGCATGCGTGATGAAATACAGCCTTTTCATATATGACACCCTGATAGAAGCTGTGTTTTACAGTTTATGTGTGTGGCTGTAATTAGGATGTAACTGTATCTAAGCGCTGTGTCTGTGGTTGTTACAGTCACAGGTTGTTACAGGTTGTTACTAATCACAGTGTATTATTGGAAGGTTACCTCCCTGTTGACTTTGTCTGATTAAAATGCAATTCTGTCTATTATCGTCTATCCATTCTGAACCCCTTACCCTCTAACATCTGCTGCTGTTACAAACACTTAACACACAAGAGCTATCAAACGTATAGAAGAACACGGCATTTCTGACCAGAACTAAACAAAAACAATGCTCTGGATTTGGCTAAACAGCGCTGCACACTAGATTCCTCACAGCCATTCTCTCTTTCAGCTAATAACAACATGTCAGATTAATGCTGACAATTCACAAAAAATATTTCCATATGTTTCCATATGTTGTTATATATACAAGGCTTGCAAAGAGACTTTTTGTCCAAAGAATTTCAATTTTAAATTTCAACCCCCTCTTGTGTTTTTAAATGCTCAATAAATACCATGATACCCTGAAACTGTCAAATTCTTTAGCTTATCATACCATGGAAATTCCTAACCATAATGCACTTAGCTGTGTCTTGTACATTTCTTTCTGTATAGCTGTATACCCGTGTGTGTGTGTGTGTGTGTGTGTGTGTGTGTGTGTATTGCTCTGCTCTCATCCCACAGGTGGACTGTACCTGTCATACTGCTTGGTTCCTGCCTATTTCTGAGCATACAATAGAGAGCTGAAATGCTTTCAGTGTGTGTGACCCTGGCAGACTCTGTACAGCCACCTCCATCTCCCGTCCTGATTGGGCTGCTTTTCTCCTCTCGCTCTTTCTATGCAGTCCTTTCTCTGGGCAAAATGAGCAGCCGTGAAGGGAAAGGCCCCATCCATTTTGTCCATGGCCCCTACGGACCTTCATTTGGCCCCTCTGACCCACACCCATTTGCCAAAGCCTCTACCTCTATTCATATGACCGTAATTGGCAAGCACTGGTGAGCTGGTCTTGTGACAGAGGGGTGAGGAAGGTTCCAAGGTGAACAATTTTTTTGAACTTCCATAGGGAGCAACTTTGTGTCACCCACACAAATATTCAATATTTTTGCATTGCTTCCTGCAAAACACATGTATACAGAGCAATAGCTGACAGAAAGTAGCCGTGTAGAGCTTACTTAGAACCGTCTCTCCTTATCATTTTGTATGTGTAAAATACTGTGTGTGTGCTTCATCTAATGTCTGACAGATGGAGTGACATCATGCATTTAAAAGTTTCCACACCCTGGTGTTTATTTATCACTAATGCTCTCTATCTCATGCTTGGCTGTCTTTAAGAGTTTAAGTACAGGCAGCAGAGGACACTGCGGCACTCTCAGTCCCCCCTCCCTCTGGGTGTAATGCTTGAGTAAGGGCAGTGAGAGGTGAGGCTCAGGACCCTGTCCTGCCCCTTAACCTTCTCAGTGTACCCCCGTGCCCTCTTACCCATGTGCCCTGTCACACACTCTCCCTCCCTCCCTCTTACTAGGCTCACTGCCTTCATTACATTGCTAATGATGTGTTTACTTCCCTGTGTGTTATTAAAGACTAACCTCAGAGCACTAATGACTGGGGCTCACTTACTTACACACACACACACACACACACACACACGCCATAGAATCCACTAGTACCATGGTACAGGAGACTGAGACCTGAATACACTGGCATTTTAGAATTCCTGTAGACATATTGCCAGAATATGACATGTAATTGCATTGTGTAGCTAATACACTATTTGTGCCCAAAAATGTGTCTGGATGAATCCAGGCGTCTCAGGACAGCACATGTGTTCCAGTTCTTGTCTCACTTTGCTCTAAGCACTGTGCTATATCACTCTGTATAAAAGCCTTTCACATGCATGACAAGTGCTCAAGAGCAGTTCAGTAGGAGTGTGAGCCATCTGTCAGAGAGAGGGGATGAGAACACTGTGTGATGCAGAGAGGCAGACCGGCCTAAGGGCAATGACACACCTTGCCAGTGTTGAAGAACTAACATCACCAATGCCGACTAATCAAAAAGTAAAGACTAATAGCTTGTTACTGAAATGCATATGTATTGTGCACTCCCTTAAAGCAAAATAACTCCACATACCAGGAGGGGGCAGTAGATTATATTGCAGAAGGAGCAGAAGGATGGATGTGAGAAGGTGTATGTGTGTGTGTGTGCCCTCTCAAGTTTCAATTTTCTTTTACTTGTTAGGCTTAACAGAGATGTTATGCAGGCAGCGTTAATGATGGAGCCGACACACTGCAAAAACTAAAGGAGCCACCAATGCTCAATAGTGTGCCAGGTTCAAAACAGCCTAAAAGATAAAACTCACTAAACTGTGTCAGGACACGTGTAATTGTTATGAGCTCACAGCCATCTTCTGTAGAGGCCTTTGTATTACATGTCTTGTGGCTAGGTGGAGAGCCTAGATCAAGGGTGCCCAGGTCCTCTCCTGGAAAGCTGGATTCTAAACGTGTGGATCGTAACTCTGATCTCATGGAATCCAAAAAAAAAAAAAAAGTCATGGGAGTGGGCGTTTTTTACTTGCAGATTTGTGCCTATTTGAGCAATTTCCCGTTGGCTGGAGACAAAGATTAGTTAAACCAGGTACTACAGCACTAAATTCTTGAGGTTGTTTATGGGTTCCATGACAAAGTCTGCAGTGTTTTAAATAGCAGTGGATGAGGAAAACAGATTGTAGGTGTGTAAGAGGCTTTAGAGCGACGTTCTGTCTGACGGCATATGCTGGAGGCTTTTACTGTGCAGATTTAACTAAGGCAGATTTTGTACAGCCAAGGTGGGTAATAGCAGAAGCCATCTTAACCTGCTATACACAGACCTTTCTTAATCAAGGGCTGTAGGTGCCTCGGCTTTTCCGAAATAGGATTAGGTTGTATGAGTCTGTGTTTGGGTATGCCACATAGAGTTCAAACTTGCTGATCTGAGGTTCACTGAAAGTTCACTGTGTGTGTGTGTGTATGTGTGTGGGTGTAGTGTGTATGTGTGTTTGCTTAAGAATTACTGGACTTGTTATGCTGTTTGTTCTTTGGAGTGTTTTTGCCAGGGATTAGGTATAGGATCACTAAACTTTAAGGAAAGACTGAAAAAATTCATTGGTTCATTGGTTCCCTAATAATCAAAGTGTACTAGCCTGAGAGGTGGAGCTAATATTCATGTCAGTAAATAGAAGCCTGAAATCAAAAAAATAGACAGATCCATTCTGTCACAAGGTTTCTCTGGCATTATATGATTATTACAAGTATAGAATCACTTTAAAACATTACACTATGCACCTTTAAGGATTAATGACTAAATCTTGCAGTGGTATGGTGGGTAGCGTTGTTGCCTCACAGCTCTAGGGTCCCCGGGTCAATCCCCAGCTTGAGTTACTGTCTGTGTGAATTTTTGTATGTTCTCCATGTGTCCATGTGGGTTTCTTCCAGGGTGTCCAGTTTCCTCTCACCTCAAAAAAAAAAAAAAAACCAAACAAAAAAACCATGCCAGTAAGTTGATTCGTGATAATAAATTGTCCTAGGTGTGAACGGGTGTGTGAATTCATCCACACTATTCACCGTAACCCTGGGCAGGACTGAAGATGAACAAATGAGTGAATGAATAATAAACCGTGACAGCTTTTTCTCCAGTGTGAACTCCTGTTGTGAACTCTCCACACTGCCCTTCTAGTATACAGGGAGATGATGTGAGGATAGGGGGAAAGTGTCAGGGCTGTGACTGACACACCAGAAGGAAGGAGGAACACACTGCAAAAATTGAGGAAGAGGTCAGACAGGCATGTGTTTGAGGAGGAATAATGGTGTGAATGTGTGTGTGTATGCGCGTGTGTGTGCGCGCGTGTGTGTGCGACAGAGAGCCAGACAGAGAGAGAGTGGAAGCTGTGTGAGTATGTGTGTGAGAATATATAAGAAACCAAAGGCTATGTGTGCGAGGAAAAGGCAAGAGAGCACTGATAGGGAGAGTGTATTTGAGCAGGATAATAAAGGCAGTGTTTGAGTTGTCGGCTCTCTGCGTCCAGGTGTCACAGTGTATGACAGACTAGCTGTCTGGGAAGAGTGTGTTCACCATGTGGAAGAGTACCAAGCGGCGCTCTCTCTCCGTGACCCCTCACCTCCGCACCCGCGCCTGACTGACACACGCACTGTGGTAATGAGGGGAAATCAAGCCAAATTAAGCCTAATTAAACACCCATTTATTCTCTCTTGGCCTGTTCTTTTTATGGGCTGGTGAATATTCAGGCATGTCAGACAGCGGAATTAGTATATCCCGAAGTAATGGCAGCAGAAATTGTGTTGCTGGAGGACAATTTGCTTAAACGTCGGTTCAGTTTAAGCGAAAATGGCATCCTTACAGCCTGCGTACAGATGTCGTCCTATAGGTTGAATGTGAGCAGAGCAAAAACAACCCCAGCGAGTCCTGCATTTACTGTACATGTGGTGATGTCATTTATAGTATGTGTTTGTGAGTCAAGACCCCAAATCAGGTTTTTATATAAAAGTATATTCTCCCCTATACTTATTCTGCTACTGCACAAGTAGTGTGTCTGTGCGTGTGGTATGTGATTGGCGTATGACAGTAGGGCTGAGAGTTCGGATGTAATCGGCACAAAGTGAATTCTATTTGTTTTTTATATTCCGCACTGGGAGAGCAGTTCCCTCTGAGACAGACAGGGGGGGGGGGGGGGGGAA
>CM040977.1:20652368-20721559 GCA_022985145.1 Pangasius djambal
TTGGGCAATCCTCCAGGAGGCTTGGAGTAATATATCAAGTCAATGTTTGAATAAACTGACTGCTCGGATGCCTAGTGTTGTCCCTTATTATCAATGCAAAATGGTCACTAACTAAAGAGGATTTATGCTGATATTGCCCAAAAACCCTATTTTGTTCAGGCGTTTCCAAACTTTTGGAGGGCAGTGTATATTAAAAAAAGTCGCTGTTTAAATTTTAATAGGCAAATACATAAGAGTCTATGAATGGATCATTATTAGAGTGATTATGTTTCTAGCATGTTATATATTTGGCAACAGTTCTTTTAATCTTAAAAGATCTTTAATAACCATGTAGAAAGACGTGTCATGGCCATATTCCAGGATGACACTGCCAAGATTCATCAGGGTTAAAATAGTGAAAGAATGGTTCAGAGAGAATGAAGAATCATGTTCACACATGAATTGGCACCTCTGAGTCCTGACCTTAACCTCAGTGAAAGGCTTTGGGATGTGCTGGAGGAGACTTTACACAGTGCTCATCTCTTGTGTTGTTAATACAAGATCTTGACCAAAAACTGATGCACCGCTTGATGGAAATAACATATAACATGCTAGAAACATTATAATCACTCTAATAATGATCCATTCATAGACTCTTATGTATTCACCTATTAAAATCTAAACAGTGACTTTTTTTTTGGCTGGGCAGTGTGTATGTGTATATATATATATATATATATATATAAGATTGCATATAGTATAGGCTATATGTCGAGTTAAAAATTTAAATAATGACTTCTGCAGTGGTAAATGTGCAGCTGGTTTTTGACACAGAATGGAATAGCAACAGTTCTTGCATTTGAACTCAGTTTTCTGGATCATGTAGCCTTTGGTTTTCACTGAGATCACAGCATGTGATCTGTTTAGAGATAATTTAGTCTAAGAGACAGCCCAGGGGTCTATACCAGGTGATATGTGATATTATTTCCTTCCATTAACTTCATCTTTGTGAAGATTGGAGCTGCTTTATTCCTATTTCTTGCCTCAGTTGTTTGTAGTGCTGGTGTGCCACACAGTCGTGGGCAGCACTGGAAGGTTGCCCTATCCCCCCTCACACTTGTTCATAAAGATGTCAGAGCTGCTCAAGTATCAAGGTTGCTCTAAGCACAAGCTACCCAGCCATGGCATCCTCTACCCATCCTTAAGGCTTCTATTTTGGGCCGTGGTTGCCAGCGAGAGCCTTCTCCCAGCTGTAGTTCTCAACTGACCTCCGTGTCTTAAATCGCTTTAATGAACTATTAAGAAAGTAGCTTATTAGTTGAATTACACCACCCACAAGCAATGCTTGTTCATATGAAGGTTGAGATACATGAACTTGCATGTACACACACACACACACAGAGTGAGAGAGAGAGAGAGAGAGAGAAACATACACTCAGTGTTTGCATCCTTCAACTGCTTGTAGTAGTTGACATTGTGAACTAACATTTATTCATATACAATATCTGACCAACTTTATCCTTGCTTTCTCTCTCCCTCTCTCTCTCTCCCTCTCTCTTTCTCTCTCTCTCTGTTTCTCTTTCGCCATTGTGACACCACACCGTCACAAACCAATTCTTGCACAATCCTGCCACCTCTGTGCCCGTAGCTTACTGAGATACAATAGCTTTCTCCTTTGAGAAAGAAGAACGAAGAACTTACAATAGACTCTGGACCAAAGAGCCTTTGCATTGTACTCTCGGATGGTAGGAGATAAATCTTTTCGTGCTACCGAATAATAGCTTGACTTTGAGTGGGAGAGGTTAAACTTTGCTGTGTGTGTGTGTGTGTGTGTGTGTGTCTGTTCTGCCCTGCAGTGCCCTCAATGCCTGTGCACAAGTGACTGCTGAAAGGCTCGGTTCAGCTACTGGAAGGCTTTGACGTCTCCTGCTACATGGTGGAATTATGAAGGTGGAAATTACCTTACTTAGATAAGCGATACTGCACGGGCTTGAGCATAATCCGCATATTTGAAGAGTACAGTTATTAGCCTAAAAACGGGCCTCTATTTCTCTTATGCCTGCTGCTAATAAAAAGTCTTTTCATCAGATTTTTTTTTTTTTTTTTTTTTGAGGCTAATAACTGTACTCAGGAAATATACGGATTATGCTCAAACCCTTGCAGTATTGCTTATGTAAGAAAGTTAATTTCTACCTTCATAAACAATGGTAAGCTGTGGAGTCTCAAGCTGCTCTTTCTGGGGTCTTGGGCTATAGAAGAGCAGCACTCAGACATACTGAATGGCTGTGAAATGTTACATAATCAAACTGTGAGTGTAGACAGCCTATAGATATCATGCTGTCACCCTTTTAAATGCCACTATAGTGTTTCCTCTGAGCTTTTATTTAGCTAAGCTGCTATTCAGTGGGTTTATAACAATCAGTGGCTACAAGCCTTACTGGTCCCATCTGACTATTGGTGTCATACCTAATGAAAGTGAATATGAATGTGGACAAATGTAGACAACAGTGAAATGTAGGTGCATCTCACAAAATGGCTAGCTCTTTAAAGCAAAGCCTCTCCTTCACAGTCTTTAGACTTAGCGAAGAGAGGACTCAGAATTGGTTCACTGTGTGTTATAGTGAAACAGACAAGGCATTGTTAAGGGTTCTTGCAACACTTTGCGATGTAACAGTGTCATCTTCTGCTAACCTGTTAGCATCTCTGTCTGGACTAAAAAAGCTGCATGATATCATGTTATGGCAGCACTGTCGCAACCTTCTAGCCAATTCGCATGGTCTTGTTGCTGAGAATATTGCTTGAAACTGCAGTGTCTTAAACGAAATGAGATAGGGATGGGGTCAGAGTACGATATTAAAGCACCGTCATTTCCTGCTGTACTTGACTGGCTAAAACCCAGTGCTTCAGATGTATGCTATGATGATATTCTAATTGAGCGTCATGCTGAAATGAGTGCTAGATTGGATGTTAGACAAGTTGATAAGAATATGAGCCTACTGAATCAGTACACTGCTAAAAGCCCTCCAGCTCAAATGGAGGTCTCCGCACTAGATGCTCACAGCTAATCCTTTTGACACATTATGCTTCATTTGTCTAACGGCATTGTTGATGGCAATGTTTAAAGCTTTGAGAGTGTGTTTGTGTGCGTGTGTGTATATATGTGGGTTTGTGTGTGAAAAGAGGATA
Source organism: Pangasius djambal (assembly GCA_022985145.1). Taxonomy (NCBI): domain Eukaryota; kingdom Metazoa; phylum Chordata; class Actinopteri; order Siluriformes; family Pangasiidae; genus Pangasius; species Pangasius djambal. Next base: position 20,655,534 of record CM040977.1, read on the forward strand.
TGAGAAGGAAAAAAGTGGAGGTGAATGAAGGTGTGTGTGTTTCTCACCAGCAATAAATGGCCCTGCTTTCCCCCCAAAGAGGGCTGAGGTTTAGTGTGCCTGGAACTGCTGCTTTGTCCAGGGCTTTCACTTTGATTAGGTCTTTGTGGGGAGCACTTACTTAAAGGGGCAGAAAACATAAAAAACACTTAAAGGCTGACACAAGAATTGTTTTATTTCAGAATGCTTCTGTACACCACATTGTTTACATTAAAGTTCTTTTCATTTAATAACAGATTTTATTCACATTAAAACATATAATTCTGATACTACTGTGGAACTGAAATTAATACGGAAAGTGTGTTGCAGTTCAAGAAAGAAATGTAAGAGTAGACCTACTGAGTAGACCTGGGAGTTTTTGACTAATTTGAACAGGTGAAGGAGATGTGTTTGATTTCTTATTCTTGATTTCTTATTCTTGAACAATGCTAACACTGCATGCTATTAATGCTAACTATCCTAACCCTCACCACCATAACATTTCATATGAGTCACGACTTATGAAATGCGAAGTTGAGACCATTTTAGTTTGAAGCTTTACAGCTAATTTCATGACACTGGCTGTATTTAACCCTGTTTCCACTAGCAAATGTTTCATAAGTGTGGAAGTTAAATGCTAAGTAAACAATCATTAGCTAACTTCAGCTATCCTCAGGCAGTGTTTGTTCTGACTGCATGAATGCCCACTGCTTTACACTGAGTGAAACAAAACCTCTAGGTTCACATTGTAAGCATGTGACAATTATTCCTTGTTCATTACAATTAGTTCGTTACAATTTGACATGGAAGTAGCTCAGAGTTAGTTATGTGATTAAATAGATTCAAACCCAAATTCAACTGTACAGCCATCTGTATCACCATTTTCACAGGCAAATGCTCCATTTTGAGCGTGTTCACATTTAGTCAGAAATAACAGAACAGAACAACTAACCTAAAGTTTCTTTCTTGTCGTAACATCCCTGTTACGTTAAGTGTAACAGTGTTATCACCTCCCTTTCATTTTAGTTTATTTGGTGTGTACAAGGCCAGTTATGGCAAGGGGGTGAACCGCAGGGTACTGTTATATGTTAATAATAAAAAAAAAACACTTCAATTTCTCCCAAATGTTTTTGTCATGTTTCTCTGAAAATGTTGTGTACTACTCTGCAATTTTTACATTGTAGTTATATATACTGACGTACCCACAACTATGATTTTGTGGAAAAGCACCAATGACTTAACAAGAACAAAAATACTTGCCCAGTCAAAAAGATTAATTGAGCCCCAGATGTTTTTTTTATTGACTAGGTGAGAATCATGGGGTGAGTTTGGTGTGTCTGTTCAGTAGTACTCATAAATAGGTGTGCAGAAGAGTTGGAAGTCAGTACAGGGTTGATGAAAAGGCTTCTCCCAAATCTGTGCTTATGCTAGAGTGACAGACGGGCTGGCTTGAGTATTTCAGAAACTGCTGATCTCCTGGGATTTTCACACACAACAGTCTCGAGGGTTTATACAGAATGGTGCAAAAAATAAAAAAAGCATCCAGTCAGCAGCAGCACTGTGGGTGCATTGTTGATGAGAGAGGTCAGGGAAGAACAGCCAGACTGGATTGAGCTGACAGGAAGGCTATGGTAACTCAAGTAACCACTCTTTACAACCGTGGTGAGCAGAAAAGCATCTCAGAATGCATAACACGTTGAGCCATTAGGCAGATGGACTACAACAGCGAAAGACTACATCAGGTTGCACCTCAGTCAACCAGTGGGCACAGGCTCACCGAAATTGAATGTTTTTCCAATCTTCAGCTGTCAACTGCCTTTCTTTTTGATAATTTCAGTTACATATTTATTGTGTTATTTTATTATTATTATTTTTAAAAAATATTTAAATTTATCACAGCATGCTATATTTGTTCTGATTTCCTATGCTTTCTTTTCCTTTAAGGATAGAGGGACAGTAGCCCTCTACCTTCACTGCCCATGCTGTTCGCAACACCACTGCTTTTCCCCATAATACCACTTAATTCCCTGAGAAGTGGCGCAGTGACGCAGTGGCCAGCCAGAGGAAGGGTGTCGTAATGCATCTGGACCCGCCATTGCCCCACAGGGATAATGGCTCTGATTGCTCCTGATTCCTCGTCTCTGCAAAATACCTCATGTAAAATAAGTGACATTTAAAAGGCATTGAGATGTGAAAAGGAGGGAAGAGCGTGTGTGAGAGAGAGAGAGAGAGAGAGAGAGTGGGAGAGAGAGCAAGGGAAGTAGTAATCTTTTCACCTGAACGATGAAGAGAAACGAGTGGGGGGAAAAAAGAAGTCCCTTCTTTGGCCGGCGGGGGAGCGACAGAAAAATGATAAGCCCCTGTGTCGTAAGCTGACCCTCGCTGCTAAGCTTTTTAACTTCCTCCTGTCTGTTCAGTTTTTCTCTCTCCTCACATTGAGAGCTGTGCATGTGTGTGTGTGTGTGTGTGTGTGTGTGTGTGGAGGGGGGCTGTGCTGTGGCAGTGGGTTGACATTGCTTCTGGGAAGTGCTTGAGTCGGCGTGCTAAAAATCATTTTGGGTTAGATAGAGGCCCCCTGAGCTGGCCCCGGGATATCAGCACGCTCATCTTCGTTTAGAGAGAAAAGCGCCAACGTAAAGCACAGCCTGCAGGCTCAGCGCATGTCCACAATGAGAGCGAGAGAGAGAGAGAGAGAGAGAGCAAGTGAGAGATGTGGAGAGATAGATGGACAGAAACTGCAGTGAGGGCTAAAGCCAGCATATGGTTCTGATGCACTAGGCTGGCCCTTCAGCAGGGGTTCTCAGCCTTTTTTGACCAATGACCCCATTGTAAGGGCTCAGAATTCTCACAATAATTAGTAGGCCTGGAATTATAGGCTTACTACTTCATTTTACATTTCTGTAAAAAATAGTGCACAACCCACAGAATGTTATGTGACTTTTTCATATTTAAAATGTACTAAAAAAAAAAAAACTCTTTTAAGAAAGTTATTTTTGCACATGTATCATATTCTATTTTGTAGTGTATCATATTCAGGGAGACCCACCACATTTAACTGTCATGCATAAAGAGGGAAAGATTGAATATGGGTTCTTTTTTTCATTTAATAGTTTTTTTTTTATGAATTGCTGTGAGTTGAGCCCACAACAGTAGGCACTTTGCACACATTCACTGTGTGGTTGTGCACATTTCATCTCTGCTTTTACATCCAACCTAGATCAGTGCTTTGATTTCATGCACAGAACCCTGCTTCACACAAGTGCTAGCAATTCAGGTTATATTTTCATGAGTATAAAGCTCATTTTACACTAGGTGTTTTTTTGTTTTTGTTGTTTTTTTTGGGGGGGATGGCAAAAGTGGCACAGAGCTGGGCATGGGGACAATTTCAGTTATAATATAACAAGGTTACATTGCTGAGTCCCTTCTTCCAACTACCTGTCATGATCCACGGTGTTTATTGTGTTTGATCACGCACTTATATTATAATACTGACTTGAAGATTAGATTGGTAAATTAATTATTTTTTTAACATTCAGAACAATGGGTTGACTCAGTTTGGACAGAATAAAAAATGCTGTTTTTTCATTGTGGTAATAATAGTATTAACCTATTACAAATAATGTTTTATTATAAATATATTACAAATCTCATTTACTTCTTTTCCTTTGAATCAAAATGAAGCTACAGTTACAGCTACAGTATGATAGAGCCTTGAATACACAGTATATGGCCAAAAGTATGTGGACACCTGACCGTCACACCTGTATGTGCTTGTTGTGTACACATAGTTTTGTGTGTAACGTGTGTACGCACTTTTCTATGCACTGAATATGATTCATCAAGTTTTGTTTATGCACGAGGATGCGTATATATTTCCGCACACATCGGATCGTGCTAGTGGTAGAAAAGTGTAATAGCGGGTAAACTGACTGCGAGGAGCTTCCACCTATTCCACTTATTGTCAGTCATATCAGCATAATTGAGAGATTATTAATTACTGTTTTTGGTGCTCACATGGGATGTACAGACAGATGACACAGATGGAATATAAAGTAAAACCATACATAAGGCATACTTAAAGATTGATTGGGATTATGCTTTATTTGAAGATTTGTCTCACGCAGCTTTGCGGAGGGAATGTGTTTTTAGCACCACTGGAAGCTCTGTGCTGAGAGTGTAGAGTGGATCATCAGTCAATTTTGTTTGTCCAGTGCAGTTTTAATTGATCTCTATTATAGGGCTTTTAGTTACGGCTGCATTTCAAACAGAAATTGGAGGCAGTACTGGCATTTCCCAACCAACTATGAGTTAAATAATAATACATGCATACACATACTCATAAAATTTACTCCCTTTGCTGTTAGACAAACTTCCACTCTTTGGGGAAGGCTTTCCACTAGATTTTGGAGTGTGGCTGTGTGGATTTGCCCATTCAGCCACAAGAGCATTAGTGAGGTCCGGCACTGTTTAATAATGTTATATTTGGTTTATTGTAATCTTATAGTAGGAAATACTATAGTTGGCTATATTCAAGATATTTTCACTTTTTCAGGTGCTCTCTCTCTTTATCTCTCTCTCTCTATTTTAAGCATCAGGGAGGATGTAGCAGCTCATGAATGTGTTTTGCTTGTGTGTGATAGCTGAGTGTGTTTGCCTTTTGTGGCCAATTTCAAGAGGCCCGTTTTTTTCTCTCTGTAGTGCTGAATTTTATTAACGGTGATTTAGATTGGTGGTGGTGGTGGGAGTGCGAAGTTCCTCTTTTCTAACTAACCTCTTCCTAGCCCCATCCCACCTTCAGCTCTACCAAACTTTACCAGCTGACCACCGGAATGCAGAAATGGAAGCCTAAATCACATTAATAGATTGAGATGAACTATAGCTGTACAATTAGCTGGATATCAAATAGCAAATATTGCCATTGAATGCTGTGGTAGCGAATTCAGGTGCTCTCTTAAGTTCAAGACAAACTCATATTGATATAAATTATCAATAAATAATCAGTATAACGCAGTTGTTCCCAATAATAGTTGTCGCCCAAATCGTAACCATTCCCATGGATGTCTGAGTAAAACAATGTGGTGTGAATATCTGAGTCCGGACAGGGAAGAATAAGGACACATGGGTAATTTTGGGACCCTCCAAAAGTACCACTGTGGCATGTTGTCATGGTTACTCTTTAGAAGTAGCCCACCCTTGTCATAAGTGAGTAGACTGTTGCTGAGGAGAGTTCGGCAAATGGTTGCCTGTCCACTGGTAACACTTCACACACACACACACACTCACAAAATGCAGTAAGTGCACTTTTAACAAAATGGTATTTTGCCCCACTCTTACAGTACATGTTCCTGTCCATGCTGCAGGCTTCTGTAAAGATTTATGGATGATGTAGATTAATAATGTGATTAATTTTAGGGCATTATTCTGGCCTAAAACAAAAATAGTTGAACCAGTAACCTATAAATACATTTGTAAAATATTATGCACAATGCTGTAGGTTTTGGTTTGCCGCTTTTTTTCTGAAAAATGACCAAACTCAGAGCAACCAGAGGAAAGGAACTGAGCAGTGAATCTGTTCATGAGGCAGAGCTTTCTAGTTTTCAAAAAGCTTCACTCAATCCTGTACCCTTCTCTTTTCCCATCTCCCATTAACCCTCTCCCTCTATACTTTTCCCTTTTCATCCCTATTATTGCTCTCCCCTCTCTCTCCTTAATTGTTTATATACATTAACATTCTCCAAATAAAGCCTGTTCAGGTGACAGGGCTGTAATTTAGCAAGGCCCCTGCTTCGTTCCGCCTCTGAGAGGAGGGAGCAATTGCAGTGTGCTTCACGGCACCCATAATCCGTGGTTGTCATCGACCCATCGCCATTTCTGACTATGCTAATCAATCAGCCACAGCTCGCGCACGCTCATCCAGGCCCGTTTTAGCCTCATGCCTGTGCTGCTGATATATCTATTAGCCTGCCGTCAGACCCACGCCGCCCACTCAGATGAGATTCTGCATTTTTGCGCTTTTTGATAAGTAAGCTATCAGGCTGGCGGATAAATAGCAGAGCAAAGATTAGTGTCGGCCCCCAGCGAGTGTCCATGCCAATGGAGCTGTGGCTCTCCTCCTTCACTCATTATAGGCTGCACACAGGCACCCTTAGCCAAAAAGGTTGTTTACTGAGAAGGACAGGCCTTATCTGCTCACCACAGTGTTGCAGACTGCCGCTCTAAAAAACACACTTGTGTGCATAGCTGGGCAAAGCAGCAAGCTTTCCCTGCTCCCTCCCTTTTCCTGTCATTTTGGTGAGAAGCTTCAGGGGAGTCTTTTTGGTGTGTGTTTGTGTGCGTGTGAGAGACACAGAATCGGAGTTAGAGAAAATGTTCATGAGGTAAGTCTTTTTTTTGGAGGCAGAGGCCACTGAGATGTCATGCTGTACTCATACACTGTATGGTGTGTGTGTGTGTGTGTGTGTGTGTGTGTGTGTGTGTGTGTGTAGTCTCCTTAGAGGTGCCTCACTGTAGCTTGTGTTATCCTGGCAAGTGTGCACATTTGTGGCTGTGAGTGTGTGTCCAGTAATCCTGAGTGGGAGTAAAGTAGCGGTGTGAGGGAACAGATTGGCAGTTGATCATGCTGAAATGCTCCCTTATCCGTTATTGGATCTGAAATGGAGGAGGCTTAAGAATTATCGGAGGCCAGCGTTAATGTGGAGATCATCTGGAGAAAGCTCGAGGCCGCCTGGCAGCCTACACACAAGCTTAATACAGCACACTTATGTCCCTCTTGCTTTTCTTTCTCTGCATGGTTCTCTTCTCCTGTGTCTACCGGATCTCATTCACTCATATCTGTCTTACTCTGATAGTTTCACCATTTACAAGACAGCCAAAAAGCTGACACGCACATGATATGCGTGTGTGCGTGTGTGTGTTTGAATGCATGCAGTGCAGCAGCTGCTGGACTCATCCCAGCTCATGTGATTAGTGTCCAGCGCTGGTGTTAGGATTAACCAGCTGCTACGCTTTACTAAAGGTTACCAGGTCAGGAGTTCACACAATACAACACAACACAAAACACAAAATACAGCACTGTACCTAGACTGTATATTATAAACTATTTATCCACTTAATTTTACATTCGAAAAGTACACTTAAATAATACCAAAGCTCGTGCTTCCTAAACATTTTGACCAAATGACCCTTTTGTCACTTGATGTTTGGTGGGATTCTGAATAAATGCACTTCATTTATGCCATACTTTATTTTCCACATATTTTTAGAATTGTGTCACTTCTCTAAATATAATAATCAGTATGATGATACTTTGGAAAGCTGAAGTGATTTTTTAAAATTATTATTATTATTATTATTATTATTATTATTATTATACCACTGAATATACAGTATATGAGAAGTGTTACATCAATATATTGTTTAAATGTAAACTGAAAGTTGTATCTGCCTTATTGAGGATCACAACTTTATCTACAGTATATATGGCCTTGAAATGAAAGAAAACATACTTGATGAGATGATTAGATTGACTAGATGTTCACTGTGTACCATCATAAAATGATGGTCACATTAATATTCAAGTGGATTTGCATACTGAATACTAAAGTCATTTAAATTCAAATACAAGATGACAGGGCAATGTACAATATATAAAATAATGTATGTAACAACATTAACATGGACCAGATCGGGATATTTTTTTCCTACATTTTCCAGTGCATTACAAGGGATGAGTATTGTTGTGAGCAGATTAAAAGTAAAAGGATAAAGTGCATCTTACTATTTGCCTGTGGTATTACTAACCAGCTTTAGCTACAAGCTGATGTGTGTAACTTCAGTGTGTGTGTGTGTTGTGTTTTTTTCTCAGAATTGGTACACAGTGGAATAGATAGCTCTTCCATGAGAGAGAAAGGAGCACTGATGGATAAAATGGGATAAAAGAGGTATAGAGTGGGATAGAGGGATAGTGGGATAGAGGAAGGAGGGTGAGACAGCTCTATTTCTCATCTGGTAATTGAAGGTGAGAAGTGATTGCATTATCCACAAGAAGGAGACTTAAGCTGCTATCACCTCATGAGCTCCTCATTTCCTCAAGTGCATCCCAACCCCTTGCCCCAGCATTACACACGCACGCACACACACACACCACACACACCACACACACAAACACAAGCAGACACATTTTTAGCCTTGCACTGGACCTTTGTTGTAGAATAGACAGTGTTGTTGAATAGTAAGTATTGACATTTGTGATCACATCCATATTGTACCATAGTGTAAAGTGCACAGTGAGGAGAAATAACATTCCTCAAGTATCCGTGGCACTGCATTCGTGCATGACACACGTTGCTCACATGACATAACAAATAATATGCAATATAAAACAATAAACAATAATAATGAAGAAGCATGCGTTTGGGGGGGGGGGGGCGTGTAGGGCTGTGCAGTAAGAGCATAAATACTGTCACAAAACCATTTAATGTTACAGTAAAGACACTGACATTACACTAAATGATAGCAATGATTATGTGCATAGCTTGAAATGAAATGGCTACTAAGGGTGTAACACAGTATCACTATCGGTATCTTTATCTGCTACTTGCTCAGTTATTATTATATTATTATATATATTATTATTACATGTGGTATTTTCTAATTTAGTTGGTGTGATTTCACAAAATATAAGCCTTCTATTTATATTCATAAACATGGCCTGGTCCTGGGAGTTTCACATCTGACCATTCTTTCACACCTGCATGAAAATAAAAACCTCCCAGTGGATCCCAGTCCCTATGCACTCCTCTTGTCTCAACCAGATGCCCTGTGAACCTTTCTCTCAAGCTTCTTCAAAAAATAACAAATAGTGTACCACTTATTCAAATCTGAATTTGTATCTTTTCAGAAAACGTTATCTATTCATTCTGAATAATGTATTCGTATTCGGGTACATTCCTAGCGTTTACTATAAGAAACCGTAATTTGCCATCTAAATAAGGAGGTGTCGATCGATGCCTTTTTCCCTTTATGGTTATGAGGACCTGTAGCATTGTATGGCATTGCATAGCAACAGAAAAAAAAAAAACAGCACCTAATATAACCAATGAAATACTTTCTCTTTTCCACCTCTTAGTTGCTAAGACTATAAGTTTTATGACCTCTAAGTGTCATAAATGTATGTTTTTCTTCTCCTTGTTAATACTTTTTCCTGACAACTCTTGCAGCGGCCTCTCAATATGTCATATAGCTGATCAGGCAGAGGAGTATGTGGAGAATAGCAAGCAGAGGCTGCCTGTTTAATGGCAGAGGCATATGTTGACGTTTTATCAATAGGCATTATTAAATCGTGCTTGGGTGAGTTAATCTCAGGTTGATGCTGCAGAGAGGTTGAGAGAGACAGGCGTTAACAGGCCTCTGTGAAAGGCAGGTCATAAGCTGCTTATTATATCGACTCTCTCTCTAACACACTCTCTCTCTTACACACACACACACACACACACACACACACACACACACACACACAAATATCCCCACATGGAGCCTCTGTTTCTGTCTCACACTCACATAGGTGTTATAAACACAGCACAAACATGTATAGATGCATGCTGAAAACACAACGCACAAAATTGTTTGTGTGTGTGTGTGTGTGTGTGTGTGTGAGTGTCAAACTTTCCGACTCTGATATGTCTATGGAGAAGTGGATAAACTTAAGAATGTCCCAAAACACACAACAGTCGACTCTGGTGCCATAGCTTATTGAAATGAGCATTTATCTCTTCTACTGCCAGAAATTGTGTGTGTGTGTGTGTGTGTGTGTGTGTGTGTGCGAGAGAGAGAGAGAGAGCTAGAGAGAGAATAGCAGTGTTATGTCTGTTGTCAGAGCTAGCAGAAGAAGCAGAGGCTGACAATGGGTGATAAGACCACCAACCTGCTCCTTCTGATTATCGCCCGCTGGACCCCCCATTCTGCCTGTGTGCAGCTTACACAGCTCTAGCCAGAATGCACTCTGCATGTGTGTGTGTGTGTGTGTGTTTAAGAGGGGCAGACAAAGAGAGATAGACAGACAGCGTGCTGTATAGCTGGATTGCAGATGTGCAGTTTCTGTAGAACAGAGATGTTTTACATGTAAGGGAGAGGCAATAGGGCGCATTTGGTCCTTCAGGTAGTGGGATGTTTTGTCCTCCTCCTCCTCCTTATAGTCAAGTCCTATAAGAAACGATGTGACTAAACATGAAAATGTGAAATAATTTGCACTTTTTTTTTTGCATCACAGCCCTTAACAGCAGCCCTGAAAAAAGTTTGCAAAAGGCCATGATATCAGGTAAATTAGACAGTTTCTGACTCTAGTTCATCCACTGCACTGCAGTGTCTCACACCACCTCTAGCACATCCATGAATGGAAATGGACCACCAATCAGACCACCTCTGGCCAGATATTGTTTGGGTGGTGGAATGTAGGTGTAAGCTGTGTGTAAAATAGCGACTGAATGAACATACACTAGTTTCTTTGTCATTGCCAATATGCTGTTGTCATACAGTTCCCCCTTCCTGGAAAGGTGTTTGTTCATTTATTGAAATTTGCAGTCCATTTATGTTGATCTTATGAGCTGTTTGTGTTGTCGTCATATCTATTCTTGGTCTGGTTGGGTCAGAGCAGAACAAGCTTGTCTTTTGCCACTCAGTGTTTCCATATTTGGTCTCTTACCTCTTTCTGTTTCTCTCCTTCTTGTCTTCTCAGGTGTTTGGCCCTCTGAAGAGGTGATGGCCTACTACTGTCTGAAGAATCGCCATATGTTTACGTGAGTTTCTTACCCTTCCCACTCGCTTTCCTTCCTCCACCCCTGTCCCCCTGCCCCCTCCCCTCTTGCTCAGGCCGTTTGACAGAGATGCGAGGGGCACTTTTTGATTTGCACTCAAGGCGGTATACGAGCCTTTGATTTCCTGTTTTTACATTCAAGAGGCAGAGGAGGGGAAGAGTGGCTTATCGATCACCCAGCAACAAGCTGAAGGTCAACTGGGCATACAGCGCAGGGTACTGAGCCCTTGAACTGCTCTGTGTGTGTGTGTGTGTGTGAGAGAAAGAGAGACAGAGAGAGAGAGAGTAAGAGCTCTTAAGGCAGAAGCCCGTAAAACCATGTAAAAACTCAGTTGATACATTTGCTGCTCTTTTACTTCATGACTTCATGTCCCCCCATCTCTCGCTCTGTGTGTGTGTGTGTGTGTGTGTGTGTGTGTGTGTGTGTGTGTGTGTGTGTGTGTGTGTATGTGACCCGTCAACCAGGTTTTTCATCTTAGCGCTACCTGGTGGAGCTGTTCTCAAGCACTCCCCATAAAAAGAGTGAGTGTATTATGAAGGAGAGCAGAAGAGATAGAAAGAGAGAGAGAGAGATAATAAAAAAAAAACAAGCTAAGTTACGGCATGCTTCTATTTCTCCACTCAACCGCTGCAGTTTGTGCCTCTCTCTCTCCACTAGCCCACTGTACAGCCAAATAGCTACCTGTCACTGGCTCTTTGTCCCTGGTGCGGCTCATACGAGCAGCTTTGTGCACATTAAATTTTTAATTGCACTTCTTGCTACAATCAGCCTTTTATCCTCTTTTGAGAGTCTCCCTCTCTGCAAGTTTATATATTACACACTGCAGACAAGAGAAACGCACAGCACAATCTGACCGTCACGCTGCAGTCGGATGTATGTGCCCATATATGGATGTGTAAAGCTCAAAAAGCTAGATATAAAATGCATCACAGTTGATGTTGATAATATTGATGCCTTAGGAAATAATGTGCAGAGATTAGTCCTTACTCATCAAAGTTGTACAGTTAGATCGAACAGAAAAATTAACATTTTACAATGACCTCAGAAGTGGCTAGTAGAAACAGGCACAACTTTAAGAGTCAGTAAAGACATGACCACATGGAAACAAGTCCATTATTTATATATAATATCCATACGATACACCCCGATTTACCTTATATGCATATCATTTACAGGCAGTAAAGTGAATGTCTTAATCCTTTGAGAGTAAAAAGTCCTACAGTTTACTACAAGATATAAAAACGTATAATATTTCAAGAAATGCATTTTGAAATCTGCGTATCCCTGCAAATAGGAATTAGCAAACTGTCACTGTGCTCAAAGCACTGCTGCCTGAGGTAGACTGGTCTCCTCAAGCACACACAACATTATTTTACACTGGACATATCTGTAATGTTATTATTATTACTACTACTACTACTACTACTACTGATAGTATTGACAATATTGACATTAAGGGTGATGATTTAACTGGGAGATATATTTACTTAAAATGATAGATGATTCAAGCTGTCTAATCAGACATTAGATCACATATGAAGAGCAAAAATGGAACTGATAAATGCCGAAGTTATTGCTGAAAATTGCGTATGCTTCATTTACGTTCAAATTTGATCATATGCAACATTAAATAATTAAGACCAGTTCCTTTGAGAGAGAGCGAGACAGAGAGAGAGAGAGAGAGAAAGCTGAAATCAATGAGCCCAGTGGAATTGCATTCCAGTCAATGCCACCCCCCTACAGAGAGTTATTGCACCATTAATTAGAGTTATTGTAAATGCTCAATATTCACAGTTCTCTCTTTCTCTCTCTTTCTATCTTCCCCACTCTGCTGCTGTCTTTCTTATACAGGGGTTCCTCTGTATGTGAATTAGGTGGAGGGATGACATGTCTTGCTGGGCTCATGGTAAGTGAAAGATGTGTGATGTGCACACACACACACACACACACACACACACACACACACACACACACACACACACACACCCATACACAAACAAACACACAACCCAATCACAGGCAAATGGGCGATTTCAGCATGGATACCCAAACACAGGCACATTGTAAGCATCGTGAAATGAGTTCAAATACACTGGCATTTCCGCCTCAGCAACCACAGAGCAATGGATTGACTCCACATGAGCATTCTTACACACAAGCATGCACATGCACATGCATATGCATAACCACACACACATACACATATGCTTGCATGCCCTGGAGAGTGAGTGGTGGCCTATGGATGCTTCTCCAGAGTAAGATGCTGTACAACTGATCGATCTTGTCTTCATAAGACCTGCCTCTGTTTGTCTTGTCCACTCAATACGCCTGTGCTGTGACATTGCACAGCACCACTGGAAAGACTTCACTCCTCCATGTCCTGTGCTTCCTTCTCATCCCTCGTTTGTCTACTTTTCACTCCGCACACCATGTTCCTCTCGTGTGGCTAGTTCAGTGCCCTTGGGCATTGGTGCCTGTGTGGCCAGCTGCTGGTGCAGGCTCCTTTGACCTGTTCATTTTTCTCAGTGTGAGAGATAGAGAGAGCAAAATTTCCAAAGAAACAGATAGATGCAGTATTCTTCTGCTCTCTCATGTTGTCTAGTTCACATTTATAGTGAAGGCCACACTTAAAGTGCATGCTAGTAGAGCTCTTTGAGCTTGTGACTGCTTGTTGTGCAGCCCATTATGTGACCTTTTACTAGCATTTGAAGGAACCGTGCTTTCTATAGTGTGATCTCTCTCTCTCTCTCTCTCTCTGTCTCTCACACAAAACTCACTTAAATACACATAGAACCACACATAAAGAATCTAGATTTACTTTGATATCCCTAGAAATTCTGCAATATAAAAAAAAATCGCATCTTTCTACACACACACACACACCCTCAAATCCACCTGACCCCACCCCTGGACACAATTCCTCTTCAAACCTACAGCGACACACACCCTTCCGATAAAGACGTCCACTAGAATGAAAATAGGTTATGGATAAAAAAATACACGGTAACAAAGAAAGGGAAAGACTGTGAGAACAAAAGCAGAGGCAGCGCAGTGCAAAGTTATATGAAGGGCATCAGGCAGGCCTGGCGAGCCGAGTGCGGAGTGACAGTGGAGCGCGATGGCCCCGCCTGATAAACACCACGCTGCAAATGAAAGGCTCGGTGCTCGCCATCATCTCCTGTCACAATGCAATTACCCAACAGAGTGATAGCAAGATAGAGGGCTCCCAGCCACGGGGAATGATAAAAGTATTGACTGATTTGATTGAATGATTAAAATAATGCAGACGTAAAATGAAAAAACGGGCCAAGAGACAGAAGAGGAGGGCTGAGCGGAGATGGAGGGAGAGAGAGAGAACAGGGGGAGGGAGAGAGACAGAAAGTGTGTAGTCTATGCAGCGAGGGGGATTTTAGAATTCCAAGGGGTGTGTATCTGTATGTATAAGGGGGGTGTTTTGTTTTGTGTTTTGTTGTGTTTCAATTCCTTGGTTTTCATCTCTCTATTTTTTCCCGCAGATTGCCGTTTGCGCTGATGTGAAGGAAGTGCTGCTATCTGATGGTAATGAGAAGGCCATCGAGAGTATCCTCCTCGTACTGAGCAATCTCTGTGTATTTGAGTGAGTGGGTGCATGCGTGATTGTGAGGATGTTTCAATTTTCTGTTATCATGCACCTGTTTTTATTTAGAAAATGCAAAAGCATTGACAGAAAGTGTTTGGCGCGTATTGTTTAGTGTAGGGTGGCTCCCACACCTTGTTCAGTTAGGAGGAGCAAAATGCTTAGTGTCTTCTACCTTTACATACTTCACCATAGCTGTCTCATTTTACCTTATAAGATGTTCTGTCCTTGTTTATATGCAAACATTAACATTCTCTCAGATTACCTTGACATCACATGCTCTCTTCACGTATACAACTCGGGCTAAAGGCCATTGCTGTCTGTGTGGACTCACCTGCTCTTTCTCTTTAATGCCGTATAATGTGCGTCCTAATTTCTTTCTCTCACGCTGGGCGATTTTCCACTGCACAAGTACAAGAACTTTCGGCACCCGAAAACTGGAACTACATTTTTTTTTTTTCATTAGCCTCCAGTCTAATAACAGATAAAGTTATTGGTATAGTTAAGGTATAGTTTGGGTACCAGTTCAGGATTGGTAGCAACATGGCACTCTTGGAGGAAGCTAGCAGGACTGAACATTGCTGATTGTTTGGTTATGTCTGATATCGTTCACATAAAACAAACTCTGAGTAAAAGGAAAAAAAAAAGGTTTGTTGGTGCTGTTTGTGCTGTCAAAAGCAACATTGCACAATTGTTTACATTTAATTTATGAGAAATTATTTTTTTTTACATTACTGTTTAGCCAAACAACTGATCAGACAAAAGAACCACGTTAATCCACTCATTTCTTGGATTTTTTTTTTTCTTAACAATGGTGTCACAGCACCACAATTATGATTAATTTGCTTTTACAGTCATCACTATGACAATTCTACTTGTCTCTTAAGTTAGAAAATTTACTGGAACTAAAAGCCCAAGTATTGTTGAATCCTGTTTGGGCCAGTTCTATTTCTTCCTACTTCTCATCCTCCTCTTCCAATATTCTTCCTCCCCCCAGAGCGTGGTCCGCAAAAAAAAAGCAGCAGCAACCAAGACGACGGCAAATACGTCAAAATTACAGTCTTCGTTAGTACAAAAGCCAGTGCTGTGATGAAAGTAGGTCTTTATTGAATCTCTGCGCTTGGCAAACAATAGCAGTGACACGAAATCGCACACAATTCTCCATTGTGAGGAGAGATTTGTTTAAAAGAAAAGAGTCCAAATGGAGGGGAAGGGTGCTGAGATGGATAATCAGAAAAGACATACTTGCAACAGTCAGAGCCCATGCCTAAGCCATTTCCTCTTATAGAGAGTGAAAAGGCTGCCGGTGGGTTGATAGAGCATTAATTGGCAGCGCTTTGTGCAGGAGATGTTTCTGCCATAATAGAGCACTGATAGATCTGATGATATGATTGGAGCCAGAACAACGCCGCTTGTCCCTGGAGCATAAAAATAACATTCTCCTGTGTACATTCTAACTCTCTTTTTTCAGAAGGCAGAAATTGAGGGGAGCCAAACGGTTAAGATAGCAGTTCTTTTAGAGCATAATAGGCTGGTGATGTGATTCCTCAACCTGTGCCAAGCCAAACTGCGTCAAAGTCAGATATTTTGAAATGAGACAGGTCTTCAGAAACCTGCATTAACTGAAATGTTCATTAGATACACTACTTAAGGCTACACCTATTGGCAATGCATTTAAGTTGAAGGCATATAGTTACTGACTATAGCCCATCTATTGTCACAGTGGTTTGTGTAACACTGATGTGTGCAAGACACAACCTCATTACTGAGCTTTTTAAACACCTCAGTGTCACTACTGGGTTCAGAACAGCCAACCAACCCAAAATCTCCAGCCAAAAGTGGAACTGTGCGCCGACATTGACACGGATAAAGGGTAAAGAAAACAATTGCACACAGCTCATGAAAAAAGATAATCTATAGCAGTAGTATTGGACTAAAATTTTTGAACATTCAGTTACACAAAACTTCTTGCTTGCAATGGTCTGTATAAGTAACAACATGTCCATTAACCATTAACAATGAGTTCATGGCTATAAATAAGACACATCAATTTAGAGTGATTTTGTTTTGCACCGGCACTTCACGTTACCACTTTTGACTAATGCCATGGTCTCTGAATAGATGGCACACATTAGTTTTGAACTTGAAACAGAGACTAAATGCATGCTTCTTTGTCCAATCATTGAGAAACATTCTGTTTCCTTCGTTGTGTAAACAAGCCAAGCCATCACTTCTCTACTAAGACCAGAGAGGGAACCTACGAAAGTCTGTGAAGCTCTCCATTTTCTGACCGGATGTCTCCAGCCCTGTAACTAGACTCTGATCCTATGAGCTGCCTTCAGCTAAATAATTTACATAATTGGATGTGTTTAGAGGAGAAACAACAGAGGATCTGGTACAGTAGCCAGACTCACTTCTGTTTAGAATACTAGACAGTCAGTAAATAGTATCACAGTTTTTTTTAAAGAAATGTTTCAGCTCTGCTACAGTATTTTTCACTTGCTTGGTTTGGTCCATTTGACTACTGCGGACTGTGGTCCTCCAAACTGGCTAACAAACTGCGTAGTAACATATGGGCTAGAGTCACTAATTGTATACCTCCAAAATGCTCAGTAAGTAGAGGAGGTATGTCTAATAACGTGGTTGCCGACTGTATGGCAAACATAATTGGTTTTACAGGTTTAAAGAGGTCGTGTAGGGTTGTCATGTTTCAGCTGAATTCACTGCACAAAAAACTAGCCCAAAATATTCAGAAATACGAAAAGGTAGATGCATTTTTCTTCTTTTTTCTCAATATTTTCATGGGAAACAAGGTATTTCTTGTATCTGCAACGATATGTGGCCATTATACGTGGAACCTCGCAACCCCGCTCGAGGAATAAAGATGAAGTTTATTAACATATGAATTGGAGATGCACTTTTTTTGTTTTTCCGCCAGTGGGTAGCTCCAGTACCCTGACTTTTACACTGCTTTATGAACTCCAAAATAAAACCATATTTCTACCACAGTTCTGTACAAACAATAGAAGTGCTTTTATTTCCTTGAATAAATTAATAAAAATAAAATTAAGTTGCCCTTTTTCCAGCAGCCCTTTTTTTTTGTTCCTCGAAGTGTTTCCAAGCAAAAGTGATAAGGTCCACACAAAAAAACCCTTCTAGTATAGACAATGCCCACTTCCGGTTTAAATATGAATATGAAAACAGATGGGAATATTTTAAACACTAGACAGTTACAGATTATGACATTATGCTGCCCATTTTTATAGATCATTTTGATATGTTAAAAGGAATTAGGGTTATTAGGATTTTGTGGATTTCCATCTAGGCTCATTTTTACTTTCAGACAGTCGGTGGTCCGTAGAGACGAACCATGTATGCAAGATTTGGATTAAATAGGAGGAGTGTATTTTTTTGGTACACGTCACAGAGAGGAAATAAGAGGATTTTTATGTGTGTGTGTCTACATGTGTGGATGCCAGTGTGAGACACAGCATTTCTGACCTCTTCCCCAGTGGGCTTCTCCTGATGAGATTACACTGTAAGCTCTACTCTATCTCCTTAACGGCTGATCGCACCCGTGTGACACACTTCCACAGCCTCTCTTGCCCTGCTCTCCTCTGCCGGTGACACAGCCTCCAAACTGCGCTCCCGGCTATAGATTGGATTTGCTACGGCTGTTTGGCACACAGTGAGAGCAAGCAGGAAGTAAAGAGGCAGAAATCCTAATTGAATTAGCTTAAAACTGTGGTCTAGTCTATTAATAGATGGGTTGCCATCAATCGTGCTGTATAGCGCACTGGGCGGAGGCTCATTGGGGGCAATGACTCCACGTTAAAAGCTTTCTTATTCATTGTCTCTGGAGAAGCTTTGCTTTTGCACTCACTTGTAAGGTTGAGACATGAGATAGAAGACAGGGGGAAGGATGATATGTAGGGCCTGAATGAACTAACAACATGCATGATGGAAAAATAATGTGCATGCTGAAAAATGGACACATTAGCAATCACATTATCATGGTCAAATAATCAGACATAGGTTGGCCATAAAGGAAGATGAATACACCTAATGGGACATATGAATATGGGTTTATTGGCGGGAGCATGTGTTGTGTGTGGAAGACGGAGTTTGCCTTAACCTCTATTCCAGATGTGCGTGGGGTTATCGAGAGGAATAGACGAGCCGGACTGTTCACCTGCACTGATGTGTCCAGCAGGTGGGCTCTCGGTTACTGACACAAATTCATATTGACTGTGAACAAAATCTCACAATTATTCACTGTCCAAAAAATGATGTTTATACTTGCCATTATAATCTGCATTCAGTTTTTGTAAGGTTCAGTTTGACTTGTTCCATAGTGCACTGTGCTGATGCCATTAATGGCATTATATCCAAACCTCTGATATCAGGCCAGATTGCTTTATCTCAAATCTCAGGTAGAGTTAGTGTTGTATGTCATTATATATACTGTGAAGGACTCCTGTTAATTAAAAAAAATTATCACAAAGACCCATGGAATTTATGGGTCACTGTACGTTTATTCAAATAGTAGGCACATTATGCAAAAAATGTACCATCAGATATGTTTATGGAGCCATTAGAGTGTTTTATTCCTAAACTTTCCACCCACAGAACCATGTTGTTATATAATATATATATATATATATATATATATATATATATATATATATATATATATATATATATATATATTTATATATTTATATATATAAAATATAGAAAATATATATACATAAAAACATATGGAGGGATTTACAAAAAAATGGTATAAGAATAGATATATGGATAATGTTAATGTTCAAAACATTTTATTTGATATAAACAGAACCTTTAATATGGTTTATGTCATGTTTAAATAGATTCAATTCGATGCTATTTAAACATGTTTTTATGTAACTTTCTTTGCTGATGTATGTATCAGTCATTTACGTAACAGTCTTTGCTAATTGAAAATGCCTTCTTCCTAGTTTTATAAAAAAAAAATGTTACATTTTTATAAACAAAAAAGCTTGGAATTAAGTTGACATTATCAGTTTGTTTTTGTCAGAAAATAAATAAATTCTAATAAAAAACATATTAGTTTTTGATATTGGTTTGAGTGTATAGCACTATGATAATTAAATATTAACCCTAACAACTAAATGTGATAATGGTCCCCATCGCATAAAATCATTAACAATAATAGTAATAATAATAAAATTGTGGCCCATCTGGCTGTGCAACTTGGACCTCATTTTGAACCCATGAGTGTCGGGTACCTGTATTGATTAATATAATCACCCTGAATAGTGCTGAATAGGGTCACTTGCCTTCAAGTTGCCCTCTGAACCAGAATGCCCTGGTGACTATGTATCAGCGGTCTTGATAATGAGTTCGAATCTCAGGCACTGTGTCCTATCCTGAGTCTCATCTTCCTGGTTTCCCGCAACAAGGTTTACAGTCTGCATGCCACCATTCAAATGTATTATTACCTACAATAATTCTGGTATTCAGTGATCTAAGCGCTCTTCTCTCTACACTCCTCCCTCCTCCCGCCATATTTACCCTGGGCTGATGAAGTGCAGGAGTAAATGTATAATTAGCCTGCATTACTTTGATTGTTTTCTTTAGAGATTAGGCTTCCTGTCAGAGCACGCGCTTTAAGAGGGGTGAAGGTCGTGCATGATTGGATGAGGGAGGGGGGATTCTCTTTCTCAACTCTGTGAATAAGTGGTGTGCCCCCCTGCTGAGAGAGGAGATTGTATTTCCACAAGACATAATTTTTGTTTACTGAGTGTTAATAATAGCTAATTAATAATCAGATTCTCCTGCCTGAAAAAAATCAAGCGTAGCAAAGAAGGTGAGATAGGTAGTAGAAAAAAAAAAGGAGAGGGGAGAGCAGAGAGAATAAAATGCCAGATGTGGTAACTGTGTCGATCCAGACGGTGCACTTTGTATAAGAATTAGTAGGATATAAGCACAGTGACCCGAGACTGAGAGATTTGGTTAAACCAGACATCAGTGCTAGTAGTAGGAAAGTCACGGTGACTGTACTGGGTATAATTCTGAAGACATTTCGCCCCCTCTCGTCTGTGGTGCCTCATCAGTCATCAATCATTCATTAGTCTCAAAAGTCAGCTATAGGTGTATTATCTCTCATTCCTTTCCTCCTTTTTCGCTGCTTGTCATTTTAACAAAACTCATAAACCGAGTTGTTCTTCCTCAGGGTGGTGAGATGGGACAGTGAGCGGGACATTTCCACAATGGAGGGCCGCTTCGACGTGGTCATGTGTGCCGATTGGTAAGTCATTCATCTGTTCTGCAGATACACTCACTCCACACCTGAAGTGTGCGGCGTAAGTATTCGAAGTAATCACGTGAAACACTCCAACGTCCCCTTCCAGCTACATCATTAACAACACAAAACAATTACTGCACATTCACAATTATAATGTCAAGCGAAAATTGTCTACAGGTAGTGCAGCTCTCTAAGTTTTCCCTACTTGCAATACTATGAGCCAAATATCATATCTCACCCTGTAGCAGCTTTTTCAGACACAATATGTCCACACCCTCAATAACAGCTCACGGCTCGTTGGCCTGGTGACGGTGCTTTAATATCCACACTCGCGCGACGCTTATCAGAAGGCAGCCTTCAGCCCAAGGCTGGCACCGTGTTACTTCCCCTTGGCTAACCCCGCCAGGCATTTTCATTTTTCCCCAAATTGCCTCTTTTTTTCATGCTCGACGTCCCAGCAAATGGATGTCTTAGGCAAATTGCAAATAATTATGCCGGTGTGAGGAGCCGGGAGAGAGACGAGAGCGGGAGAGAATAACACAAACATTTCAATTAGCCTGCTTCTTAACATAGATCTCAGTCCTGATTTGTTTTTAATCTTTGTTTAAAAAAAAAAAAAAACAGAGGTTCAACTTAATTCTTGCTAATTATGCAACACAAAAGATGTTACACTACTCACAGGAATATTAGCTGGTTAGATCAGATTGAACTTCCTGTAACGGTTTAAGGTTAATGGCCTGTGAATGGCAGTTAAGACATTACAGTAATATTATATCCTGGATATAATTGAAATTTTTGAGTTTCAGAATAATGTTGGTTCTGTTAAATGCTTAAGATCAACTCTGTGCACAACTTACAATAAGCTACAAAAATTTGTAGCATACAGAACATGGAAAATCCAAACCTACAAGTGAGTGTAAGGAATTATCCACCCAGAGCGCATTAGCCTTTAGACTTATTATTGCATCAATAAATTGTTCATTACATGCACTAAGACTTGTACAAAGTGTGCTTTATGTAACATAAGAATCAGTATGAGTGGTGAACGTGTTGCAGGCAGCATAATGATACAGCTGATAATCTTGAAAACCCAGCAAATCCTACTATTATTCTAATGCCACAAAATGCCAGCTAATACACGGGTGACATGAACGGTAGAGGGCCAGTGTGTGGATGATTTGTGTGCAGTAAGAAGATTCTGTGTGCGTGTGTGTATGTGGGCCAGCGTGAGAGTGCGAGCAGCGTTGAAGATGACTCACGCCGCTGTGGCCATCCCCCCGTCGCTCTAGCCAGCCGCTTGCCTGTAATTGCCGTCATCAGGAGAGTGATCTCTCGGAGATTAATGAACATCACAGCAGCGGCGATCACCTGTGAAAAGGTCAACAGCCGTACTTCTGCTTCCATTAATTACAGTCTTTCAGGCAGACGCCCAGGCAGACGCAGCATCTAATGCCGAGACCTCGCACCGGGGGAGAAGGAGGAAGAGCCAGAGTTAGGAGATTAGAGACATGGGTTTACAGCACACTTTATGTCTCTTGCTCATTAAGCCTGCCTGGCTACTAGCACAACGTTTTTATTATTAAAAGTTATTACTTATTTGTAGTACCATTGCATCCAACTTTAAGAGTGCACATATGTTCTGCTTGACTTACATTTCTGATTGAGTGTGTATAGTGAAAAAGCATTGATTATACAGTTTTTCAGTGATACCTTAGAGAAGCGTCTGTTCCGATACTCCCCAGTTTGACTAATCCCGCTTTTTGGACCTGGCCTGAAAAAGACAGAAGGGGACTTTTGTCTTTGTAATTTCACAAAAGGCTTCACTTGAATAGCATTAGACTAAGCACAAGAAAGGACACCCATGTAAGCAAGGATGGGCGAAAAAAAACAAAAACAACCCACAACCACTGAAAAAGGAAAGGTTTACTCCCTAATCATTGCTAATGTCAGTCATCTGATTAGAATAAGCTGCTAAACAACACCGTATGATTCAGAGGAGTAATTAGTAAATGCTTTTCCCGGCCAATCCTGTGCTATACCTGTCAGGTCTCATAGCAGGGAGCAGACTGGGGCAGGTGGGATTATTCCAGATTAAGTGTGGAAGTGGGGTCAGAATGGCAAACCACTCTCTGGAACTCCATGCAGATTATGCTCAATATAATCTGAGGGATTCCAATGTCCGGATTAACTCGGGTAGGCTTCTTGGAGGAAAGATCTATAAATTTGATTCTGCCTGTGGTATGCCTTCTATCTTATGTTTGTGCTTAAAGAACGAATGGACTCCATAAGGCAGGGTAGAACTGAAGAAAATATGGTTCTTCTGGGAAGTGTCTTATTAAGCAGGGGAGGGATTGATGTGGCGATCAATCCTGTAAGATGTAGGCGTATAGCTAAAGAATGCAATTCCTTTTTTGGTGAATGTTTTCCAAAAGCGTGCTGTAGCTGTGGTGTTTCCCTGCTTGTCATAGTGGAATGAAGGCAAGTGGAGCCATGTTTCATTTAATCAGAAGGTTGTTATATATATCCAGGGCTTCTCTAAAATTCAAATTATTTTTCTGGTGCACAAAAATAACAAAACATTAAAATTTAAATAAATAATAGTTTTTTTTTGTTTTTTTTTTAATATATAAATGATGTTTAGGGTATCCAGAATTGTGGGCACCCTTCATGAAAATGAGTACAATTTAACATTAGATAATTTAAGCATAATTTTTTTTTCTACAAAACTTTCAAAATTATCAGCACCTGTATAATTAATATTTAGAGAGAATCTAGAGAGAATAATAGCAGTCTCTTCTTTTCTCTTCTTTTAGTGCCCAACAGTGTTGGAGACACTTGAATATTGGTCCACTTATCCATACAGAACATTTGAAGCTTCTTTATATTCTTAGGTTTGTGCATGTCTGTGCTTCTCTTCAATTTAGACAGTCGTTTTCTGCATGTTTCAGTGGTTGAGATGGTCATCGCAAAACATGTTTATGTAGAATTTTAATTGTATCATTTACCATTTCTGTGTTGGTTTGGAAGTATGTGTGGATAATCATCTTGTTGAACGCTGTATCTATGGTGAAGTCCGAAACTCCTGAGGGAGGCAGCTAGGTTTTGGGCTGAAGTTTCCTGGAATTTTTGATGTCATCAGTCTTCAAAAGAGCCACTGATTCACCAGTCACAAAACAGCCCCAAAGCATCACTGATCCACCTCCGTGTTTTACTGTTGATATCGGGTGCAGTCCCCTTTTGTCACCAAACATGCTGATGTTTATGTTGTGTATGAGCAAAAACATTAATTTCGCTCTCATCTGACCACAAGACATGATCATTGGAGTTCTAATGATGCTTTATGAAGGTCATGTACTGCATTTTCTGAGCGATGCTCTGGGGGCTTTGTTCTCGCAACGCTTCCAAACAGCTTATTGTTATGATAGAGGCAATTAACATTTGATTATGAAACTTGACAACCATAAGAAGCAACTGTGCAATTCTAAAACATTCATCGTTGGGCTCTTCCCCCATCACCATCCTCCTCATTGTGTGGAGGGCACAGTGTGCTCATGGGAAATTTCCAACTGGTTCAGACATGTGAATCTTTTTTGATATGGCCATAATTGTGGCTTTAATAGTGTGTATTTTTAATGGCCATTTCCTGATTTGTGATCAACAACCACCTGTCTCATTTGTTTTGAAAATCCTTTGGTTTCCGCAGTGGTAATTCATGATACAGGGATTGTACATGTCTGCAACCTCATGTACCCGAGAGGGGTGGTTAGATCATGGTCAAAGGCAACACAGACGTCCTGCGGTGTGAGAGCAAATTAAAAATGAATACCAGTAATTCTGTCACATATATTTTAGAGAAACTACTGTTATTTGAAAAGAATGAGATTGATGTTATTTTCTGTTAGAAGAAATATGGTTTGAGTGGAAATTAAAATTTTTTGTGTGTAATGTTTATTTTATGAAAATATTTTTGCTCATTTTATGAAGGGTGTCTATAATTCTGCAAGCAACTATATCACTGTGAGCTTAATTTTGTGCTGAGTAATTAATTCACCACTGATTTTCATTCAGAATTTCAGTATCATCTCAATTCCACATTTAGACTCTTTCTATACCCTAATCAATGTTTTAGATTGATATTATATGCTAGGAACCATGTGAGCTTATGTTTTGCTTATTTTAGGACATAGACACTAGTGTGATGATTTATGCAAAAATATAATTCTTGCATAAAGTGTAACAGAGATTTAGGGCTTGTCAATAGTAATTATGATAGTATCATCTGGATGACTGACAGGTAAGAGGAAATGAAGGAGGAAGTGCCATAGTAAGAGTGGGAAGGGAGCTTTGTGTAAGTTAAGGCCAACCCTTGCCCGCTTTGTCTGTCAGTTCGCCTTCTATTGTCCACTCTGACCTGCTCCACCCAAAACATAGGGTGAACAGTTCAGCCATTAATGCAACACTGTGTTAAGCACTGCATGTGAGCATAAAGGTCATCTCTAAATCTCTCTGACTCATAATCGAATGTTCCTCAGAATGGCAGAGTGGAAACTATATGAGTTTAATACAATACTCAAAATATATAGGGAGGGAGCGGCAGTGGTGTAGCTCAGTGTCATTGCAGTGTTTGTACACGTTTTATTTATTTATTGTAATTGTAACCCGCTTGTGTTTAATGATGGAGTGTTCTTGATAGTATATAGTCACCTCTTCTTTCAGTAGCGTGTGTATGAGAGAGGGAGGAATAGGACAAAAGACTGCAATAGGACAAAGGCTAAAGTCTTCTTTCTTCATATTGTTCTCAACGACTCCTCAGACTCAAATCAGCAGACAAAATAGAGCTCATGCTCAGCCAGTCATAAACACACACACACACACACACACACACACACACACACACACACACACACACACACACATTCAATCACTGCATTGCCTGTCTCACAAATAGTTACACACTACTGCACATTTGTACATATACTAACAGTGATTAGCTTACTCTCAATTACACATAAGCATTCGAGCAGAAATGACATAAACACTCTCATTCCTATTCTCTGAGACATACACACACACACACACACACACACACACACAAAGGCACACGCATGTGCCTTCCGTAGTCCAGACAAATAACGAAACACAAGGGTATTGACAGTATTTGAAGAAAGTCATCAGAACACTACAATTTTGTTATAATATTGTCACATTTGAAGGTAAATGATCATTCCTATTATTAGGAACCAGATACCAAAGTCAGATAAGATGTGTATGTGTGGGTTTACGGAAGACAAACATCCTTTGTGTGTATGCATACGCCTGGCTTCTTGCACACATCTGTAGTGTGTATTTTAGCATATGACTGCCTAAGCAAGGCATGAAATTGTAAATACATTTACATATCTACTGGAGATAGAATATTAGTACTACAAATTGATTTCCACATTGATGGTGGAATTTTTCGTAAACAAAAAATAAATAACCTACTGCTTTATCTCGATCCACTATCATTGAAATATATTCTAATCTCTCTCTCTCTCTCCATCCTTCATCTTATTTCTCTCATAGCCTGTTTCTCGACCAGTACAGAGCCTGCCTGGTTGATGCTCTAAGGAGATTACTGCGGCCTGATGTAAGTGTGTGTGTGTGTGTGTGTGTGTGTGCTTGCATGTTCTCTTGTATTCTCAGTGTAATTAGGCACTGTGCAGTGATTGAGGGAGTAATGGAATGGCAGGGTTAATATCATGTAACACTTTAATACTTATTATGTACAACTTGAATTGGGGTTTCTCATATTTGATGCTCAGCTTTATCAGCTCTGTGATAAGAGCCGCCCCTGCCAGAGCCACAATAAATGAAAAAGCTTTAAAGATAGCAACAGATTTGTATTTATCTCCAAGTTCCTCCCCCCCAAGTCCTTCATGGTGGATGTCTTCATATTTAAAAACTGTGCGTGTGTGTGTGTTTTTTTTTTTTTTTCGGGAGGGGAATGGTACTGGGACAGCTTGTGATGTAACGCCCTGATCACTGTGATTTCCATGTTTGTTTACACTATTCTTATCTCCTCTCTCTCTCTCTCTCTCTCTCTCTCTCTCTTTCTCTCTGAGACCTTTTCAAATCCATACGGACATATTTCGAAGCTGAAGTAATAGCCATTCTCACCATGTAATGAATTAGAGTTGTGCTTTGGGTGTAAAAACGATAACGCTCTCAAAAATTCAAAAGAAGGAGCTATTTATTTTGTCACGAAAACAGTACAGTGTGAAACATTATTAACGGCCAAAAGCACGCCTGTGCCGGCCAACTGCATTTCGGAAAACTAATTAAATTTCCTTTAATGACTCTAATTTTTATTTTAAAATGAAAGTGAACTAGTTGCCTCGCACAGCCAGAGATTAACATAGCTGTAAGAGAATGTGTGTTTTCAGTTCACAGTCGAACATAAAGGCTAATAAAATGAAGAACAGAGCTGTAGAAACGAGCCGATCCAACTCTCGTCGTCGTGTTTGTTGTTTGTTTGTTTCGTTCGAGTTCAGGCTTCAATTTAATTGAAACAATAAAATGCTAGAAAATATGAAATAGTATTTAATGCTGAAGGATTTCAAAGAAACTTTGAACCTTTGAGTAATCCTCTTAGCACGGCTGGTTGTCCACGGCCGGTTGATCTATAAAGGGTGGGGATGCGCAATTGATTGGATTAGTTGAGCTTTAATCTTTTTGTTTATTATCTAATATAATACCTGGGAGAAATCAAATAGAATGTAATGATGGAAACCACCACTTGCGGTGAAGCTGTGTTTGATGCTGTGCCTCTTCCGCTGATGCGCCACAGCCTGATAATTTATTGTTGCCGATGACTGCGTCTGCTTCTCTTATTGATAGGGAATGAAACTTTTATTTAAGTTTCTCTGTGCTGTTTGGAATTTATTTTGGTTTGCTAGATCAGCATCTGTAGGTTATTAAATAACCTGTTAATGCCTAAAATGTAAATAATATTGAGTGTACTTTTAATAATAATAATGTTAATTTCTAAGTCATTTTTAATACTTTACTGCTGATTTCATGAGTGACCATGAAGAATTTACAGAAAAATATTTTCCAAATTTCAAGGACTGCATTTGGCCTGGACTTGTCACCATTTTACCAACACCTACTACTACTCTTCTTAATTTAATTGAAAAATAAAATGAAACAATAAAAAAACAAGCCTTTACTTATGGGCCTCATTTAAAAAAATCTAAATAATGTCTCTGGGGTGTGTGTATATATTGTCATTTTTTTAAAAATATATTCAATATTTATTCATGTTAAATATTAAATATTTCTATATACCAAATGTCTGATGGTTTAGACCTTGTGGGGACATTAGGCTTGTACCCAAGAGAAAAACTGTGGGGTGTTTTTGTTTGTTTTTTTGTTTTGTTTTTTCAGCTTTTATCGAAAAAACTGGGTTACTGATGTTAAGGTTAGGGTTAGGTTTAGTTGTAGGTATTGCTTTAATTACTGCATTACTAATTTTGTGAGTGGAAGGTCCTCACAAAGATAGTAAGAGAAATGTGTGTATGTGTGTGTGTGTGTGTGTGTGTGTGTGTGTGTGTGTAGGGCACAGCATTGGTGTTTGCCCCTCCGAGGGGAGACACACTGACAGAATTCTGTAGACTGGCAGAAAGAGCAGGACTCCTAGTGTGTCGCTATGACAACTATGACTCAATCATATGGGACCTGCATATAAAGGTAAGTGTTTATCAATATAAAGGTATAAAGGCATATAAAGGTAAGTGTTTAGCATTTTATTGTTTCAATTAAATTCTAAAGGTGCGTGTGTGCAGTTCGTTCTGTGTGGCGTGTCGGTATAATAAATATCATTTAATAGTTTATTTAACTTTCAGTAGTCTGTGGAGTGCCACAATCTAAATCTAAAAAGAAGGACTCTCAGGAGGCGAGGTGGAAACTCAGTGAGCAATGAAAAAACGAGTGGTAGTCACTGCCCTTTTCATCGTGCCCATCTATCGGCCCAAGCACAGGGCTGGCAGCAGCAACCGCGGAGTCCAGCTGTTTAACAGCTGGTTAATGGCACTGACTGCCATTTTTGGCTGCGGAGGAAGCTGTGAGGACCCATTAGGCCTGGTAGGCCTGACGGGCAGACCTGCCCATGCCTGAGGAAAATGGCCTTGGCACTAAGTGATTTGGGCTTTATTTCCACAGCCCTTTGAGTGGCCACTCCACCACCAGTCGTGGGAGACCAGAAGTGGGTGCCTAAAAAGAAAAAAAGAAAAACAAAACAACAACAACAACAAAAAAAACAACCCCAGACACTCACTGTGTGAGAGTAAATTTAGAGCTGTCGGTCACCAGAGAGGGAGGGAGAAATGCAAAACTGAGTGATGGTTAAAGGTAGAGGGAAAGAGAGAGTTAAAAGGGGAGAAAAAAGCCTGGCTCATTGCATATTGCAAGGGAAATCATAAAATGACGACTAAACAGTCCCTGTATTATTCTGAAACAAATGTGTCATTCTCATCATGCTCTGTCAGCTAGGTTGGAAAGGAACTGCATGATGAAATCATTCCAAAGCTTCATTTTAGGCTGCTTCATTCTCACTGTCCTCATGTAATTATATTAACATAATAGCTGTAACACCAGGAGCGAATTAGCATTATGGGACGATGTGTCTATACAATGATGATAAAAGATAATGCTTTGCAAACTGAGCAAGGAAGTTTGGAAGCTTTCGATATTTCACAAACTGCCTGAAATGTAGTAATTTATGCATGGATGTAATATTCATTCTGGGATGCACCTAAACCTACACACACACACACACACACACACACACACACACACACTCATATACACAAATCACATACTGCCCTGGTGTTCCCGAAGACCTTAGACATACTGAACAGGAAACAGACCACCTACTGTGTGGATAATGATGATAACAGTGGGACGAGTCAAGTGTCCAACTACTGCTACCTGTATGGGTGTGTGTGTGTGTGTGTGTGTGCACTCTTTGGGTTTGCCAGCAGGATTTACAGCTGTTTATGTGATAGCAGGGAAAGCTGAAGTGGCTTCATCATATCAAAAGGTGATTAAGTCCCATTTCTTATCTTCTGATGAGCATCCAGTCGTGTGTGTGTGTTTTTTTTTTTTGTTTATTGAAAAAGATGCTATACAAGAGCTATACATCGCACTTCTCTCAGAAAAAAAATCTTGCTGGTTTGACAGAAATAGTGATAATGATGTATATGATATTTAAACGCATGTTCATGTTATCTGTACTCTCACACACTCTTACGTCGGTCACTCCTCAGCTGCAGTCTGTGATGTCCTGCAGATTGAGGCGTTTCCTCTGACCCCCAAAACCTTACTCTCTTCCCTACCCAGCACAGTGTTGCAAGATATGCAGAGGGGTGTAGAGAAGTGTGGACGGGTGTGTGTGGCTGCGGCGAGGGGGCTGCATATTATCCTCTTATCCCCACTGTTCTGGAATAGAGCTGCAGCAGCTGGAGGACTGCAAGCCGCCTGATAATGCCGCTATTTTCCGCCCGCCCGTCTTAATCTTGTTACTCAGTTTGTGGTGAAGAGAGAGTCATGAATTTTAATTCTGACAATCCCCCCCTCTATAAACACACACATAAATCACACATGCAAACGCATCACACATACAAGTGTGAATTAATGTACGCTTTCCCTCTTCCAGCTGTCTGACTACTTGTCCTCCCTCATGTCCTCTCTCAATCCAGGCGTCCGTCCATTTCTGGGGGCTGCAGTTTAAGCATGCTGATTTTCAGTGTGTCCCTCATTCTCTCAGGACCTGCTTAGCAGCTGAAGAAAAAAAAAACAGAGAAGGAGAGGGTGGGGGGGGTGGGATGGCAATAAAATAAATGCCTTGCATCTTGGCGGCAGTACGATTTAAAACGTACGAGCCGATTTATCCAGCCACCCATGAAGCTGGTTAGCAGCCTGTGATCAGGAGGAACAGCTTTGCTTGTTAAACTTTTCACTTTTGCAAGCTTGCCGTCTCTCTCTCTCTCTCTCTCGCTCTTACTCTCGCTCTCACTCTCTCTCCATAAGCTTCTTTCTTATATCACTCTCTCACCCTTTATCTCTCTTTCTTCAAACCCCCTTCACTCCCTCTCTCTCTCTCTTCCTCTCTTGGCTGTGAGATTTGAATGTAGAGCGTGTTGGTCCCTGCAGTGGGTTTAGTGTTGGCCGACTGGCCGTCCTGATTACCGAAGGGTCATGGGTTCAACCACCGGCCGCTGCATAGAGGAGGTGGAGAGAGCGATAACACACATGAAGTCCAAGAGGGGAGTCTTTCATCTGCCCTCCTCCAGCCACAGAGCGAAGAAGCCATGGCAGGGTTTATACACTATGAATTTATGAACTGCAGATTGTGGGCTGTTTCCCGGTGTAGAATGCAATGGATATAAAAAGTCTAAGCACCCCTGTTAGAATGGCAGGTTTTTGTGATGTAAAAAAATGAAACCGAGATAACTCGTGTCAGAACTTTTTCCAGCCTCAGTGTGAAATTACAATGAATAAAATAGGAATTATAAAAAGTTACAGCAACCTGGTTGCATAAGTGTGCACACCCTTTTATAATTGGGGATGTGGCTGTGTTCAGAATGAGCCAATCACATTCAATGTTCAAAAGTAATTACCATGCACCTGTCATCAATGAAATTATTCTGATTAACCCCAAATAAAGACCAGCTGTTTCTGTAGGATTTTCTTGACATCTTCTTGGCTTCATCTGACTGCTGAAGCCATGTCCGCAAAGAACTTACAAAGCATGTACAGGGTCTCACTGCCGAAAGGTGTCGATCAGGAGAGGGGTATAAAAGAATGTCCAAAAAGAATGTCCATTAGATGTACACCTTGAAGGCCATCATCAACAAGTGGAGAAAATGGAGCACCACTGTGACATTACCAAGAACAGGATGTTCAAAGACAAGACAAAAACTTACGGGGGAGGCTGCCAATAGACCTGAGGCAACATTAAAGGAGCTGCAGGAATATCTGACAAGTACTGATTACTCTCTGCATGTGACAACAATCCATTGTATTCTTCGCATGTCTGGGCTATGGGGTAGGAGGCTAGACAGAAGCCCTTTCGCACAAAAAATCATCCAAGCTCAACTTAATCACCCCCAAACAATGTGGCAAATGTGTTAAGGTCTAATGAGACAAATTCCTAAAGATATAATAATTCAGTAATTCCAAAAGGTATGTTTGGTGCAAAAAAGCACATCACCAAAAGGACACCATACCCACGCTGAAGCATGGTGGTGGCAGCATCATGCTTTAAGGCTGCTTTTCTTTAGCCAGAACTGGGGCTTTTATCAAGGTGGAGGGAATCATGAACAGGTACAAATACCAGTCAATTTTAGTGCAGAACATTCAGGTGTCTGCTAGTAAGCTGAAGATGAGATGGAATTTCACTTTCAGCATGACAGTGACCCAAAGCATACATCCAAATCAACAAAGGAATGACTTAACCAAAAGAAGATCAATGTTATTGAATGGCCGAGCCAGAGCCCAAACCTGAATCCAGCTAAAAATCTATGGGGTGACCTGAAACGGGCTGTGCACAGGAGATGCCCTTACAATCTGATGGATCTAGAATATTTTTGCAAGAAAGAGTGGGAAAATATTGCCAAGTCAAGATGCGCCACGCTGATAGACTCTTACCTAAAAAGACTGAGGGGTGTAATAAAATGAAAAGGTGCTTCAGCATTATTAGTTTAGGGGTGTGCACACTTATGCAGCTAGGTTATTCTAAGTTTTTTTTCTTTTTCTTTTTTTCTTTGTAAAAGAGTTTCTGATTGTTTTTTCAAGTTAGTCGTATACTTTGCAATTTCACATTAAAGGTGACAAAAGATCCGACATGATTTATCTTATTCATCTTTATCATTTATCATTTATCTTATGCCATTATTTTACTTCACAAAAACCTGCCATTTTAACAGGGGTGTGTAGACATTTTATATCCACTGTATATTCTGACTGTTCTGAACAATGAAATAGCCAACACGGTTTCACACTTGCAAATATGAATCTCATGTGTCATGAGAAAAAAAAAACAAAAACAAAGGTTAGGGCTGAGATTAGCATTTTTTTTATCAAATCAAATTTAAATTAGTATAACTTTGAGATTAGGTTCATATGTTCAGTTGATTTTTGCCAGACCTCTGTAATAACAGGAATTTTTTCTTCAATTTCAAATTAGTGTTTTATTCTAAACATTGTAGCTTCCTCCATAAAAACAAAAATTGAGGCACATGGCTTCACTTCTATCAAACTGTAAAATATGACAAATTCATATCAGGAGAAAATATCTATGTGCAATATTATGAACAGGATCCCCAAGCTTTTGGTGCATTAAGTCATACTGATGATTTCACATTATTTATAAACAGTGATGAAATCTTATTCGCATACTTTATTTAGACTCCGGCTTTAGTTTTCTTCTCTAAATACATTTAAAAAAAAAAAATAGAACTAATGAAAATAAATGCTGCTTTAATTTCATTGTCTAGCTGTGTAATTATCATACAGCTTAGAATGTCTTCTGCTTAATATGTGGTCCAGAGATGCATTTGCAAGTGCTAAGAATACAGCGAGTTGACTTTTATTTCTTCCCTCTGTTTATTTTTTTTTTTTACCTCATATTTGGGCCTCGCTTGTAACACCCAGCCTTGTATAAGGAGCGTGTGCATGTCAGGTTTGCTCTCTGTGTGGAGGCTCTCTGTGTGGATTTTCATAACCGGATTGCACAGTACTCGCTGAGCCCACATGGCAGATTGTGATTGTGCTGTGGGCAAGCCGATTGGCTGCGACAGGGTATGGCTCGGCTGGCAGAGAGGAGTGGGCTGGCAGTAATGGTGTGAGCTGTGGGACTGTTAAGGGAAAGTGGCCCCTGAGGGCCTGTACCATGAAATGGATGATGTCTCTCATGCAGACACCTCGGCTGTGAGTCACTGTGGCTCAGTTGTGAAGCACGGTACTTGGTGTCTGTCCTGGAGTCCTCGCTGTGTGGATATGAGCCATGTGTAAGAACAGAGAAGAAACAGGGGCCCACCGAGTGCAGAAAAGTTAGTACTTGCTTTTGTATGTTAATGTTAAAGGAGAACTACTAAAAGAACCAAGTTTTTTAAAAATGTGTTTTTAAGCGAATAACCAAAAAGTCCAGCAAAACACTCTCACACTCCAAAATAGGTGAGCAGTGCAAAGAGTTGAATTTAATAGTCAATAATAGTTTTTCATTGTCAGTGAATGAAAAAACTCCCAAAAACCATTAAGTATAACGGCATTGTCATATGATCATTTAGCTTGACTGAAGTCAAACACTACATAGTTATTCAGGAGGACACAATTAGTCCTAATAACTAGGAAGATCGATGTTACTGGTTATTAGGACTAATTGTGTCCTCCTGAATAACTATGTAGTGTTTGACTTCAGTCAAGCTAAATGACCATATGACAATGCCTTTATCTAACCACCCGAAAACAGTTTCTAACTCTGTGTCCTATTAAATTCAACTCTTTGCACTGCTCAACTATTTTGGACTTTATTTAATTTTGGAGCATGAGAGTGTTTTGCTGGACTTTTTGAGTGAATAGCCAGTGTGAGTGTGTTTTGCTGGACATATGAATGAATAGCCAGTATATGCTGATGTGTTTATAAGAAACAGGCCAAATCAAACACATCCTACACTAAAATGCAGACAGACATTGGTGAAAATGTTCACAAAAAACACTCGTGTTCTCACACAGCTTCTTCCCATTCCCTGAATATGCAGAATAAGATATGCTGTTGTTGGCTTATGTTTTTTTTATCTGTTTTTTTTTTTAGATGAAAAGAGAGGGAAAGGAGGCATATGACGAGAACATCCACTATCCTGTGCTGCTCACCCTCACCCACATACCCAGTCCACGCCTGCTGTGAACCTGGCAGACCTCTGCTGTGCCACCCCCTGGCTCTGCCACTGTGATACCCAGGGTTTACTCAACCTAGCCTTTCTCACTCTTTTATTCATAATGCTTTTAAAACACACCGTATGTGTCGGAGTGTGTGGGATTCAGCTACTGTGTGAACTCATGCCTGACCTTGTTACTGTGCAATAAGAAGTGTGTAAAACAGAGGCAAGGCCACACGGAGCACAGCCATCTTCCTGAGAACTGTGTGTACTGAAAATAGCTTAACTGTAATATTTTTATATGTTGCAGTGCATATTGCTATTTTGAACAGGCACCTGATGGATGGGTGGGTGCTTAATGGCATGGCTTATTGCATAATAGTTGGCCTAATTATGCACTTCATGCATAAATCAATCTAATGCTACTGTGCATAATCACTAGTTTATTCCATTCATCATTTAGCGCTGGACAAGGAAAGAAAATAAATGTTAGGCGACCTGGGAAAACCCTTCAGATGGTGAAATTTTTACTATATATTGTTCTGAAACCTACAGGCTTTCCTAAACATTTAAAGATTACATTCCAACTGCATTGCGGATAAACCCGGAAATTCACTGTGCAAGGAATTCACACTAAGCTAGACAGATTGCATGATGTTTGCAGGAAGTTGTCCTACGCATGATTAAACAGTAAATAAAAACATTTCCATGTCATTTTTGGTGAAATATATCAGAATTTATTTGAACACATTATCTGCATAGTGGATTTTTAACACATTGCATAAATATTTTACAAAGCGTTGCTGGAGAATTTATGAAAGTCTTATGTCAATATGTGTAAGATGATATTGGAGGATTTATGCAACTTTGTCTTTACATAGAACTATAACTCTGTGCTCCTATAAGTAGTAGATACTGTAATAAAGTATTGGTAAAAATGTGTCCGTCTGCCACTGTACCTTTTTATGAAATGTAATTATGAGGTATCTACTTGTTACAGGAGCATGGACTTGAATGCTCAGTCCATTTGTATTGAAATGATTAAGGAGCCTCATTCTTATTATTTGTGAAGCTCATGTGCCGGCTAAATAAATTATTTTAATGCCCACAAGCTATAATATTAATGAATACATTTATAACACTTTCATGAAGCACTGTGTGTACCTTCTGCAGCTTTCATGAATGTGCTGTTAGTAAAAACAAGCTAGTAAATGGCAAGATATGGACGAAAAAAATTACACTAAGGTTTTAAAATTACACAGTTTCTTGATCCACCAACTCATAATGATGGTTGTTGTTCTCGCTTCTCTCCTAGTAAAGACAAAGTTGTAAAAAACCTCCGATATCATCTTAATCTCTATGGCATAAGCTTTTCATAAATTTTCCAGCAATGCTTTATAAAATATTTATACCACGCTTATGAATGTGTTATAAAGGTACTATGTAGGAACCCTTCAAATAAAGTGTCAACAAATATATTTATGGTTAAGGTTTCAAAGTATGTTGTAGACACAAAAAGTTAATTTTGTCCAAAATCCATTTTTTCTCTTTGTCTTTTTTTTTTTTTTGGCTGTTTACCAGAATTCAGCCGCTGCTACATCTGACAGGTTTTTACCAGGCCGCCACATATATATCTGGAGAACTGAGTATCACTTGTTTCACTGTGACTCACTCTCGCTGCTCATCTTTAAGTAAGACTTTAAGTGAGAATATCATGTGCCAAACCATTCGATCTGTCCGCAGACCTCACGGAGTTACATAGCTTACAAGAAAGACCTTTACCACTGTTCTGGATTGCTGTGTGTTATATGGATATGTTCAGCCTGACATTAGCCTGTGTGCAAATGAGGAAATGCAGTATGAATTACAGGCTCTTCCGCTATATGGTTTAGGCAGCCTTTCAGATGAAGTATTCCAGGGGAAGTATCTGTGTTAAGTAAGGACTCTAAATAAAAATAGGGGAGGGGGACTGTTTTGAAGTTTTTCCCAGTGATCTGAATCTGACTGCCATATTATTACCTTGAAAAAAAAAAAGAAAACTGTATACAGACTGTATGTGATGCTGTCAGTTAAGGAATGACATAACATATCAGGATATAAAGTATTATCATAAAGTATTTCACGTTCAGAATATTTACATTATAGGTATTTGCCCACTGTAAAAGCCGTTCAACTGTTTATACTGAGCTGAGAAATCATTCACTTGACATCAGAGCTGCAACTGTTTGAGTTATTTGATCATCTTGTTTTTCTGGGCTTCGTGTTTCTGCACTGTGACTGATGAGTCTAAAGTGATTGTTTTACACTAATGGAGCAGGTGCTTGTAATGACTGTGATTAAATCATTATTTGAAACAGTTTTGTTTCTAGCGCTGTTTTTCTACAAACGTTAGCTTTGCCACTAATTTCTTTGGCATGACATGCACACTGTCTGCACTTTTTATTTTCAATCCTGAATACAAAATTATAGTTAGTGTTTTTACCCAACAGAGCTGTAATTGCTATGATTATTCTCTCCTGTGATATCAGCTGATTTTAACGTTTCATACCAATGTTAATTATTTGCTGATGAATAACTGAGACGTACTCTTTTTTACGTGGGTTTATTATTTGATTTGTATGTTGGTGAATAGAGTGTGTGTGTGTATGTATATGTATGTATATATATATGTATATGTATATGTATAGATAGGTAGATAGATAGATAGATTTTTTTTTAAATCTTTTTGTGAAAATAATTTTAATACTATCAATGCACCAACTATTCTCTTGCACTTCTTTTATTTTAAAATACTACTTTTTCAAACTTCCCGTAACTCTGTTAGGCTGGATTATAAGCAGTGTCATTCACCTCTCAGGTAAACCACTGTGTCTCTCTGGTTTTTTTCTCCTACAGAGATGACGAGCCTTTCTAGCCCACAGGACTGGCTGACTGGTGCTGGAGAAGAGACACACAGAGGGAGGGGTAAAGCGAGTAAGACCCCCACCCCTCTTTTCAGATTTGAAAGAAGTCTGTTCTTCCCCAGCCCACCATCCTGAGTTAAAGAGAGAGAGAGAGAGTGAGCGAGAGAGAGATATTGAGTGAGCGCTCCCTGTTCCATACAAGGGCCCCATTAACTTGACCACTTGCCCTTTGCACACAAAGCCTGTGCCGGCCCCCTGTCCCACCCACCCAATTATGTGCGATTAGGCTCAGTGTGCTGTGTCAAGATGCAGAGAGACGAAGAGAGCTGGCACTGTTAACCGACCAAGAGAGGGCAGCCATTTAAAATGAACTACAGGCGTGCGTGCATCCTGCTGGCTGGCATATTTTCCACCAGTGTGTGGAGGTAGATAGAGATTTGTTTATTTTGTGTACACTGCACAAATTGCTTGAATGTACTCAGAAGTGTCGGTGTATGAATCCGATAGAAGTCGAAAATTCTCAATTAGTTTGTTTGCTCATGCATTTTATTCAGGAGTTCCATTATCACTGATAAAAAAAAAATAAAAAAATCAACTCTGAGAGAGTTACAGTGCCTGGTATGAAACAGCATGATGCAAAACGAATATCCGAATATGATTGAGGGAGATGGTACAAAGTTTGCTTCCGTTTTCTCTCCGTATTTTCGGACTCACAAAAACACCAGCCGATGCACTTCAGGCACCACAGTTTCCCTGCCTGGGCCATGTTATCAGTGCCAGGGCAAAGAATAAGCACTGATGTGCTAAGGGCTATGTTGTCTTGGATGGGCATTTGATTTCCTCTCGTCCTGTTTCTTCCTCAGTGATAACTCCATAGAAAGAAAAATATGGATATTATGTGAAATGTGCGAAATTTCAACTGAGCATTTTGTGATTATCAGAGTTGCAGTCTAATTCTCAGTTGACCTGCAAACTGGAAATTGAAGGAAAATCAGTCTTTAGTGAATATGTCTGGAATTTGAATGCACCTATATAAAATATAATTATTGCTTGAATTTTAGAGGTAAATTTTTCATGATTTATCCATAAAAAAAAAACGATAAATCAAAATAAAAACATTACTGTAAGTTATAGTTATGGAGGAGAACTGTGAGTGATGATTTGCCCTTAGATAATTTTTTTCCCCCCAAGAACAGCTTCAGTGCAGGCACATTGAAATCAGCCCATAAAATCAATCATAAAAATGAATTATTTTTAATACTCAGGGGATATTGCTATAAATTAGCTAAACGATAATAGGTGGCGCTTTTGACGTCTCTTGCACATTACTGACTCTGATTATCTGAACTGAGCTTTTATAGGGTGTCTTATTAGAGTTCATTATCCTGACATTTCCCTTAGATACCAATGTTAAAATGTAAAAGTCATTTTCTTTATAAATAATTACGTTATGAGGTAACACTGTGATGTGGTGCATTGTGGTAACATTGTGGTGAAGGTGTAGTAACTAAAGAAAAGTCCAGACACACGAGTCGGTCTTCCAAGCAGTTCATTCATATTTTAATTGCTTTAATAGCAAACTGTGTCAATTATTGCTAGAGTGGTTCAGTTTAATATGCACTTTTAATTACTAATATGATGTAATTAAAAAGTCATCTTGTTTACTTTCAAGTTGTCGTCCCCCCTTTTTTTAAACTGCAAAGTCAGACTAGAATTGGGCTGCAATATATAATATTTTTTTAACATCAATTTTTAAAAGATTTGCTTCAACAACAAGGAAACAAAAAATATTACAAGATAATTCTTTGTTACATTCAAATCAATAAAATATTGAGCTTGTGGTCTGTTTAAGCCAGAACTGTTGTCACCTTTTATTTCATAGTTTGTTTGTTTTTTGTACCTAACCACACCTAAATGTTTCACGTTTGCATTTTTTTTTTGTTGTTACATTTGAATTAAATTTGAATGAACAGAATCCTTCCAGTTAACATTCAGATCTCTGCACCAGAATGATCGTAACAGACATACTGGTGCATATTTGCATTCCTTGCAAATGCAGCCAAGCTATGGTTTTTGGAATTAAATTATATTTCTTTTTTTCCCCAGTTAAGATTCTGTTTATTTAGGAATTGACCTTAAGCTTGTAGTTTACTTCTGTTTACTGGTTCTTCAAATCGTGCCTAATTCTGTGGCTGCACTGCGAGCTCCAAATTGTTCCGGCTCACTTCTGCTGCTTTCACTTCCTAAATTCTGTGCCCTGCTAGTGCACCTACCTACCACTCGTCCTTGATTTAAAAGGCAATAAAAATTGTTCCTCCTCTCAAACACGAGTTTTTGAAGTGTGTTTTTCGAACTCCTTCTATTTGCAGAAGGGGGTTTTAAAGGCTCTGTCCTCAAAATTCTTAGCTGCTTTTTAAATGTTTTCCTCTGCTGAGCAGAACTGAAAGCATCTCTGCCAGTGAGAGCTGCTAAGTGTCAGCGATGCACAGGAAATGCTTCACTTCTACTACTCCAGCCCCGATTTACACTTCCTCCATCTCTCCATCACTCTACAGCCACACTAAGTGATGGTAACACTGAGGAGGAATGAATGTTTTTCAAGGCTGTATTTGAGTAATGTTCATTTAGCAGACCCTACAGTAGATCACACTCATTAAATAGAAGACATGTTCATGATTATTTTGAAGCAGGGCTCAGTTATCAGTTTAATTGCTTTGTTAGAAATGTGTGGTTTCCAACGGTAGCCTGGTTAAATGTCATTCAAACACAATCTCATACTTCC
The DNA here is from genome assembly GCA_022985145.1 of Pangasius djambal. Lineage (NCBI taxonomy): Eukaryota > Metazoa > Chordata > Actinopteri > Siluriformes > Pangasiidae > Pangasius > Pangasius djambal. The sequence continues at coordinate 20,695,878 of CM040977.1, forward strand.
TTCATCCAGTTTAAAAGTAAGCCTCTTCGGCTCTTGGGAATGTGGTGAGCTGAGAGCGAGCTTTCAGAGCCTCCTCTCCATCAGGCTGACTTTTTAATCCACCTGCATCTGACAGGAAGCTTTGTGTAAAAGGGTCAAGCAGCTCAGGGGGCAGCAGAACTGTAGAAGTGACTGTGCTTATTTTTGCTGATTGATTCGGTATTCAGCCACAGCGATGGAGAGGTCCTGTAACAAATAGCTGCCTCTGGCTGCTGTCTGATTTGTGTACACAGTTTAGAAATTATTCTTTTATTTAGCCATGAAATGTGTGTGCGCAAGTGGTTTCTCTATAGCTAGCCTGGTCTTGGGTTCGCTCGGTCCAGAGTGAATGGCCCCAGGGCTCTCATCTTCTCCAAATGCTGTGATTGGTCAACAGGCTTCATCCTCTTACAAGTGGTCTTCCAAGCACTTTGAGGGTCAGTTCCTTTTTCTGGAGGTCAACAAGACAGCCGCATGCACTGCCTTCTGTCACTCTGACACACACACGTTTGTCTTACTATCCTTGTGAGGACTTCTGTTAACATAAATATTAATGCAATTGATGTTATACCTGCACCTAAATCTAATCCTAACCGTAAAAAACAACAAAAACACAAATAAAAATTGTGGCTCTTTTAGGTTTTTTTTTTTGTTTTAAATAGAGAAATCTGTCATTTTTCTTAAAAAAAAAAAATTCAAAACTGTTAGATATTTCTATACTTCTATATTTGGTCCCAACCAAACTATAAAAACATGTCCACACACAGTAGGCCTCATTCCTAGTTGGTGCTGTTAGCTGTTTATAGAGAGATCAGCCAACTGGTTGCTTTTTGTGCCGCAATGGGTCTAAGGCTTATGCATGGAAAATTCTTCTTGTAGTCTTTTTCTTTGTAGATTACAAAAAGAAAGGCCAGGAATATAGAAATTGCATCGTGTGCTATACGGCATGTAGGCAGACTCTGCAGCAGACTAACTCACACTGCCCAAATTAATTAACTGTTTGATGCTGTTAATTAGGGTCCCGCAGTTTTTCTAATTGATAGTGTTGACTCATTGTCAACATAAGAGGACCCGAAGCTGTAGCTTTTTCCACAATTGCTACTCATCCCTCAGCAAACAAGTTGTCAGAATGTCAGAAGGCTCTGCTTTGCATGGGTTTGTGCAAAATAAGAATGAGAGCAAAGCAGTGCACGGAGGGAAACCTGCCTGCTGGGTCTGTGGGAAATTTGTATAAACTTGCTAGTTTGATTGCTGGTGTTTTTACACATTACTGTTTCCAAATACTGTCTGTGAACTGACACTTAAGTTGCCAAAATATCAATGGCTGAGCTTTAAAAGAAGAAAACTTGCATTCTTGTATGTATCACACAGGGTCAATGCAGTTACTATCCTGTATAAAAACCAGAGGCATTGGTAATAATATAAACATAGATTTGTACATTTTGCAGGAATGTAAATATACAAAACTTAAAATGTATGTGTACTGCTTTTTGGAAGATTCTCTGAAATATTAGTTGGTCCTAGTAGTACAAGGTTCTGACTGAAATTAAAATGTCAAAGAAAACATTGTAATTAACCCTATATTAATCTTATAAGTTGTGTTAACAGCATAGGCTCTAAAGTCACAAATATGTGCAATCAGCATATGATTGATCTTTTACTGAACTTTAAACCTTGGAATAAAGCCAAACATGTCTTAGAAGAATGACACATTAATGTCATTGGAATGGAATAAAACACATTTCTAAATTCTATGCAAAAAAAATCTAAACTATGCCTATGCATGTAAAATTATTTTCTTCTATGTAGTTACACTGTAGTAGGCTACATACTATATACTAAAAGTTAGTAATTTAAACTATAGATTTATAAAATATTATCTAATGGAATAAAAATTAATTTCTCAATCAGTAAGCATTGCAAACTGTGTGATACAAATGCAGGCTTATTATTATTATTATTATTATTATTATTATTATTATTATTATTATTATTATTTGCCAGTCATTACATTATAATCTACATATTTGAATATTTCACATATATCACTCTAAAGGAACATCTACAATGGCCATTGTTGTATCTCTAATAAATAATAAGCAAAGGTCATAAAGCCACTTATGGTCACACCTCAAAGTTGTGGGTGATGAGGAACTATTTGCTTCTTTTGACCCATCCATCAATTTTTGACCAAATTTTTTGTACATGACAGATGACTCATAGGGAAGTGTCCAAGAAGCGACAAAAACAACACAGTTGGTATATGTTTTGCCCTGTCGAAACCCGAGAGGATATTTTTTTAAATTCTCTGGGCTGAGCCCTAGTTAACTTCCTGCCTGTAAGGGGTTGTGTTTCCTGGGCTGGACTGTGGAAGGTGCAGGGCTCTGGTAGTGGCCGTGACCTACCCATGAACCTCTGAGTTGTGTGCACCTTTTCAACCTCCTGTGTAGGGTTTTGAAAGCATTAATAAATGTTTTTTTGTTGGGGCAGACTCCCTGCCTGACCTTAGGCTGCTTTCAAAATGCCACTGTTAGGTGAAAACAGAAGCTCACGGCTTCTGATGTGGTAATGATATAAAAATCTGAGATTTGTGATTGTTTTGCCTTCACCTCTTATCATTCGGTTATTCAGTTATCCATCTTAAAGCATATATTCCAGATTCTTCCATGAATTATTCATTGAATCTAATAAGAAAGGGAAGTACTCACAAGATTGAGGAATGTAAATCTGGACCCTTCAATGGGTCCTGAAGGGTTTAAGCGGTTGAAGAGAATAGCAGTGCTAGAGTCACTGATTGGAGGGAACTGAAAAGCCAGGAAAAAACTTTGAGTGTCAGTGTATGACTCTGCACCAGCCTGGATTTCCATGACAGCTTTAGTCCACAGTTCTCTTTTAGAATAAACACACTCAACTTGCATCATCAGCTAAGCTCTTCTCTTATCCTTTTTTCCTTGCATCCTTTCTCTGTAGCTGTGGTCATGTCTGCAGAACAGAGAAATGGCGGTATTTAGCTGAGCAGAGCTTGAGAATGCAAAGGTCTTTTGTGGGGAAAAAAAAAATCAAGTCAGGAAAAATGAGCTTGGGAGAGAAGCGGGCTGTCATGGACCTCAATGGCCGCATTATGTAAATCTCTGACGTGCCTTGATGTAAACCTGAATAGAAACACATTAACGTCTTGTATGTGCTTAAAAAGAGCTCAGACTCGGCCGCGCTCAGACGGCAGATCTAGTAATCATGTTGACAAATTAATGGCACAGAATTAGCTGTCCATTAAAAGTGTATTATTTGGCACGCTGGCACATAAAATTACTCCCAAATACATGCGGGAGTGAGAGAAAGCGCAAGTGCATGCCAGTGAGAGAGAATGATGGAGCCAGTGCTGACATGAGGGGCTGTCTGACTGACATTTATAAACCTGGAGCCATCAAAGCGCAGTGAGAGTGCCTTCAGGTGCTAACTTTTGTTGAAAGGTTGTAATGAGGTTGTGTGGGGGTGAGATGTCAAACGCTGGGTCTCCGTTTCTCTGTACTGTATGTATAAATGTGTTCTGGGGGGGTTAAGGAGACAATCAACATACCTGTCTCATAACCCTGTTTTATTTCATGGCTAATTTGGTCCTGCTGTGCACTGATGTAGTGTCACCAAACGTGCCATTTCAGCCAGAGCAGTTCACCCTGCCAGTCATCCTCAAGGCAGTCACACTGTAACATTTAAAAATGAGGAAAAATGAATCGGAGCATGTCACTTGCTACAACAGCCATCAATTATTTATGTTATGATTGTACCATACTAGCTATCTTACTAGCAGAAAATGTCATAAAATTTAATACACAATCCCACTGATCTTATATTCAGTTTTATTCAGCATTGTAGCTTCATTCATTTTGCAGTAAATTATACAGATTGGCAAGCAGCGAATATCTAATGGAGGGAATTTTACCGGTGGGCTAAATGGCTAAGTGCAATGTACCTTATTGACTTTCCACAGTACAATCAACTGCTCTGGCCTTTAAAATCTAATAACGAATGACTGCAAGGAATAGAAATATTCCCACTGTTTAAAATCTAAAACCAATGGAAATAAATTACAGTGCATTATTGGGAAGGAATTTATTGGCAAGACAACAGAAAATCTGATTATCACTCTAGATATTTAGACACATGGGGATGTCTGTTTTTTTTTTTTTTTTTTTTTAATCAAATAAGGTATACCGTCGATATCTAAATGCTGAAATAATCTAGCTGAAATCTTTAAATTATCGCTCTACCACAAATGTCCAGATGAAACACTGATGCATGAGGCATTTTAAAGATAGTGACAAACATTTGGAGCAGTGAGGTAAAATGTCAGTGAAGTTAAATGATATAAATGTCAGCTATGCCACGCTGACTTCTGCAATACGGACCCAAAGGCTGTCAGTTATCTATGCCTTTCCAACGTATACATTCCCATATGAGCTGATGCCAAGTGCTTGAGTGACAAGACAAAACCGGAGTTAAATAAACATTTGAGACATAGTTATTGCTCCCTTTTCTTTCTCTCCACACGGCTAAAATGTAATTCAGATGTCAGCGCGGAGTCTCGCTCTCATATGGTGCAGTTTCTCTCTCTCTCTCTCTCTCTCTCTTTGCCCTTCTTTCTCTTTTCTCTCACTCCCTATTGTTCCTTTTGTTCTCTCTGCTGCTCCTTTATCGAACAAGACATTGCAGCGAGAGAAAAAAGATGACACTTTCTCAGTTGTCCTTCATGTCCTCTTTGGAGTGCTTGTCATTTTGGCAGCAGCGTGGTGACAGCAGCCTCTACAGCAGAGCAGTGTGCAGAGCAGCTTACAGTAAAGTCACTCTAATAGAACCATGACACCGTCTGCCAGCTTTTCTGTGTCTGTTTCTCCCCTGTAGGACAGTACAGTGTTCCCATATTCCTCGTTAAATTGTCATGTTACCTTTTTAAATCTATTTCATATGTTAATGTTTCATATTGTGTGCCCTGAAAACAATTACACTCAACACCATTCTTATATGATCTTTCACTTTACATGGATATTAGCTCCATTCAGTTCTCAGCCACGTTTTTCTATTACAGAATTAAAGGCACATCGTAGCATGTTTCACAGCTCCAAAACATGTCAACTTTCACATTATTGAATAAATTAATCTCATTTCTAGTAAAAAAAAAAAAAAAATGGCACCCTCATGTTTCCCGTCTCTTAAGAAGGATTATCACATTAAGTTACAATTCATTTAGTCAAACATCCTGCTCAGCAGTAGTAGATAATTGTATGGTGTTCAATACAAATCTGGTTCCCGTCTTCAGGAAGTTTTAAGTGGCCCAATCAGAGCTCAGCTGGCTTTTCTGTCCAACTGAAAGAGTGACCTGCACAATATGGACAGGAACCACAGGCCACCAGCCACTACAATATCTTTGGCAGGCTTTTGGAGCCTGGCCACCATGGCACAAAAGCACAACGGAAGTGGGGCTAACTTCTAGGAATCCTTTCTACCTCACACAGGCCAGTAGGGGGGCAGCCAGATGTAGGGCACTGGGTAGGGGGCTATTGTTCCCCAATGCTGGATTTAAAGAGCGAAAAGGAGAAAGGAACGGAACTCTCTTTCTCTTAATTGTCGCTCTCTGTGAGTGCAGAAAGGGAGCCTGTCCCCATCTTTAGCTGCTCCCTCACTCCTGCCTTCCATCTTTACCAAACCACTTTGCCTGGTTTCTGGGTAGGGCCTGAGGTTCAACAGTTCCTTCATAGAAACTGGATGGGAGATCATACAAAAGAAAAAAAAAAATCAAACCAGTACAATACAGGAAATATTTGAATATCAGAAATGCAAAACGAATGTATGTTATATTATTTTATCCATAAATTCTTTACCATGTCATTGGTGTCAGAACAATAAGAATGCAGTTAGGTGTAGTAAATTTAAAAAGTAAAAGGACATTAATAATAGTTAGTTTATAAAATAGTTTATAAAATTTAGTGTATAAAATAGTTTATCAAAATCACTTTACCGGCTGTTCAGAACCAACCAGCTAATACTTTATTTGGCGCAGAAATTCCTATTAGAACCATAAATCCTCAGTGAATTGGCCAGCTTTAGTGTCTCAACTGTCAACGACAGTCACTAGAGATCAACTAACCAAAAAGCCCCACACATTCCACAAGTTCAGACGTTCAGATCTCTTTACGTTTCAGATCGCATTACGTTTTGTGGCAGTGTTGGCAAACTCATCTGAGGCACAGACAATGTATTAGGCCTCCATGGCACTGAGGCCTTGCATATGGGATTTGGAACATGAAATCCATAATGGTAAACATTGACAGATTGCATCGGTTTGTTTCCATTAGGGACTGAGATTGGTACACTTGTGCTAAGTGGCCCATTGCTGCCGAAGACTGAGGCCCGTCTGAAGAATGCTCTTAATAGCGTCCTTAAACAAGACCTTTTGTGCCCCCAGCCATTCTCAGGCCACAAAATTAGGCTTCCTTTTTCTGCAGCCTTTCTCTCCCCCCTTCATTCCTCACATAAACCACCATGTGAAGTGGTTCATTACGGAGCCTCTCCTCCTCTCAGGTGCTGGCTCCAGCCATTCCCTATTCTCCACTCCTCTAACTCCCTTAGGAAGGAAAAAGGAAGACATGCCAGACAAAGGTCCTGTTCGTACTTCCTATGGAAAATTAGCAGCTTTCACCAATGTAGAAAGGATGTGCCTGAGGCCTCGCTAGCAACTTGATGCAGTGCTGAAGTAAGATCCCCCCCAAGCACCAATTAAGAGCGAAGATGCTCTTCTCCTTACCGAGTGCATCTATTTACCTTGTCCAAAGCCCCCCACTCCTGTAGCCCTCTAAAACTCCCCCAAATACTCTTTTGAGACACAGAAGGACTCTCCTGTTCAGAGCAGGGCGGTGATGGGCCTTTCGCGTTCCAACCGTTATGCCCTTCAGGACCAGTGGGTCTGCCTGGAGGGCATTGTGCATGCCTGAGAATTTTCTCAGGATGGGAACAACAGTGTACTGAACAACACAAAGAACGATGACCAGAGGAGTAGAAAGGGTGCACCTACTTGTGAGATGATAATGACAGTAAGAGGGGTAAAATTTCTTATGATGTCACTATAGAATAATCTTGAAAGGATCTATGGCTTGGCTTCGAATTTCTCTCTTTGTGGAGTAGACCTCCAAGTCCACCAAAAGTGTAGTGAACACTGTCAAAGGTTCAGGGAGACATGGACAGACTAACCAGACTGTATTTTCAGCTTAATAAAATTGTTTGCACAAAACTACTAACAGCGCAGTGTGAAGTCACAAACAGAACAGTATGTAAGGCATCTATTTACAGCTGTACCAATGTGTGTTGCATTTTTTTATTTATTTATTTTACATTTGTTAATGAATCTGTAAACAGCTACAGCATGAAATATTATTTTATATAATTGAAAAATAGGGCATGCGTCAGTGGCACGATAAGACATATACATTTGTGTAGGCTGCTGGATCACACATCACGTCTGTTAATAATTAATACCAAAAATATAATTATGGATTGTTATGAAATTGCATATACTGTGAAAACCCAAGAGTTCAGTTTTAATGCTGTTCATGAACATGTACCATGCAAACTCTTATATGCAGCACGCAAGATCAGTTATAGGAGTATCAATAAATATTTGAATAAAGAATAAAAATGCAATTTAAAGTAAATTAACCAGCAATCTTTAAACTATCTTTACTGTTTGTCAGCTAAATGTAATATTTCTACTAATTAAAAAGCTTTGGATCTGGGGATTAAAAATACTGGATCAGAAAACTAAAAATACTGGATCAGAAACGTATTGATTGATATTCCATTAATAACCTCTCACAGGCAAGTCAAAGTATAAAATGTCAATAGAGAAAATAAGTATTGTAACTTAACATGCTTGTTGGAGGCAAAACATTTGAATTCTGAATAAGAAATGCATTTCTGATAATAAATTTCACACATTTCTCTGTCACACACTCTGCTTGCTCTCACCCATAGGTCAGGTGTATATTAGTGAATGATGGGTGCAGTTTGTGTCTGTCAGTAAATGATGCTGCACTTGCACTAGGTAAAGCAATGGAAAAGTATGTTTTGTCTGACATTTTATCAAAATATATTTCCTAAAAAATTGTTATGTCTGTGACAAATAAGAAATGAAAAGTATCTTCACTGCTAATTGAAGCTAGGTAAATAAGTTGTAATAAAAATTGGCCTCTTCTGTAAAAGTTTATGAAAAACAGAAACATTGATGGAAAAAATGGAAAAATATCGTTTATATTATACTAGCATATGTATGGCTGCTTTGGTCACTGTGGTTTTGTAAGGAAGCTGAGGGAAAGCTGACAGTGAAACCTAGTAGTACATCCCTCAGGATGGTATAATATACTAAAACCACTGGTAGCTGACATCTATTTAGCGCAAGGCAAAAACACTCACGGAACCCAGTGTAGAAGACTTTTCATGAACACTAACATTCTGGTTTGTGTCACCCATGTAGCAGGTATATTGTCTCCAGTCAATAAAGTAAGGAATCTAAATCGTCTATTCAATGAAAAGTGAATATTAAAAACGCTACGCTTGACAAAGTATTAAATGTGAAATCAGACATTAAATATGATAGCTTCTGAAGGTTTTGAGCCAACAATCAGTTTCGTCGGCTTGAGCCACTCTCTTATGTGTCCATAATTGTACCACTCGTGTGTTTCAGTGTTTGCGTGTCAATTATCCTTTGCCACTAAAACGAGTTGGCAGCAAGGTCATGCCACCAAAAAGGCATTAGAGTAGTAACCATGGAGAAGACTAATAATAGGTCACAAAGCCCTTGATTTCAAACAGAGAGGAGGAAGACGGCAGTCACCCATGGCACAGCATACAACCTGAAAGCACAAGCTTCCATCAGCATGCATGCCATCCTCCTTACTGTCTTATCAATGTCCTCCTATAGCTTTCTTTAATTTAACTGTAAGAAGGCCATCCTTTTTACTTGCTATATTTATTCATATGTATTAATCGCTGCTCAATAACCTGCCTCTTGCAGATGCGTCCGTCTCTGTATTTGCTCTCTTCAAATTGGCTGCTGTCTGCAGCAAACAGAGCGGGCATCTGGAATAGAGAAATCACACCTGGTGACAGTTGGCTAGTGCAATGGTGGCAAATTAAGTCCTCAACAGCACACGGCGTTTAAGTGCACTGCACACGATACTAATCTGCAAGTTTATTACCACGCCCTCGCCGCTTGCCGTTATCACAAACCAGTCATTAAAAAGCATTTGACCTTTTTTCAACAGGGATCCAAAAATTACTTTTTTTCCCCCCCTGCATGCTCTTTTCCTCCCACTCTTTCTCTGTGTTTCACTCTCTCTTTCTCTCTCTCTCTCTCTCTCTCTCTTTTTCAAATCATGCTCCTCAGCAAATTGTAATGCAACCTCCTTCACAAAGCCAGCGACAGGCCAGGCAGCCCTGAGGAGATACTGCTTTTAATTAAATGTTACATCTGCCAACTGTTTTATAAAGACAATTGGAGAGACAAAGAAAAGCAGTTCAGATTAGAGAGCGAGCGAGAGAAACAAACAGAGAGAAAGTAAGGGAGAGCGGATGCCGCTCTTCTGATAGCACGGAACAGCTTTGCATCTTGGACAGTGATGCTGAGGCTTAGTGTGTGCATGGATCAGGGGACAGGGTCTGTGTGAGGGTGAGCTGAGAAAGACACACACATATATACACACTGGCTCTTTGAAATCCCCATTCATTGCTATCAGGCTCTGTCACATGTTCTGGTTTGTGTTTATGTGCACCACTCACACTGTGCTTGGCGCAGCTCTCAGCATTAGGCAAACTGCTTTAGGGCTCATTTGGAGTGGAAGCATGAGACTGCTAGACTGCCTCCTCCACGTTTATTTATTCTACAGAGGTGACATCTTTCCTCAGAAGATTGAGACCAACTGGTCCTTGCTCCAAGCTGCACTATTATCAAAGGGAGATGAGCCATACATGTTCATAGTTCCTGGAAGCTAAAGTATTTTTCTTCTAAACTACATTTTATTTGTCGAATATCCATAAAAGCAGCATCACAAATCCACGTTCAGTTCAACTTATGGTGGTCTGAAGGTTTGGTTAGTAGCATGCAAGTAATAGTGGTATGATGCTAGACATTCTGTGATTCCTTTTCTATACCCTGTACACTATACCCTATTTTCTCAATTCTCTCTACTGAGCCCTGTCACAACCTTTGGTTTCATTTGCAGTATTGGCATGAAGAAAAACGTCCACCTGCAGGGGGGTGTGATTCACAGCTGTGCCTGGGAATATGAGTTTCACCTGACTGAAATGAGATTTGGGAGACTGTTCACACACACATACACATAAACACACAACATAAGCTCTTTCTGTGGTCTGAGAACAGTATCATGCCTCCAAGTTTGCTAAGGATTAATGTTGAAAAGAATCAGCAGTACTGATAATTAGGGAGCCTGGTCAGGGCATAGAGAGAGAAGGCTGAACACTGAGTAATGGCGTGTTGTGTGAGGAATATGTCTCGAGGCCATGCTTGCCCCGAGTGCTGCATTGGGGCGAACAGGGAACAGGATAGGAAGTGTAAAAGCAGGCTTATTCGGCAGGGGTGACACACGATTTCCATATGAGCAGAAAATCCGATTTAACAGCATGTCAGCACAATAAAGCTGTGACATGTGGTCTCCCCACAACAAAATGGCACAAGTGACTCATCTTTGTAAAGTATGAAATTGATCTGGCTAAAAGGCACCATGACCGTTTATCCAGTTAGGTACCAGCTTACAGCCTGCCCACGGGCACCATCATGAGACCTACCTGTAGCTGCACTTTACCACATTTCTGTGCTGTGTTAAATACAATCTGTCTATATAAGATGAATCAATGCGATGTATCATTTTAAAAAAAGTAGATAGAAGTTAGATGATACTGATCATGCATAAACAATGTCTTTATAGTAATAAAAAATGTCATTGTGTATATAAACAGATAATCTAAGTCTGAATTATCATTTTAATTTTGGTAATAAATTATTTAGAATCAAGTAATTATGCACTTCACTGATTAAATGTAGCTTTTATATCTTGGTTATTATTAATAAGATTTAGTAAATGCATTAATTAAACAATAAAAAAACAGGGCAGCGAATCTTCAATGTTCAAATCTAGTTTCCCTCCTTTTATTAGTTTTATTAGTAAGTATTAAGTAAATTAAGTCTTTATTATAAAGTTGACATTATTATGAAAATTATTTATAAAATATATTTTAAATGTCATACAATAATTATTCATTATCATTTGTTGCTAATTAAGCTTTAATTAGTAAGCTAATTAATACCTGTTTAGAATTGGTGTATTACCCAATCTTAAATTAAAGTTTTACTGAATGATCTAAATAAGGTTTAAAACATCTTACAGAAGGAAGTGACATACAAACATAATGCAACAAGTACAGAATCTACTCTTCTGTTATCTGAATCCTTAGTACTTAGTAGTGAATAGATACAGTATATTCAGTTTATTAAAATGTTAAATACATACAGAATAGAGAAGCTGACAGTCCAAATTAGACAATCTTAGAAGTAAAAATATGATAATCGATGATAAAATATGATCATCTGAATTATACATAAACTAATCGTGAATCACTGAGCAGAAAAAAAAAGGCCAGTTTGTCTTTGATGCACATGCTGTATTTGTAAGGCCTGTAAATATGATTTCGCTAAAACATATCTTTCAATTTATGATATAGGATCATGCACATCAATTTTGCTAAATCCATGTCTAATCCAAGTAATTATTAATTGCATTACACTTTAAAACAATTAGCAATATTCTGTAAAAGCTATTTTAGAACAATTTGTTACCAAGACACTGAGTCTGGACAATTATTTGAATAAATTAAAAAATAATATATTACAGTGTATGATTAAAAAAGGAATAACAGGGGTGGGTAACAGGGTGGCAGAGTGCAAGGGTGTCTAAAAAGTACAGATTCAAAAGGAAATGTCCACAAAACTTCAAATCAGTTAGTTATTGCTGTCATTACTCTGACCTCCTGTCATTTACAAGCTAGCAGTAACCAACACCAATTTTAAGAGCACATGAACATATAACCTGGTTACATATAATAAATCAATGATGAACACATACGTAGTTTTTTTTTCTTCTTTTTCTACATCAGGATATTATTTGCGACAGGAGAATGACAGTAAAAGCACATGACCTACAACAGTGGTACGGTCTTTCTCAAACGATAAGTTTGCTTAAACAGATTCTCAAGAAGGTGAAAGCAGCAGTTTAATTAACAGTCCAATGACCAAAGATTATCAGTGGAAATCCTGTTTAATTTTTCATACATCTTAGTATGAATAATATTATGAAAAGCAGGTGAGATTGAATCACTGAAACAATGGCAACACTTTCAAGGGCGTGCCCAAACGATTTCATCATATTTCACAAGCTCATCCAAAGTACCTAATCAATAAGCTCTGCTTACAGCCACAACGACCCCAAAACACACAGGAAATCAAACTACTTGGTAGAAATAACATGTAATATTAATACAGTGTGTAGAGGCTATAACGTTGTATGAAATGTGTGCTTCATTATTATTTGTGTTTGTGTTCTTCATGTTTGTTAGGCCAAGCACACGTTCGCATTCATAGCGCTCAAAATATGTGAATAAAAAAACCTAATGTAAGGAGTAGGATCCATGAGCAGGTGAGAATCCTCAGTGTGTGCTCTTCCACGGAATGTCATGCTGGAAAGTGATGGTACACTATTCACACGTGCTCTTCTGAAAGCCTGTGACTCTCACTCGCCCGCACAAATACTTCCTTTTATCCCATGCTGGCAAGCTTTTAAAAACCACAATTTGCAAGTAAAATTCACTAAATTCGAAGAGTTGAAAGGTTAGACCATAATAAAAGCTCAAAACAAACAAAAAAAAGGCATAAGAGGACGAGGGGCTTATTATTAACTCATCCAAAACAAATCCAAACAGCAACTGAATTAAATGGCTTTGTTTTTGTTTTTTTTTGCAACAATAAACATGAATATTTTATTCGGATATTAAGATAAAATTATATATGAATTTTAACTTAAACACAATTTCAGCACAAAAAAAGCCAAAGAGATCTTTCCCCAGGCCACATTCATTTAAATGAATTTCTTGTTCATCATTAAGTGTTCTTTCCTCATAGTTTCTTTTCAAGCAAATGATTGTTCTTATTTTATATTTGACCACCACTTCTGTGTGCAAAGGGTCTATGATACTAATGATAAAATACTGATACGTGTGTAAACTGAAACTATAGTTAGTGCGTAAAAAACAAAGCAAAGCAGCTGTTTGATGAAATATCAGCGACAAACAACTCACTGCCTTAATTTCTTTGTCTATGTGAATGCAATTCACTTACCAATAAGCCATGCTAGCCTCGTTAAACGCAGACACACACACACACACACACACACACACACACACACACACACACACACACACACACACACAGAGCCCCTGAGCCAATTCTCTTCTTCTACTAATAAATACACAAACACAATCAGAAAAACACTGAGACAATTTCCCCTCTGTGGCCCTACTAAATCTCTCTCTCTCCCTCTCTCTCTCTCTCTTACACACACACACACACACATACACGCACGCAAAGCTCCTCTAATTTCCTCCGGCTGCCACATTGGCAGGGAGTGTGTTGCAGCACAAACAGAGATGTGTTTTGGGTAATTGCTCGTGCTGTGTATGTATGGAAATCTCAGAGTGTGTGACATGGCTAGATAGCTGCCCAATGTTGTCCTGATCCACGCTTTAGGCTTCCAGCCAAAGTATTTTATCTCTTAATGCATTAGAGTGATCTTCCAATTAGCCCACGCTCATAATACCACAGCTTCTGGTGGTGCTGTGTGCCTGTGTGTGTGTGTATGTGTGCGTGTGTGTGTGTGTGTGTGTGTGTGGCTTGGGGGTTTCAGCGATAGTTCTGGTTGAGAGGTAAAATGAGGTGCTTATTGTGTGTGTGCGGGGGTTGTGTGCTTGCTGGAGCTCCCGTTGTAAAGTTTGCTGATAAGGGGAACCGGGCCCTTGAGCATCCATTCAGCCCGGTACATTAACACTCCTTATCGGCAGCCCAGATAACGAGTGCATGCCATTTGCCTTCGGAGGAATTAGCTCGTCTTCCTTGGCTAACCAGGCAGTGGTGATTAACCTTTACGCTGTCCAATATTCTCCCAAGACTCCCTCTCCCAGATTAGACACTATTAGTTATAACCAACTAAATGAAGAGAGGGAGAGAGAACTGAATGCACAGTGCATTGTGTGTGTGTGTTCGCGTGTGTGTATGTGTGTGTAGTAACACCACACATTATTTGTGGTCTTTTACAAATTCATGTGTATGTACTAGCACCCACTTTTCCATCTTTCTATATATATGCGTGTAATTTCACGCTCCCTTACACTCAGCCAAGAAATTCAACTACAAATCTGCACCATTTCACTCACAGACTAGAAACATTACATTTAATTATTTTTTAAATGCCAGCTGACTGGTTTTCTACACAAATTATGCTGATGAAATTACTGTTTTATGTAACAGTTTAATTTATGTACTACGTTATTAAATTGCCTTTCAGTATATAGGATTTCAGATATTTACATCATAATGTGGCTTTGATAAATGGAAACCCAAATAATTTCTTGCTCACAATTCTGAATACTAATTAGTCTAGATCCTATGGAGGCTATACTAAACTGATGTGCAACGTAATATTTCATTATCTCTTTTGGTTAACAATTCTCCGTGTAATTCTGCAGTTCGAGTTAATTGCATTTTAAAAAGAGGCACATGCCTGCAGCATTGTTTTAATCTGTCCTAATCTTAATCATAACAATACTAATATAAGCTATAAGCCGTTACGGTTTTAATGTTAAGTGTTGTCTTTATTGTCTTGCCAGTTCCTTTAGAAGGATTTTTTTTATTTTGTTGTAACTTTAAAATAAATCTGCAGTATGCTGGACTCACACAATAACAATAATTTTAATTAATTTATCTTTTGCTTTAGACATTATTCTGATAAAACCTCTAACTGGAGCTAAGGCACCAGGAGAAGTACCATACGAATGAGCCACAAGCTCCTGTCAATCATGTTGCAAATCTGCGGAAGCATGGCTTTATCTCATACTTATTTCACCCTAGTGCATCCCATCTCCTCTCTCCTTTTTCCTTCCTTCCATATCTATTATCCTGTTCTGTACAGGCTGTTATGAAGTCTGGGAGTGCCTTAGTGTATATTTGGCAACTCATGCTTTTAGTTAGGATTTTGTAAGGTTTTTTTTTTTACAGTAAATTGAGGCTGGTCAGAGTTTATATACCACTGAGTGTGAGTATTCTAAATTAGGATTGAGGTTTTAGGCCAAGTGGCTGTTAAAGAATATCTACTTGAAAGTGCAATACAATGTTTGGCAGTCAGTGTGAGCTCACTGCCTTTGATAGGTATCGCTGCAATAATGTGATGTAGACAATACACAGGGGTGGAATACACCAGCCAAAGTGTATGTGTGTGTGTGTGTGTGTGTGTGTGTATGTGTGAGTGTTTGTGTGCACTTCCAGATGAGATAACCACTCTCTTGCCCAAACAGTGTTAATTATAGCAGATCATTACATTACATTCTTCTCAAACACACACCACCAATGTGTCTTTCTGTATCGGTAAAGCTACATGGCAGTGTAGCTCTCAACTGCCATGTAGTCTTGCTGGAAATGTTAAAAGTGCTTTCACAGTAGTGAAGCCTGTCCACTGTTCGCACACACAGAGGCTGAAAATCCTCACACCGTCGTCATTTTGAGGAATCACCAACTGTCTTTCATTCTCTATTGTGTTTCAGGAAGATAACTTCACAGACGTGACATGGGATGACACTTGTACACAGCCTGCTACATGACGCTATCCAAGCTAGTCCTGGTTTCAACCAGATTACCAGTCTCCTTGTTGAAAGAAAATGTGGAATTGGATTACCGCTCTGGAAGCAAGACCTTGGATTTCTCACACCAAGCAAATGTCTTTGAAAGAAGGCTGCACTTTAAAACAAATGCACATACACACACACATTCACACATCATGCCTGCACACTGATGGTTCTGCAGCGTGGACCCACACAGCCAGCATTCCCCAGGCACCCAACACATTTATCTATGAGCACAATTAAGAGCATGAAATTTGAACATGCTGTGTTAACTAAGAAAGTGCTTTTGTTCCAAAGGAAACAAAGCCCCTGTGGAAAAATGAGTTTTTCGGCCTTGAGAGAGCAATGCCAAGGCTCACTGATACCCAGAATAATCACATTCTGCCTCAAATCCCTGCGGCTGGCACAGGTAGAGCTCATTTAAGACCGTCCACTGGCTAACCAGGAGCAGATTCTGAATTGTGGATTCTTTCCATTTCTCTTGCTCAGGAACACAGCCTGGAGTCCACCCTCCACCCTAAAACACCAACTGCCCCCCTCTTCATCATTTCACTGAAGGTACCAAAGTCAGAAGGCTCACCCCCTTGAGGACCCCTCTAAAACCATGCACTCACGGGAGAAAAAAGGGCCACTATAATACTATTCACCGGTGTGTTTCTCAAATGAATCCTCGTCTCCACCTTAAGAGAATGACTAATCAAGCAGTCCAGACTCCAAGCTGTCAGTCAAGCAGCTTCGCTATCTTCCCACCACGGCTTCTTCCTCTAATACCAATTTAAATAATTCACAGGCCTTCCACTGCCATTATTCAAAAAGATCATAATAGTTTCCTCGTGCCCAAAGCACAAAAAATCAATTATTTCCCCACAAAGACTTGAAAGTACTTAGCACGGGGCTGTGGCGAGCTGAGTTATATCAAATTGAAACCACACTCATTACACGGCACACAATTAGTTACCTCTGGTCTGCACGGCCTTTCATTGCGAATAGCATATCTGTATTATTACAGAAACAAGCATGCAAATGCTATTGTTGGGGATTTAGAGAAATCAATAAGACAGTGGCGTGAGCATTTGGTGGCCCGTCACTCAAATCTGCTGCGGGCCAGAGATAAAGGTCTGAATTCAAATTAGCGCAGACAGCCCGTGACATCATAAGTGACACCCCAAATAAAAGCCCCGGCTCCATGACATATGTAATTATTCCTCACGCATTCTCCTCCTTTCTTCTTCCTCATTGTGTATACTTATGTAAGGATGTTTCATATAAAAGGATTAAGAGTAGTTTAATGAGAAAATGTAATTGTTTTTTTTCCCTTCTACATGGCTGTATGTGTGTGTGTGTGTGTGTGTGTGTGTGTGTGAGAGAGAGAGAGAGAGAGAGAGAGAGAGAGAGAATCCAGCTTTTATCCAATGAGTGAGCTAATCGGCATCTCTTCTTTTTCTGTCTCATAGTCCTTGCACACACTCTACCTCTATTTTAACTATCGGTGGTGACCAGGGACAACACAATAATGTCCTTCACTTGACTTGAATTTTGCACTCTAACATTCTTTCCTCCTGCATGAATAATGTGAAGAAGCAAGACTGTTTGCTCCTTCACAGTGCATGTCCACTGTGGAGGAATTATTGCAAACGTCTTTGGTGAACTCTCCGCTAGACCTGACCTGGCCTAGCCCCCCTGTTTGATCCCATAATGGGGCAGGTGAGGTTAAAGGTCATGACCCACTGGGGCTGAAGTGGGGAGAAGACACGGGAGACAAGGGTGAAGCATCTGCAACGGAAGCAGAGGCTCCTGCAGTGACCTGTCACCCAAGTGATCGTCTAACAGCTCTGAGGGCATCCGAGTGCTCAAAAGAGGGACAACAATTACCAATTAGCAGTCTGGCCTCCACTTGCAAAACAAAGCCCAATAGGAATGTGGCTGCTGAAATACCACAAAAGGGAATTAAGGGGGGTAACATTGAACACAGCATACACATGAAGAACAACTGTGTATGTGTTCCTAGCCAGGCAGAGGCATCTGATTTGAGTAGCCTCTTTCATATTCCAGGCTCGGATGCTCATTTTTGAACATTGTAGCCATCCCGAATGTTGCTCTTCCAAAAACAAACAAAGCCATGCCTTTTGCTTGGCAGGGTAAGCAGAGAGAAGAGTGGGGAGGGAGAACATGCCCTTTCCCGGCCTTTCTTTCTTTCTCTCAATATCCTTCCCCCTTCCCCTTTATCGCAGGGGGTTCTGCATTCAATGTCGGTTAAACGTTTGCACAGCCACACAATGGCAGAGTGAGACGGCAGGTGCGAGGGAGCGAGAGTGAGTGAGAGACTGGGTAAGAGAAATGGAGAAAGAGAGAGAGGCTTAGAGCAAGGGGGTAGGAGTAATTTGGCAACTGGAAGGGGGCACATTAATGCTAGTTGGGTCAGGGGGCACACTACGTTCAGAATAAATTTTTGGAAAAAAAAAAAATGCATCTATGTAAATGCTAACTTTTGATCATTTTTGACAGGGACATTTATTAATTTCACAAATAAAAACAAACAAATGTAAATTAACAGCACTACAAAATATACTGACCCCTTAAAATATTGAGCACGCAGCAGGCAAAGTACGAAAGTACAAACACTACTACTTTTGCTACTACTAAATATATTCCACTAAATTAGTACTAATTATTATGCTCTTTATCATTTAGTAAGATGTATTTACGCAAGCCTTGCCAAAGGCTCAAAGCTGGCAGAACATTTGAAGCTACAGAAATAAAACCGACAAAAAGTAGTCCTCTCTATGTTGCATTGAAAATGGAAATGAGTGACTACAAATGAAAACACAAGGACAATATTATTTATTAAAATGGACTGACCCAGGTTTTGGCTATATTTAAATGCTGCATTCAACTAGAGATCGTAACTCGTAATTCCCAACCTCCAACCAGGAAAAACCAAAGAAAATGCTTCTTCAACTCGGAATTCCGACTCCATAACTCAGGATGGTCTCCTTAACTCCAAGTTCAGCAAGTGATATCAAATCGACATAGCTGTGCCCACTATCAGCAGTAAACAAAGTAGCCCATCTTACTTTTAAAAGTTATACTGCATATATAATATATGTGCTTTAGATTAGATATATATATACATACAGACAGATATAATCAATTGTTAACTCACTAGCTACTATGTTGCTAACAAAAGATGAACATGGAAGCATCCTTTTATTTTTAGGTTGAAAATGCTGGGCAATAAGGTGTTCCTTGATAACAATGTTAAGCTTAGGGTATTCGAATTCAATAACCTTCGGTTTCTATTTTCCAGTCTACCTTACATCTAAACAGCAAATAGATGCAGCCTGATCACACAGCATGTAGGTTTCGCGTTGTCAGGCAGCAGATACGGACACAAACGCAGGTGCTTAATATCTTTATCGAGAGAGCTAGCAACAAATCCAAAACGTTAGGCA
The DNA here is from genome assembly GCA_022985145.1 of Pangasius djambal. NCBI lineage: Eukaryota > Metazoa > Chordata > Actinopteri > Siluriformes > Pangasiidae > Pangasius > Pangasius djambal. The sequence goes on from CM040977.1 coordinate 20,715,353, forward strand.
GAGACAAAGTGAAAAAACAGGCAATGGTCAGATGATGTGCAAACAAAGCAAGGCAAAAGTCAGAATCAAGAATACAGAAATGGATCAAAAAACCTGACAGACTATAACAAGAAGAACAGCTTGATAAAGACTGGTAAAGGAACACAGAGCGTATCCTTCTCAATCGGGTGTGTGTGTGTGTGATAGAGTTCAGGTGTGCTTGATCAGTAATCAGGTAAGAGGGACCATGTGTGATGGGAGTTGGAGTCCTTGACGGCCATGTTTGTAGGCCATGTGTGATGCCGACTTGCACACCCACTTAGAGGAATAGCATTGTACAATTAAGCCCAAAATATGCTGCCGCTAATCTGTAAATATGGGATACCTAAAGAAATGATTAATTGTCCTGTAGAGTGTAAAACTGTGTTCTAGTGGAGTCGGATATTTTTTTTTATATCGTATGCATGTGTATTGTGTTCTGAAAATAAATATTTTAAACAGTAATTTGGTTTATTCAGTCTGCATCTTTCGGAAGAATATTCTTTAAAAACCGTGACAGTGTTATGAAATTCTATATTGTGATATTTATATTGAGATTGATTAATATTTTTAGCCATATTGCCCTGCTCTAATGCTAACTATTGAGTCACACATTTAAACATTACAACGTTTCACTTGAAAAGTTGTAATGTTTAAAGCTATAACCATATAAATGCATTAAATTCAGTTAATACTTATTTGGCTCTGCACTGATAATGCAGAGTGCTTAAGCAAAGTGAGACATTGTGCTGTTCGTCTGTGTAAAGAGCTCGCATGAATGCTCAGAGGTTTAAGTCAACCAGATCTACTAAAGCTAGCTAGCTTACAAGCATCATTAGCTTCAATTGTAACACTACATACAATTATAAAGGGGGGGCTATCCAAAATCATTGGTTTACCTTAGTGATAAAAGCTGTATTAATCTGATACTATATGTACTGCCGGCCTTCAAACACTTCAAACAATTTACCACTTTTTTTTTACTGATTGCATTAACTTCTGTATCCAAGAGGAAAGTAGTTACCTAACTCACTCCATCCACTTCATGAGCAACAGGTCTTTCCAGCTTGAAAAAGCGCTTCAAATAATTTACTTGGTTTATTTCATCTTTTGTCCACAGCAGCAGGATTTGGTGAGTGTTTATTGGTTCATTCTTCATTTTTTTTTTCTTTCTGATGGAGTGACGGGTCTCAGAAATATGGCACACTGGTGTTAGTGACATTTCTTCAATAATTGTTTCATCACATTCTACATATATTTGTAATAGTATTTGTAATAGTGTAACAGAAAAATATATTACCTATTGCATCTTTATTAATCACAGATATTTGCTGTTCATCTCTGCAGCTGTCTCCTTTTTTGCACTATCACGCTTTAATGTTCAAAATTGGCCATAGTATTGCAATATTTGAGTGTGTTTGAGTGTATTGGAGTGACTGGGCAGCCACAGCATGCAGCATGGAGGGAGGGACATTTAACAGCCAGCAAAATGAAACTTGACTCAGACTCTATAGACAGCAAAACCTTCGGACGTAGATTAAACCTGTTAAATTATTTACCCATTAAACATGTTAATATAATAATAAAAACTAGCATACACTGGCTGCCCAGGTAACCTTTGCCCAATTCTAAAATATAGACTCAGTTATAGGCTTCAAATTTACAGCCACTAGGCTGTAGTGTTGTGACAGATGGTGCATAAAAGGCGTGTCCATGTTTCGTGTGTGTGTGCTGCCCCAAAGTGCGTCTGCTTATAGTGGGCAAAGTCCATATCAAACCTGCAAAACTGATCATAAATTTAAAATGTTTATTCCAGATTTTGCCATTGTTTTTGTCAAATGCACTTGGAACTTCACCACAAATAAAAACATGCATTCTGGTAAAGAAATAATAATAATTTTAAAAAAAAGAAAAAAATAGGACTATTTTATTTTGAGGAGCAGGAAAGGTTTGTGTGCCCCTGGGTGAGACAGAGAAGGAGAGAGAGTCAGTCCATTTGGAACAATAATGACCGAACATATTAACAGAGACTCAGGAGTCTGCGCTTGACCTCTGCGTGATGGTTCTATTAACCCTGCAGGATGGCAGGGAGTGTCCGGCAAACAGGTTTTCCATTCAGAACTTGCATTTGTCTACTTCTCTCCAGCTAAGAGAAATCAGACCCTGCTGCTCATGTCAACAGCCCCTACTAAAAACAATCCTTCTGCCAAGACCACAGGCTAAACCCAAGACCTTTACTTACACACACACACACACACACACACACACACACACACACACACACACACACACACAGAGCATCACTTAAAAAACAGGACCACCAAAGCACACATAGACACTCATACTCTCTTTCTCTGTACCAAACCGAGTGAGATAAAGAGCAGTAAGATGGCCAGGGGTATGGGCTAAAAGGGGTGGGGGGTGTGGCACACAGACACTTCAGAGCTGTCATTCAGTCACTGCCAAAAAGCACAGCATTGTTAGTTATGGATTGAGCAGCTGCAGGACGTGTTGCGTTGTTGTCCATATCCTTGTCACAAAATTAGCTTGTTTGTATTTATATGTGTGTGGTTGTGAGGGGTTGATCATGTTTTATGATTTATCCTGAGCTTACCATAGCAGTGATAAACATCACAATACATAGTTAATGATCCTATTAAGCTCAACATGAATGTAGTTTAAGTATAGGTTAGTAGCATTTAGTGATATCGGTCTCACCTGTTTATTGTTCCATGACAGTTTGGGAAAAGAGCTACAATAAATTTCAAATAAGGCATAACAGTGCAAACCTAGAATTCCTTCTAAATTCAATTGATTAAAAAACCAACAACTAAATATAATGCTATGGGTTCATGTTTTTAAACTGTCAAGACAACTCATCCTTGTTTTTTCCCCTTGTGTTCCATGTTGAATTCACACTCACTCATATCATCAGATAGACCCACTGTGGTTAGGAAGAATATCAACTTGTCTGTGCTTTGTAGTTCCCCTCAGGCAACTAACTGATGTGCTTTCATGTAGGTATCTATAGCCTATGTTTATTACTTAACACCTGACAGCTACAGCAATGATGAGGAAATAAGCACTTAGCACATTTTGATCCTTTTTAAAGGTGTAACATTTCACATTCAGATCATTGCTGGCATTTTCCAAAAATGTCCTACTCATATAAGTTTCCCCTAATGCCATCCATGCTCAGTTTGTAAAGATCACCACTTGGTGTAAAATAATATAAAGTTCATTTTTTTTTTTTTTTTTTACAAGTGTCATTCAATACTATTTACTTAATTAATCATCTAAGACTTTTAGCACTGAGTGTTACTTATTAACTGTGTGCATTATATACATACCTTTATGTAATTACCAAATATAATGAGTTTGTCATTACATATGTGTAATGACAACAAAACTGTAATAGCACATGAAGAAGATCTGAACGTATGTGCTCAAATGTGGGGCTCAAATTCACACAATTGGGAAGAATGCAACAAAAGCGTACTGCTGAAGTGCTGACACTGTTACTACTACTATTTGTTGACTTATTTGGTTAGAAATAGGTGACCATTTGTATATAAAGGTATCACACTGTACTAAAACATTAAAATAAGTAATGTTTCTTAATAATGAATTACAATTAAAATAAATAATGAATGAAAATGTTTACATTTGTTTTTAAGAGCTTCCTAAAATAATCCTGACTAAAATATTTGCCTTAGGACTTTCTTCCATGTAGCCTGAGGCAGTAAGTAATGAACAGCCAAACATGCAGGAAATGGCTTGAATATGATATTCTATGCCAACCATGTCAGGGTGCTATTCTGAAATGGCACGCATGCTTGACAAGATTAGGTTCAACTAAAAACTTTCACCTGTGCTGATCTCCTTTTGATGCTTAAGCTACATTATATCACAAAATGCTGTGTCTGACATGTCTAGCATGAGTGTTTCTTCCTCAGGCAAAACAAGACTAAAAGAGAACCTGTTTAGGCTACTTGTGGTTATAGTAAGAGAGGGTTCTTGCTATTGTGATTGGCTGTAGGAAAGCCCAAAAGAGGAAACCTATGCCAAGAGCACGAGGGTGAAACATGGCGGTTCAGACACATACACAAATGGTGGCGAGACATAGATCAGGACTCAACAATTGAGTGTCAAAACAAGTTTTACGCAAAGAGTGGTGCCTCAGCCAAGAGCGAAAATCTGATATCAGGCAAACATCTCCAGGCAACATCTGCACTCACACAGAAGATCAGCATAATAACAATGTTTTTTTTGTCAGAGATTTACGCTAACATCCTAATTCTGAGCGAGCTGTCTTTTAAGCTCCTGTTTTGCTGATGCCTGGGCATTAGTCTGCCTTAAATTTGGACCATTTGGAGTGCAAAGGATGAAAAGAACCAGCCCTGTGTGAATATTATCAGTGAATGTGTGTCATCATTTTTTTTTCACCAATTCATGTGTGCAAAGTGGATTACTTTAAAATTAAGTGGAGCAAGTGCACAGATGGACGGGGTTTATGTAATTATTTCAGAGAAGATGCCACACTGTAGCATTACAATTAAGCAGTCTTTTAATACACGTTGGAGCTCTTCTCCCAGTCTCACTAGCACACTGACCTGCTCCTTCTCCTCGCCACGCCCCTAACTGCTTTGATCAACGTTCACGTGTACATGAAACTTCCATTAGCACTCAGGTGGAGCGGGAATCCTTAGAAGTATCTTAATGCTCCTACGTCTCCCCCAGGTATGGACACAGCTGAATAAATATTGTATATATTTTGCAGAGCGAATGAGATATAGGTGTAGCGTGTAATGCAATATGATAAACTGTATTCTGCAGCGGGGCTGTCTGGATTTTCAGTCATGTATCTAAGTGATGTCTTCCATTCTCCGGAAGCTCCATGGGGTTTTCAACTGAAGTTCCAGTTGGGCTTCAGACTTTCTTATTCACTTAACAGCTGTCACTCCATCATGCCCACTATCATTATCCATTAGGCAGCTGGATACTGTCTGGATGAATTTATTTTAAATATTAGTAGCCAACATTCCTTCAAAATAACTCCAGGACCCATTTAAAGCTTAGATTCACCGGATTAATGCAACTAGTCTTCCTCTGAACCCATGTGAACACATGCATGCAAAACAGAGCACATATCAGTAGCCTATCATTAAATCTCAGTCCTTTTGAATAGTATCTCTTTCAGGGTGCTGAAGTGCTGTAATCTCTGTGTGAGCTTCAGGTGATTTAAAGTACCCTTTGTACGTGTCTGAGCAGCCAGGATGGCACTCTGACACTATGCCTGTGAAATGTTGATCATGGAAAACCCCACAGCCATGCACCAGGGCTCATCCTGTTTTAGGACAGGAGGGAGACTGCAGATTGGCATGAGAGGATTAGCAAACAGGCCCAAACATTCCTGTGTAATTAGCACTGGCAGTGACACACGCAAACACATATTGCTGAGTGGTACGTCACAGTATTGACTGAGAACAGGGTGCAAACGCAGCCCCTCTCTGACCTGTAAAAATGGCACTGTCATCACTGACGGAGTCTACACTTACACACAGTATATGTTAATGTAAGAATAATAATAGCGAGAAGGAAATGAAAAAAAGATTTCCCCATTGGGGGTGAAAAGTCCTTTAATAACAATCCATTAGTAATTATGTTATTCTGATATTAGGAAACTGAACACCTGCAAAACCTAAGTCATCCCAATCTACATATTATTCTTCATCCTGACACACGTAATTCAATAGTGTGTATGTCTGCATACTTAGTTTGCATAATATGATTACTTTCTGGCTGTCACCACACTGCAATAACTGACGAGGCTTCTCTATAATGACAGAGAGCAGAAGAGAATCATTTCTCCCTTTTCTTTCAGAAGAAATCTGATTTACCTAGAGAAATTGAAGACACTTGCGCACAGGGTCACTCTCAATGCAAGACTGCCAGACTGCATGAAAAAGACAAAGATGATGATGAAACTATGACCTTCATTTCCGTCTCTTACGAATAAAAAAAAAAAAAACCTCCTCAGTTACTCAGTCATACGACTGATCGCTCTTTTTTTCATCACACACTCAGTAAGTGGGCACAGTTGTTCTCAGGTTTTAACATATTTCATTACCTGAATTTGCTATGAAATTTTGCTATGCAAAGTGAAAAGTACAGCTATAGTTTGCCTCT
>CM040977.1:20735631-20759930 GCA_022985145.1 Pangasius djambal
CTTTGGGCAATCCTCCAGGAGGCTTGGAGTAATATATCAAGTCAATGTTTGAATAAACTGACTGCTCGGATGCCTAGTGTTGTCCCTTATTATCAATGCAAAATGGTCACTAACTAAAGAGGATTTATGCTGATATTGCCCAAAAACCCTATTTTGTTCAGGCGTTTCCAAACTTTTGGAGGGCAGTGTATATATATTGTAGTTTATATATAGTATACTGGATATAGTTGGTCTTACCTAACGTACACTGTGGCAGCAGGTAGGTCTTTTTTTTTGATGATATCATCATTAGGTTCAGGGAGAACAATGTTTGCACTGATAAAGAAGGAGATCGACACGTGCCGACCCCCACTCTCAACCGCCTCACTTACTGACACCACTACCGGCCTGGTCATGGCGATTTCCTTTCCTACAAAACAAACATTACAAGCTTTTAAACTGTACTTTGTCACAAGCATCTCTTGCGTTTAAATTTCCTAATTGTGCTTACCTTCCTTATTTTTCCCTTGCATGAAGTAATAGAGTTTCCAAAAACCATCTTGGATATCTTTGTCTCTGGTGCTTGGAATATCTGTAGTAATCCACTGACTGGCATCATAACGACGCTCCTCAAAACCCTGATCATCCAGCAGAGTCAGAAGTAAATGGGTGCTTACAGATTTAAGACAGTACTGATTATTGTTTACATAAATTGAGACATCAGTGGACAACATTCAGGGGCATACCCTACCTCGTTTGTATTTACAACAGTGTAAACTGGACATTCATGACCATGGCAAAACCAAGGTGCTTCCCAACATCCTCCAAGAGAGAGAGAAGCCATAAAAAGAAGGCAAAACCGTAAATTCATTGTGATCTTCATTCCCCCAGATGGCCAGAAGTTCAGCTTGAATGCTGTCGACAGCTTCTGTCTGAGAAAACAGGCAGGTATAAAAGCTGCATTACACTCTTCCTCATACTTCAGCAGCTTTATCAGGTTAGTGTTATACTCTATGTGTTTTCCTGGCAGCACATTATACTATCCGCTTTATTAATACAGACGTCACGTTCGCAAGATGAATACTATTCCCTAGAAATTCATGTTTTGCATTAGGCAATTCGGTTCATCTGAAAACGATTACGTATACCTAATAATAAGAGAAATATTGCTAATATGAGAGCGTACTCACCTGTGGTCTAACCTGCGACTGCTAACAACACACCTGCTCGCCCAGAGGGAAGAAAAGCTGACGAGAGAAAAGAAGGCGGAGACAAGCTGCGTCCCAAACCACATCATTACTCACTTACTCACTTACTCACTTACTGCAGCCTGTAAAAACCCTTATGTAAATGACACCCAGAGACTCCACTGCATTTATTTAGGCACTGAAATCACACTCGAAAACTGTATCTGGCTTTATTTTGGGATCAGTCCACAGTGAATTCGAACTGTATTTAGACAATGTAATTGTTTAATTATAGAAAATAACTGGAAAATTTATGTTTTATTTGTGAATGAATTATATTTAAAAAGTTTAAATGCAAAAGAATTTAAAAGAGCCCTTTACTGGCTTGGCTCATGTTGATTCTGACCTACATTGAATGAATGACTGTATTCAGGGGGAACGGGTGGCTTAGTGGTTAGCACTGTTACCCCGTACCTCTGTGATCTGGGGCTGGAATCCCACCTCCACCCCTGTGAGCATGCTCTCCTCCCCCAGTCCAAAGACGTGCTGATTGGCATCTCTAAATTGTCCGGTGTGATGGGTGGGTGTCCCCTGGGATAGGCTCCCTCTGTAGGATAATTCCGGATTGCAGGCTATTGAGGATTAAAACTTCATTCTTAATTCCCCAAATTTTTTTTACTACAGTACACAACACATTCTTAATGCCCCAGGTGTTTTCAAAAGTTACTACATTATGTATCACATATTACTTAGATTATTTATTGTAGGCAAATTCTATACTGATTTGTGTATTAACCACCCCTTTGAACAGTCCTACCATGCCTACCCTACCCTTGCCTCTGTATGAGGTTTGAAGAACCATGAAGAACCACTACATGTCTTCTGCTTACAGTAGATGCAGGTCCTAATATGAACAGTTTTAGGCTAAAGGTCTCTCCATAAGCCTGTTCATAGATTAAAAAGACCAGTTGGCCGAGGGCAGTGAACAAAGAGATGGAAAAGACACTCTGGTAAATGACAGAACGAGCATCCCTTTACACTACATCCCACTACACTAGGACCGAGATGCGCCAGGTGTGCCAGAGAGAGAGAGAGAGAGAGAGAGAGAGAGAGAGAAACCTTTGAGGTTCAAAACCATTTATTTTATTATATAAAAAATATTACATAAAAACATCATTTTATTTCATTATATGAAGAGAGAGAGAGAGAGAGAGAGATGGATGTAAGGTGCTAAATGTATTTTTTTTACGCTATGCACACATTAACCACCTCATGAACATGGAATTTGTGCTCCAATTTTTGTTTTTGTGTAAAATTTCATTTAAATTATGTGCTCGTTATTTATTTATTTAATATATATTTTGTACATTGTTGTCTATGTGTATGCGATATCCTCATCTTCTCGGTCTTTGCATTATTAAAAAAAAAATCACTTAAAGTGAATTTAAAAATTCACTTTTTTGCGCAATGCAAACGGCAGATGGAGCTCGATAACAAAAAGTCCTGGCCATCTCTATTAGGATGAAGTGGGCGTGTAAGACTTTTGCGTGTACGTTTGTGTGTGTGTGTGTGTGTGTGTGTGAGAGAGAGAGAGAGAGAGAGACTGGGCTTGTGCACCGGTTTGTGTGATGCTGATGCTTGGATGTGTGATGCTGTAGTGGTCAGTGTCGGTCCTCCATGGCGGGTTTAGCTCTCATACTCAGCGCTGAGATGGAGACATGACCGGAGAAACAAGAGGAAAGGACCACGATCTCTTCCTTAGAGACGGGCTTTAGCCAGCTTGAGGAGGAGCAGACGGAGGACGAGTTCTTCCCGGCACTCTCAGGTTGCAGCTGCAGGTTTAAACGGAGCGCATGCACAGCGCTGCTAGTCTCACTATGAGCGTCTCCTGATTCGGATCCAAGCAAATTTCTGCAGAGCGTCTGCGCCGGGCGGCTTGCGTCTTGTATCCACAGTTCGGCGGTAGCGGGGCGCTTTCTGTGCGCCACTGAGTTGGTGAAGGTGATGGAGAAGCCGGCCCAAGCCCAGCTGCAGTCAGGGGCAGCCAAGAGCACGGAGAGCTGTACCGAGGATTTGTCCAAAGTCACGGATCAGGAGCTCATGAAGTGGAGTAAAGACGATCTGGTGCGGCGGCTGCGCAGAGCCGAGGCCGAAAAGATGAGCGCCATAGTGGAGCACGGAAACCTGATCCGAGAGGTGAACCGCAGGCTCCAGCAGCACCTGAACGAGATCCGGGGACTGAAGGTAAAACGCTGCGGCTGGGGGGTATACACCTTTTAAGCTTCCCAGTTCTACCGTGTCGCAAAGTACCACGTACAATTAAAAAAAAAAAAAAACTTTTTCATATTTGCTGAAAAGCAGTATGGTGATGGCATAGGTGCACAGTAAAACCCCACTGTTAACGCCTACAGTGTTATAATGAACTATTACTATGCTAAATTAAGACCTGATACATTGAATTAACAAATATAGTGCTGGATTTACATGTAAATGGTTCCTTATAAACACCAAATTTGTTAATTTAATCTTGCTTTAATATTCCTTTAATAATATGTTGGATAAGATGCTATCCTCATTCATTTTCTATGAACAAGTTTTGAGACCACAGAAGATGCAGAGCTGAGCAAAGATGAGTCAATGCCTGGATCTCAGATTACTTAACATTCCAGAGATGCAGGACATAGATGTTTGAAAGGCAGCAGCCCAGTGGTTATGCCAGGGACCACAGTGATCTTGGATGTTGGCCTAACCTAGAGGTCAAATGTTCTTTCATTGCCATTATGTACTGGGGCGATGCATTTCAGAGCTGGTTTGTGGATGTTGCAGTATAGTGTCTCTATACGCCCCCCATAACGACATTTACCACTAGGGCAAGAAAAAAGGAATGAAGAAATGATCCTTTTGTGGAGAAATAAGCATTAAACATTATTTGGGATCAAGTGATAGCAGCTGAACATGTTCTGGCATAACTTTCATTCAAAGTGACTTGCATTTTAAGGATCTAACCGTGACCTAACAGTGACTCTCAGTGGCAATTTAAATTCTGGGATTTAAATTCACCACCTTCTGGTCACAAACATATCCACTGAGCTACCACTGCCACAAGGATTGCAGGAATTCATGCAGTTCCTCTTCTTGTCCTTGTAGTATTAATGTTGACTTTGGTTTTAAAGTCGCAATGAGCCATGCAGTTTTTTGTACTTATCACATTTGTATCACGCTTTTGTACTTATCACATTTGTACTTATGTTACTCAAAGCTGTTTTATGGACATAAGAAGTAGGGTCTGGAGAACAACAGAATATTAATTTCTCTGTTCAGTATGCAGTGCATGTTTCACTCCTTCTGTTTGTTGCAGTGTAGTTATGATGCTCACAATGACTTTGGTATCACACAGGGATTGCCCTTTACTTTATATAGATGATTAGTCATTCTATTTCTTTTTCATGCAGGAGGTGAATCAGAAACTGCAAGAGGATAACCAGGAGTTGCGTGACCTTTGCTGCTTCTTGGACGATGATCGGCAGAAGGGGAAGAAGGTGTCAAGGGAGTGGCAGCGCCTCGGCCGCTACAGTGCAGGCATTATGCGTAAGGAGGTGACCCTGTACCTGCAGAAACTGAAGGAGCTGGAGCAGAGGCAGGAGGAGGTGCTGAAAGAAAACCTAGAGCTGAGGGAGCTGTGTCTGATGCTGGATGAGGAAAAGGGCTCTGGAGGCACAGGAGGCTTGCTGAGCACTGGAGGTCCAGCAGGCTGCAGGAACTCTATCGACAGCCAGAGCAGCCTGTCACATGCCAGTGTGCCCGGGCCAGGGCTGCTGAGGGACGTTGGGGATGGGAGTAGTACTTCCAGCGCAGGCAGCACCGACAGTCCTGATCATCTGACACACAAGCAGCAGCTGCTGGCTGGTCCAGCTGGAGGCAGTCTTGAGCATGTACACAAACCCCGGGCAGGGGAGGAGATGCCAGTTCCAGAGCAACTCAGCCGCAGAAGGAGCACAAGTCCAGAGTATGCTGCCCACACCTTTCCTCAAGTGTGCCGGCCTCGCTGCGGCTCCTTCTCTAGCCCTGATCACAAGGGCTTGCGAGGTCTCAGCCCTGAAAAGCTTGGCAAAAGAGGCAGTCCAGAGCAGTTTCCAAAGCACTTGCCAGTGTCTTCTCAGCCTCCTGGTAGCCCTGACCTCTTTCAGAAGCACAGGACAAGCATCGGGAGCCTTTGTGGCAGTCCAGAGCCTAAACAGATAATGTCAGGGACTCCCGAACATCTGCAGAAGGGTCGTGTGATTGCAGGAAGCCCTGAGATGCTAAGGCACCAGTACAGTGGCAGTCCAGATCATGGCAAGTTTGGCAGCCCTGGGCGGGATGTGGCACAAAGGAGGTCAGGAGCAGAAGAGCTGTCCCCACATCACCGGAGCATCTACAGTGGTATGAATGGTGGGTCTGACTGGAGCCTGCTGTAGCACCCACACATGGAGGCCCGTTTCAGTACACTACATGGTCACCATGGAGGGAATCAGTTTCAAAATATAATGCCCTATAGCCAGGCGCTAAGTCATCTTATACATTATGCAATGGTCTGCATTTAGTTTTTGCATTTAGGTTTTGCTCACTCAGCTCACATGGGGGCCTTGAGGAGGTAGAGCAGGGCTGGTAAAGGCCGGTGGTGTCCAGTCATGGTTCTCAAGGGCCGTGGTTTGAACAGGCTTTAGCTGCTACCTGTGCTATTATTTCTTGGAAGCCTTTTATGCACTGGAGCTCAACAGAGGGAACTGTAAGCAGTTACTCACCATAAAGTACAGAGGCACAACAAAAACCTGAGGACAATACAACCCAGCAGGACCAGGAGTGGACACCACTGTTTTTGCCATATGTTTCCAGGTGAGTGGCGTGGCAAATTGAAGACTATAGCAGAAATAGTGCTTGAGCAGTTGCAGTGATGAGAAACAGGGTCATCCCTCCACTCTCTTTTCTTTTTCCAGTCCTGCTCTTTATTTTCATACAACACCACCCTCATACAGGCATACCTCAAGAAACTCAAGCTCCCATTATGGGAATGTCTGTAGTTAATGTTGAATACTTTCAAACTGAATTTGAGGCACACGTTAAATCATCACAGTCAAGCTTTGCTACACACACCTATATCCAGTAATATGTGAATCTCAAAAACAGATACATACTAAAGGGGTAAAACACAGCAGAGTCCACTCATTTTCATTCATCATTAGTATTATGGCCAACCACTGCTGCAGGCTATTTTAGGTGTCCTATGCTACGTTTATCCATGTTTTTGATTAGTCCTGAAGCTGTTGCAGAAAAAAGTCATAAGTGAATAAAGAACAAATGTTTCCTTACGCCCTCATACATAAGAACACATAGGGTTGAATAATATCGACAAAACTTGATACCAGTGGAATGCAAAAAATGCAATAAATAATTTGAAACATCATCGGAACAGTTAGCAGTTCTACATGACTGAAATGTAATTCATACCACTTTATACTATATGCATGGTAACGTGACTACACGTTGCTGACAAAATCATATTAAGGTATAAAGCAGCTTCCTGTCTGGTGCCACTGAATGATCTAGAGCCTCTGCCTTTATCTTGATTTACCTTTGTCTCTTAGTAAATGGGATAATGAATGTGTGCAAAGAAAAAATATCAGCTGCTTCTGTTGGTGTGTGGCAGGAATTCTCTCCAGCAGGAGGCTGCTAATGATTTTCTGAGCAGGGAAAGTGCTGATTTGTGGAGCTAGCCAAGGCCATGGGACACTTCCTGAAGCAGTGTTGTTTATCTTACCTTGCATTTCAGAGACAAATAACAGCAGTTAATTAACACCTGATTGCATTTAGTTGGAAGGCATTCCCAGATGCTCTGCAGTGACAGATATGTCTAATGTCTAACGAGAGGGTTCTCACTATGATGGAAGTTTGTTTTGACTGTGTCCAGTGGGATCTGAATATAAATGTTAAAATCTGACATGTTGAACATAGAAGCTGAGATGGTAGTTGGCTTCTAATGCCTTGTTCACACTAGTAGGAATACACTGTTGTAAAAAGCTTTCCTGCCCTAACTGCAACTCAGGGATGATAGTAAAATGTCTAATCTGAGCATGTGCAGATGTGAGGTACCTTAGAAAGGAAGTTTATGCAAACCGTGTGCTTTGATATGTTGCTAACAAAACAAGGCTAATTGAAAAATGACTCTTTCTATGGTCACTAAGGGCACTAAGTATGCAGAGGTCAGTCGTACAGTAGTGAATACCAAGTACTATTAGTCTTGAATGTAGGGGTACTGCCTTTATGTTTTTTCTGTAGCTATCATAAGACCAAAGACAGCATATCTGACTATCTGAATACAGTATAACTCCAGTTTCCCTGTCCACACCACAAAGACTCTGTTTCAGGCCAAACCGAAGAAAAACGTCTACCTTTAAAATGTATTTGTATTAGCATTAGTTTTCTTTCTGTGTCATTTGGATTTTCATCCTTCCATTTTCCCCTTCTAAGTTTTAAATTTACAAATCCTATTAAACTGTTCCCCAGACACTGAGTGACTTTCTTAGGTCCCAGCCACTATCCCCACCCAACACTCTCTCACTTCTTTAATCTTGAGCTTTCTCAGACGTGCATTTCCAGAAGACGCTCCCCAGTGAGGCCAGTCAGTCATGCATAAACAGTTTCTGAGCTGGCTCCTCCAAAGATATAGTATAGTAATCTACAAAAGCAATTTTGTACCTGTACTTGTTTGCTCTAATGGAGGTTCAAACAAGAGTGAACAGTAAATTACCATGTGTCCATGGTTAGTCCAGATGGATTATTAAAACAAAAAGGATTGGAGAAATTTCTTTTTTTCCTGCTGTATTGAGCATGTGAATTTTTCAGCTGGGCTTTTGTTTTGCACAGCCAACATTTTGCTGCAGTTAGTACAATTAAGTGATTACGCACAAGCAAGAATGTTGTTATACTGAATATCTGCAGCGCTGTGGTTTGCTGCAGGGCGAGTGCTGTAGGTAATCACAGCCGTACTGATATTCAGTTCATCTGCACGATTGCGAGTGCGATGTTGCTTTTATACAATAGTTCTATAAACAAGTATTTAATAGTGACATTTTGGACACAATATGATCAAATATTCTGTTTATTCTTGCTCCGCTAGAAGAAATAAATCCTGAAGGTGCCAATGCTCACGTTATAGCATGTTGGCTAGCTCGCTTGCTAGCTCACATTGATTTGTACATTCCCTTTAAAGGTGCTTTCGTTGAAATTGGTGTCCCTTATTCCTTTTTATCTTCAACTAACTAGCTTTCCTATTTTAAGCCAAAAATTATATTTCTGAAAAGGTATTGTTTGCCATGTCCGCTGATGATGTCGCTATAACACTACTATAGCAACCGCTTCGAACTAGGAAGTGGAATTTTACGTGGCGAACACAGACAAACGGAGTGATACATACAGTAAAACATTCCAGTGCAGTTATAGGAAATACAGGCACTCTTGGAATGCTGCTCAACCAATCAAATTAGTGGACCGAAACTAACTGTTGTATAATATTCAATATACACTATATGACTTAAGGTTTATGGACACTTGACCATCGCACATTACATCGCACATCTTTATTTCAGCACTAGTTCATATAGTATGCGTTATGCAGCAGAAGAATGAAGCAAAGCCAATGCAGGCAATCATGACATACTTATTATTTAATTCAGAATTTATCATGATCCCAGTTGTAGGCCTTACTCTAGACTTAGTGCTGTTGCAGCTTTGTGGGAATGTCAGGCCTAGTGTTTATGATTGTGTTAGAATTTTAGTTTAATCACTGTAGGCTCTTGGTCAGAGTCAGGGCTAGGTCTGCCTAGATCATCTCTCCACTCAATCTCCCTTACACTGTTCTCTGAGCCCCAGGGAGAGCCAGAGACTGAGCCGCATCTTTCTCGCTCACAGAGGACACCACTGTGACCTTGACCACACTCCAGCTAAATATAACTGTACAAACCAGAACTGGCTTCAAATGGGCCTCAGTATGTGTTCCGTAGGGTCTTCTTCTGGCAAATCTTAAACTGTCTGTCAATCATATGGCCTGACAGTGCCTGATGTAAATAATAAGCAACGCTTTAGATACGCAGCATTTGCATTGCTAATGTGACAATGTGTAATAAGCCCTGTTTGCAGTTTGCTGACATGGCCGTACATTTCACTAGGAAATGTGAAGTAGGATTTGTTTCTGCATTTTTGCCTTTAAGTTTAACCAGAATTTAATTAAATTACTTCCTTTCACTTCTCATCAGATCAGACTGGTCTTTGTTGTCCGTTCCTTTAATTCAGACGGTGAAATCCATTTGCGAGAAGGAGGCCTTGCTGTTTGCATTGTGTAACAGTTATGTATCAGTTACCAAAAGAATTGTTCTCTTCTGCTAAATTAAATTTAGCAAGCTCTTGTGACTCAGACCACTAACTGATATTGAATGTATTTTCATAGTTAGATTTTAAGATTTTTCATTTAATTAAAATTCAAAACGATTTATGGTGTTGTGTGCTGTTACCTGCTTCCAAGTTTGCAGCATGCATGCTGGGTGTAGTACATAAAAATGTCTGCATGCAGTGTGGAGAATGAGCCTTATAAAAGAAACTCATAAAGAATGGATACATGCTTCAGTGGTCATTGATTATTCATTAGCTCAGGAGTAAGCATTTGATTCAAGGCCTTACTTGCCTCATCATAAGAAACAGTTATCTTGAATACTATGGGTTTAATTTTTATGACATAACACTTTATATAAGGGCTGTCTATCTAACACCCTCATGCCTTCAAGATGCCTTGAGTCCCATCACCTTACTTGTGCATGGTTGTATTCATTAAAGCCAGTGATTACTATATGGACAATAAATATGCTGTTATCAGAGTGACATATAAAGAAACACTTATTTGCAGATATGTTTAAATATCATATTGTGAAATGACTAAAAATAATAATTCTACAAAAAAATTTCTTCCCAAATAACCATTGGTCTGTTCAATCCCCAGCCAAGCTGCCACTGCTGGGCCCTTGAGCAAGGCCTTTAACCCTCAAATGCTCAGTTGTATAAATGTAAGTTGCTCTGGATAAGGGTGTCTGCCAAATGCTGTAAATGTACTAATTTCTAATTAAATTTAAAACTAACAAAGAAAATATGTTTATGTTTTGTTTGAATATCAAACAAACAAATGGGTCCTAAATGTGATATTTCATGTAAGTACATTATCTAACAATTTCCAGCAAGCACTAATTGGAATCAAACATGTTTATGGATGAATTTTTGGGAATATAGTGCACTATGTGGGGTCTATATATATATATATATATATATATATATATATATATATACACATACAATTTTTTTTTAATTATATGAGTGGAAGGAGACTGTTTTACATTTCATATAAGAGATCTACATAACACATTTCAGTCAGGTAAATGTAAAGGCAATGGTTAGGTAAAGACACAGAGCCAGGTCACTTTTGAAACATTCATGAATACCTTTTAAAGTGTTTATCCTATATGTTATGAATAAGTTATGTTGACTCCTTTCGTATGTGTGTTACCGTTTGGGCCAGGTTTTAATTTACTCAGTTTCACAAATATGGCAGATAATATCCAAGCGATTTTTTTCACCATATTTTCATATGATGACAAAAAGCATCTTTCCCTTATAAAATCAAGAATTAAGCTAAGATGCTAAATTATTTGCATAAATGCTATGAATATTACATAATTATGTAGTGTAGTGTAGTCAGGTAGTGTGTGTATTGACACAGGTCTGTATTATTGTGCTTATGGTATGTTACTTTGTTTAACTGCTAATATTGGTCAACTCTTAGTCTTTTCCTTGTCTCTTAATGGTCTGTTTAAATAATCCACATCGTGTGTTTTAATTACTGCTTATAGAATACATCTTGCACTTTCCCTGGAAGATATCCCAGTGTGTCAGTGGAAGACCTGTGTTTAACATACAGCCAGAGTGTGGTCATAGCCAAAACCATGGAGCTTTTATGGGAGATATAAGAGTTCGTACTGAGAGGATCACAGGCAAGGCTGATGGATGAGCGAGGGAGAGAGGAGTTATTGGTCAGATCTTTACCCAGAACCCCTGAGTACCTGCTGGGTGTGGGCATGGATTGTGATCAGTCAGTGTAGCAACACTACAAGAAGGGCCATGGTAAAACCGGCTGCTGGTCTCTCTTACGCTAGGGACTACATTAAATAATATACCATGTTGGCATAAAAGTACAAAAATGGCTCTTGTAGCTGAATCAAAGTCTACCTACGATTTTTTTTTTATTTTAACACAAATTCTTTAATGTTTTCATCTATTAAGGCCAGTTATACTACATGACCTAGCATTAAATATGTACACTATCATTTGTCTTTCCTACATTAAAAAAAATTCTATACACAAGGCAGTTTACGAGGTAGCTTACATTATCTGTTTGTGGGAGAAGGTATTGCATCCATGTGGAAAAAAAGGCCAGACTTCCAGCGTACTCAGCTCTTTTGCTGCTGCAAAAACTTATTCACCCAGTGAAAATCACTAGCAATGAGACACCTCGGATATATTGTACATTGCTTTCACTCATGTCAGAAAACCAGCAAGACAGAACCTAGAAAGCCAAGTAATTACTTAAGAAAAAGCAACACATACTTAAAGTATATGCATGGGTGGACAGATGAAATGAGCGAAGCAGCTTGTGCAAAGAAAGCCATCATGTCTGACAAGGATACCAGTGCAAGTCTGGAGTAATGCAGTCTGCATGGGAGACATGAATAGAGAATACTGTATATTCACACTCGGTCATGTCCTTGTCAATTTAAACCAGCTATACATATGATGGCTAGCACACTGATGAGTTATCAATCACACATTAGTGTTTTCTGCTGTGCCATGTGCACCTTATGCATTACTATTCTATATGTGTGCAATTGTAGCTGTACCCAATGACATTCTGTTTCCTGCCTTGAAGGGATGCTGTTGAGATTGATGACTTTAATCTCTTGTTGTGATATTCTCTATAACTCTTATATGGGATTGTGAGCGTAGACCTCTGATTTTGGTTGTATTATTAAATGTGTATCTGTGTGTGTGAAATATCACATATGGTAAATGTGGCTAATCTGTAATGCCTAATGATACACTATATGGCCAAATGTTTGTGGACACCTGACCAATCACACCCATATTTGCTTGTTGAACATCCCGTTCCAGATTTAGTCCCCCTTTGTGGTTATAATAACTTCCCCTCTTCTGGGAAGGCTAGATTTTGGAACGTGGCCATGGGGATTTGTGCTCATTCATCCACAAGAGCTTAAGTGAGATTGTTCACTGATGTCGAGTGAGGAGTCCTGGGGTGCAGACAGCATTCCAATTCATCCCAAAGGCGTTCCACTCCAACATTGGCAGACCTTGTTTTTGTGAACCTCACTTTGTGCACAGGGGCATTGTCATGTTGAAACAGGTCTGGTACCCTTGGTTCCAGTGAAGGGAAGTTGTAATGCTTCAGCATACAAAGACATTCAAGACAATTGTGTGCTTCCAACTTTGTGGCAACAGTTTGGGGAAGAACCACATATGGGTGTAATGGTCAGGTATTCACAAACCTTTAACCATATAGTGTATATCTTCTCTAGACATAATAAGACAAAAATTTGTTCCTTGTTACTATATCAACTCAAAATCTTATTAGCTTACAATTAGCAAGCTTGTTTGTGAACTTTGCTAGCTACTAAAGCTAAATAGTTATGGCTAAAGAGTTATTATTAACTTAGTCTCTAAAGCCAGACCTCTAGTACATTTAATCATTAAATGCAGCCAAGAATCACATGCGTTCACAGAAATAGGCCTTGTGGAATGACATGACCAACCACAGGCAGTTTCCTAAATATCTTACTTGAAAATGCTCACTGTAATGGTGTTCCTAATTTCTTTTCCTTGTAGAAGTTCATGTACATGGAAGTGTGGACAGCCAATCAGATTGCCTTCTGAACATCCTGAAAGTTGTGGTCAGAAAAGAGTGCAAAAGTCAGACGCTTTGGGTGCTATGGGTCTGAGGCTACGACTAACATTATCGTAACTTAGGTGGAAACAGTTATGCATTTTAGGCATGCACACCCCTCTTTTTGTGTAATTGCAAATTTTTATGTGTTTAGGTGAATATAGTGTGGCTATCTTTTGACAAAAGAGTCATGGAGAGATTTGGAGTAATGCAGAAAAGGACAGAGACTGGTACTGTTTTTGCCACAAAAAAGTGCTGCATTTTTGCTCTTATTCTGCCTTTGGTAGCGAGGCACATATTTCTGGACATAGGCAGAAAAGACAGAAGGCTACTCAGGTGTCAGCTCTGTGTGCTTTTGGGCTCAGTTTGTGCACAATGTACACACTGAAGGAGGAACTGAACATCACACAACCCCTAGAAATGGACCACAGACATGTACAGCTATAAGTTATGACTGCACCACATGCTTTATGTGTACAAGGAAAGAAATGAAAGACTAATGATTAGGATCCCTTTCGAAACTACACTCGTACTGCGTCGCTAGACACTATGGGGAAAAGTCCTTTTTCTCAGATGAATGAAGCCTTTACAATCACGCAGTGAAACTGCACGGCCATTGGTTCGTGCAGTGCAATAAAGTAAACCAATGGCTCGTCAGCGGAACTGCACGCGCTGATGGAAAGGAAGCCCACCAGAATGGGTGGAGCCATCTGGCTATATAAGCGGGCATTGCGCCATAGGATCTCAGATCAGTTCTCCTTCAGTGACGAAGATCTTCTCTCCGCTGAGCTATGAGACTTGAAGCCGCTCGCCGCTGACACACCTCGCTGCGGACAAGAGCTATTCGCTTGCACTGTCCTGCTGTTCCCGCTGAGCTTCGAGCTACCTTCAGCGTCTGGCGCAGATACCAGCTCGCCCCTTGCCGCCATCCGGCAAGCTAATAGAGCTAAAAGAGCCTTTTTTCTCTATAAGAGCAAGCGGTGTTGTTGCAAATGCCGCGCCGTCGTTGCAGCTTGTGCAGAACCGCCCTGCACGCTGACGACGGCCACTCAGAGTGGGTTTCCTGCCTGGGCAGATCCCATGCAGAAGCCGCTCTGACAGAGATGGAATGTTCACACTGTGTGAGCATGAGTCTCTCCTCCCTGTGCACTCAGATTGCTTTCTTTTCTGAAAGTGACTCCGTCCCTCGCGCCCCCCCGTTTTCTTCCTCCCAGGGACCTGAAAGGAAAAAACAGCAGGGCAGAGAGGCTCAGCGCCCGGCTGCGAGCGAGCTCACGCTGTGCAGAGGGGATTCTTCTGTCCTCCTTGAGCGCCCGGACCAGTGACCCTCGGCTGATGCGAGCGACATGGTTTCGTTCGGCATGATCGAGGACAAACTGCTAGACGACAGCATGTCTCTAGGAGCGTCAGACGCGGAGGATATTTCAGGCTCTTCCTTCGACCCTGCCCCTCTGCCGTCTACGGATCCCAGCGACACCAAGATGGGGATGGACGCCGAGCTCTTCCGTGTCCTCTCTAAAGCGTTGGAAGAGCTGGGATTAGAGTGGTCCATGCCAGAGGAGCCCACTCGGAGCCGTCTGGACGAATGGTTCCTGCTGGGACAAAAAGGGCTATGAGAGGCTACCTCCGCTGGATGAGTCAGTGGCCGCACACTTCTGCCCGCCCACTGCCATTGGATGGATGGAGAGTGAAGGTCTCGCACCCCTCGAAACCGTGCAGAACAACGTCTGCCCTTGCTGGACGAGCTTACTCCTCTGCCGGGTAGGCGGCCTCAGCTCTGCACTCCATGGCCATGCTCCAGGTATTTCAGGCCAAACTCCTCCAAGTTATGGACGAGTTGGGGCCCGATCCTGCCACTTTTAAGGAGCTGCGCAGTGCGACGGACCTGGCCCTTTGAGCAACGAAGACAACGGACCTAGACATCGGGAGGTCAATGGCCAATTTAGTGGTGTCGGAGCGCCACTTATGGCTGAAACTTACGGAGATCAAAGAGGCGGACAAGGTTCCTTTCCTCGACTCTCCGGTTTCTCCTACAGGGCTGTTCGGACCTGCCGTCGAAGGGTTTGCTGAGCATTTTACTGCTGCACAGAAGTAATCCCAGGCAATGCGACACTTCTTGCCGAAGCGCTCAAGCTCTGTGAGTGCACCTGCTCTGACTGTTCAAAAGCCTGGGCCTCCGCACCGCTCCCGCTTGGCCAGACGCCACTCATTTCTGAGACACCAAGGACCCCGGCCCAAGCTGACGCTGGATCCTCCGCCTCAGGCGTCATCCTGATCTACTAGACAGGAAGAGGAGGCGGCGAAGTCTGGAGGCCTCTTGGCCTCCGCATCTCCAGTACTAAGGTTGGGCCTGCTTCGCATGAGACCCCTTCAGTACTGGCGTCACGTTTGCCTTCGTATCAGGGTGACCCAGGGCTGCGTAGCAGCTCTGGCCCCCTGGAAGGACCCCAATGGTTCAAACAGGGCATAACCATGGGCATTGTTCACAGAAGGAAGGTTGTCTCGAATTGATGCTTCCAACACGGCTTGGGGAGCTCTTTGCGAGGGCAAACTGGCCTTCGGCTCCTGGTCGGTCGCAGTAGGTCGGCTACACATCAACTGCCTCGAGATGACGGCAGTATGTCGAGCCCTTCAGACCTTCTTGCGGGACCTGAAGGGGCACCATGTGCTAGTCCGCTCGGACAGCATGACAGTGGTCGCGTATATAAATCGCCAAGACGGGCTCTCCTCGAAACGCCTTTTCGAGATGGTAAAATGCCTCTTGGAGTGGGCACATCTCAATCTGCGGTCGTTGAGGGCAGCACATGTCCCTGGTGTGCTGAACCAAGGAGCAGACATGCTATCTTGGAGCAACGTTCCCTCAGAGGAGCGGATGCTCCACCCGCAAATGGTTCAGAAAATCTGGGAGGTCTTTGGCAAGGCAGAGGTTGACCTCTTCGCCTCAAAAGACAACTCTCACTGCCTGATGTATTTTTCGAAGAGCGAGGATGCGTTGGCCCACAACTGGCCCAACCTCCTCCTGTATGCTTTACCCCCGATCGCTCTGATCCTTCAAGTAATCCTCCTAGTGGCCCTGCTCTGGAGAAACCAACTTTGGTTCTCTGAGCTATTTCAGCTGCTTTCGGCAGCCCCGTGGCCCATTCCCCTGAGGCAGGACCTCCTCTCTCAGGCGAACAGGACAATTTGGCACCCCCACCCCGAGTTTTGGGCGTTGCCCCGTCCACGAGATGCCTCTTTGCCTTTAAATGGTCGGTCTTCTCTGCCTGGTGCGCAATTCGTGGTGAAGACTCTATTTCCTGCAACATATCAGTGATATTGTCCTTTCTACAAGAGCTGTTGGACAAGGCCCTCTACTGTCCCTGCGTGGGACCTACCCACAGTCCTGAGGGCCCTCAAGGGGTCCCCTTTCGAGCCGCTACAGTCTGTGGACCTAAAAATCCTATCGTTAAAGACCGCCCTGCTACTGGCGTTCGGTCATGTGACTTACAGGCGCTCTCGGTGAGCCGAGGCATGGTTACGTTCCTAAGGTGCTGTCCACCCCGTTTAGAGCACAGGTTATCACTCTCTCAGCGCTTCCTCCATCTGAGGAAGACCCGGAGTTGAACCTTCTCTGCCCTGTCAGGGCACTGAGGATTTATATCGAGCGTTCCGCTCCATTCAGGCAGTCGGAACAACTCTTTGTGTGCTGTGGCGGCTGCACCAAAGGGTCTCCGGTCACAAAGCAGAGAATTTCTCGATGGCTAGTTGACACTATTGCGCTGGCATACTCCTCCCTGGGCCTCCAAAGCCCCATAGGAGTTAGAGCCCATTCCACTCGGGGCGTGGCCTCGTCTTGGGCATGGTATAGAGGGGTGTCCATGGCAGACATTTGTGCGGCAGCCGGCTGGGCCTCGCCGTCCACGTTCTCCAGGTAAAAAGTGCTGAGATGGCACAGGATTATTTTGGAACGATTATCCTAGGCTGGGCTGACCTCGGTGAGTTCAGCCCTCCTGCGGGTTTCACCCTTCTTAAACTGGTCCCACTGAGCCTTATTATTCAAGGCTGGTTCATGCCAATCGTTCCACTTTCATGGCACAGCGTGATTGTATTGGTTCCCCATAGTGTCTAGCGACGCAGTACAAGTGTAGTATCGAAAGGGAACATACTCTGTTACTAACGTAACCTCGGTTCCTTGAGATACGGGAACGAGTACTGCGTTGCAGGCCGTGCCATGATGCTGCACAACTCAGAGTCGTCACTTCAGTCGATTTGACCTGAGATCCTATGGTGCAATGCCCGCTTATATAGCCAGATTGCTCTGCTCATTCTGACGGGCTTCCTTGCCATAGGTGCGTGCAGTTCCGCTGCCGAGCCAATGGTTCGCTTTATTGCACTGCACGAACCAATGGCCATGCAGTTTCACTGCATGATTGTAAAGGCTTCAGCCATCGGAGAAAAAGGAGTTTTCCCCATAGTGTCTAGCGATGCAGTACTCGTTCCCGTATCTCAGGGAACCGAGGTTACGTTAGTAGCCGAGTACGATTTGTCACTTGAGTTTCATTCTAATGTCACTAGAGTTTCATTCTAATGCCATTAAAATGTAACTGGTGCATCTATAATACAATAAAGGACTTCACTGCTATCTCACATTCGCTACGGTGTCTGCAGTGAATGGAGTACGATGTGCAGATGTGCAGGATACCTTGGACATAAGAGTTAAGATAAGCAAAATGACTGACCTGTTTAAGACTAATATTAATGTTAATTAAAGTGAGGTAAATAAAGTAAGGTTAAGTAAAGTAAGACTGATATATACTGCTGTATATTGGACATACCATTTTAATAAACATTTTGCAGCAGCAAAGCATAATGGTGCATAAAAGCATAATGCACACACTGTATATCTGCAATATATGTGCAAGCTGAAGGTTTTTCAAATGCTCTGTTTCAGCTCAAACTCACCCACACACAACTCTCTACAAACCTGCAGTATGGGACTCACACTTTTGTGTGTGTGTGTATGTACAGTACTGTGTGTGTGTATATATATATATATATATATATATATATATATATATATATATATATATATATATACACACACACACACCGTACATTCATGCAGTTATCTAATCAGCCAATCATGCAGCAGCAGCACAATGACATATATATATATATACACACACACATATATACAGTTCATTTCTTACATGCACACAACACATTGTGAGTCCTTTATTTGTTTCTGAAACTGATATTCTTTAATATCTTACATTATCTAACAGACCACATCCATGGATGCACAACAAACAACAACCATTCTTATTAAACTTGGGTGTGGTTTATAGGAACCTTTGCAAAATCTGCCCAGAGGCCCAGAGGTCCTGAGGCACAGTGCATAGCTCAGCTGGATGGACAAGTCAGCACCTCCATCCACCACACTCTCTGCTGAGGAAGGAAGCATTTGGCTGAAGGAAATTGAGGAGCAGAGCCAGGTTATTGCCAAAGCAATTAAAATAAATGAAATTTGTATGCAGATGAGAGCTACATTGGACAGAGGGAACAAGCACAAGATAGAGCAGTTGTCACTGTGGCAAGTACACAGGAGGCTATCTGCATTTCTTTATAAATTCCCATCGGCATAAACAGTTTATCCTATATCATCATCTGTGTGCTTGACTTTGACTTTATCATATGGAGACTGAATTTCAAATACAGCGGTCTCCCAAATGATCCTCTTTCACTTTATGGTCATAAATGATTCAAAGCATCAGAAATATGCAACAATTACAGTGTAGATAAGGTGGTTATAGGAGCACAAAAATCTCTCTAAGAAGCAATGAGATCGACTGACTGTGAAAGTCTATATTATATCCTTCACTGTCCCAGTGCTTGGAGTTTCTTTCATTCTGTGTGGCTGCATCTGCAATGCGTCGTGTTTTTTATAGGCTTGTTAGGGCTGTGTGTACATAGTAAAGGTAGGAAGATATTAATAAGTTATAAGTAGTGGTGCCAACAGTTAACACAAAAATCCTTGTAAGCAGATGGAACAGCTCCATCCTAACAGCATTACTGATAACACACGTATTGATTAAACTGATGATTTACTGCAGTCTGCTGAAATGTGTGTATTTAAACTACCAGCTGAGTCTTCAAGCTTAAGCTTCATATAATTGTTATAAAATTAGCATAAGTGCATATCTGCTCTGTAGTCTGGCCCATGTCCATATTATACTGTACAAAACAAAACACTGTCTAGACCTGTAGTGAAAGACATTTACCTTTTATCAACTAATTTGAGGAAAAAGAAAAATTATATTTCAGCAAAAAATTGTACTCAAGTGAAATTATGGATAATGAGTCAGAATCTTACTTAGATAAAAGTGGAAGTATCTAGCCAAAGCTGTATTCAAGTGAAAGTTAAAAAGTTGCTACTTTTAACTGTGCTCAAGTATTAAAAATATAGTTGAGTATTAAAACTTGAGAACTGGTCATATGCATGACTAATGCTACATAGTTTTCCAATGAAATAATTAGAAGTATAATATCCTAGAAATAACTTATATTTACCAACTAATATTTACCAACTAGAATTTGACTTGCTGCCTGGCCAGTTATGCTAGCTACTGGAAGTTACTACTAGCTACTTTTCCACCCATGCTTATTTATTTATTTTTTTAGTTGTTCCTAAGGTATATATAAAAAAATATATAAGATATTTGTACATCTGAACATCAGAACACTATAAAAATGGTTTATTTCACAAATAGATCTGCACAAACTCTACTGGGTTTTAACTCTACTGGGTTTTCTCTGTAGGGGTTGAAATTAACGAATATTTGGAACTTGTTTTTTTCCCCCCAGCTATACAGTGGGGTCCAAAAATCTGTGACCACTAGTGAAAATGCTTCTATTTTACATTTGTTTCTAATTTAATACAATAGTTTTCATTAGAAATTATATTATTGGCAATAACTTAAGTGAAAAGTAGAATCTTTTAAATAATTACATGAATTTCAGAGTTTCTTAGGATTTGGGATGTCTCCTTTTTGCTTTAACTTGAGTGGAGCTGGCATGGACTACACAAGTTTGTGCAAAACCTTATGATTCATTTTAGATCAGATCCATCAGAGTGTCATCTGAACGCCTGCCTCAATAGAAGAGATTAGGCATGAGGAAAATCTGACCTTCTATACAAAGCAGTTAATGTCACAAATTTGCTTACTTTTAAAAAGGGACCTAGAAGTAGTGCAGTATCTTGCATATTAAATATTCAAGATATTGAATATTTACTTTCTTTGTTTTTAATATGTCAACATTTTAAAACCGTCTGTGTATTTACACTTTGAAAAAAAAAAAAAAAAGAAAAAAAAGATGTTCAATGTGTTCAAGCCAAAGTCTGGTGTGACCGCGACTTAATAAATAACAGCACCATTACAACATGACAGAGACCACAGTCTTGCCTTTTTGTTTTCTGTTGGCTCAGAAGATCAAGGTTTGAGAATTCACAAGCTCATCTACATAAAATTGACGTAAAGAGAAAGTAACCACTACCAGAAACAAATGCATCTTTCACCTCACTTGTCTGTTCCCTGTCAGTGAATTTTTTCAGGTTTGGTCTGATCGCTGCTTTAAAAGCAGAACGCATGATTTTAGTGTCTGCTGTAAGCGTGTTAGACCATGTTGTGCAACATTAACTTATATGTCCTCTATTTCTCATTTTCTTTCTCTGTAACTTGTTTGTGCACCTCTTCCCCAACACCATATCACACAGTACTACTACCTACTATGACTACACACACACACACACACACACTTCGCACTTACACTTCACAGTTATCTGCAGAGTGTAGTACTATTCCATATTGATGAACACATTTGTAACCCAGCTTTTCTCAGCAGGTTAGATCAGCGGAGAGTCCTCAAGAGTCAATTTTCCCTTCACAAAAGCCCTCAGCATCTGTTGTAAAGTGGCATCCACTTCAGTTAGAGTAGCCATGTCATTTGAGCAGTAACAGCAAATGACTTTTATTGTACATCCCATTGCTTATGTGGTTCAGGGCTGCTCATGTGTTTGCTTTAGGAATGTGTGCTTTGCACTGACCGAGGAAAAGAATTATTATTTACTTTCTTAATGGCTTTCTTTTTGTTATGAAATCCCATCTTTGAAATGTGGTTGACTATTTCAGAAAAAAAAAACATGGGTTTCTTCAGATGGAGTAGCTGTGATAGAGCAGAAAAAGACTGTAGGTGCTGGTACTGGAAGCTGGGTCAGTCCTCCCTCTAACAATGTATGTGTGTGTTTCTTGATCCTGTTTTTAGGACTAGCTGAGAGTAATAACACTCCCTCCACAGTAAAACATCTCCCATCCCTCAAACTACTCTGTTTTGACAGTTAAAGCTCTTTATGAGAAAGTCTAAGTCTCTGAGCAGAGACTCAACCATGAACTACAAATCATTAGAGTTTACAGAAAATACTCTCAGTTTGATTGTCCTATTTTGGATTTGGCATTTTAAATCCCTTAATTGCACTGACATATTTGTGTACTGTGAGTTCCACTGAAATGCCTCAAACAGAAAGCCAAAAAAAAAAAAAAAACTATGATGCTGCAATATTAAAGAGAAATAAATAGATATTCTTTCACTTTTATTGTTTGGAGAAAGTTGTGGAAGGAAACTCATTAAGTGAGGTTTCATGGGATAGCCAGAGGAGCCAGGGAGGATGTTGGTACAGGTTATGGGGAGGGCTTAAGGTTTTCAGTTTTCTCCTCCATAGGCAGGGTGCTAAGTACTCTACAGAGAGCAGTCAGGCATTTCTTCTAGTGTTGGCCTGTAAAGTAGGCCAACAGCTGCTTCTCCTCCCCATTAGCATTTTTACTTTGAAGCCAAATACCCCCTGTTATTTTGCTGAAGATATTTAATACATTAATATGCATGCACACATTTAACCTGTTGTTGCACACTTGACTGT
The DNA here is from genome assembly GCA_022985145.1 of Pangasius djambal. NCBI lineage: Eukaryota > Metazoa > Chordata > Actinopteri > Siluriformes > Pangasiidae > Pangasius > Pangasius djambal. The sequence continues at coordinate 20,757,779 of CM040977.1, forward strand.
TGCTGATGGAGTGCTTGTTAAAGAGAAAAACAACAAAACAAGAAAAATTTTAAGAAATGTATCATGTTTGGTGCTATACCACAGGGTGGTTTTATGTAATTATTTCTCATAAAAGCTTTCAATGTGAGCAGGAGGCGTGCAGAAGCATGTGTGAGATGACAGATGTGTCCATCCTTTGTTTGTTCTTTGCCCCAAAAAGCCCTGTGATCTCTTCTGAGCAGACTGTACTGTGTTGTATAATGATATGTGTGATATGCTTCTGATTATCAGTCTGTATGTATGTTTGCTCTTTGATATACTAGATGTATTGTGTTTTCATTGCCTTTCTTTTTTCTTTGCTCCAGTAAAAGAAATAAAAATCTGTTTAAAGACAACAAGCTACAAAACCAGCCAGAGAATTGGTATAAGCTAAGCAGGCTTTATGCATGCATGCATTCTACAATTTTTTTTCCTTTTCTCTGCCTTGCCTCTATGCCTTAAACCGTGTTCATTTCTTGTTCGGTAGGACGGGAAACTTTCTGTAGTGCTGACTTGAAAGCCTGCATGCATTGCCTATTCAGTTACTAGATAAAAATTGCACTTGTAGTATTTATCTAACATTAGCTAACAGTAGCATATCATTATTATAATATCTTATTATAATATCTTCCTAATCTTAGATAACAGAACTGAAGCCAGTTGGGCAATTTATCAGTTACAAGTTCCAGATGTTTACTAAGCCTTCTAACTAACATTTGCTGAAATAATGGGTGGGTGTTAGCTGATAGCATGGATTTCTTGAAGGAAGAAAGATCTACCCCACAGGAATCCATGGGAATAAATAACAATGTTTTGTGTTTCTGCTTGGTTACTTACCCTCCCACAAGAATATTCATGCTTTTTCAGTCACCTAGCCCTGTGGGAAGGCCCAAGATAGAGTTCCACACAGCTAGAAGAGCCTATGTGTTTGTTTATTGAGTGACCTGGAGAGAACAGGACAAGATTATAGTAGCAGATGCAACGGAGGAAAAGAAAGAGTCTTCTCATTATAGAGATGGTAGACAGCACGGAAGAATAAAAAAGTTAAGATTTGGACTCTAACAATGTAATACACTCAGCTCATAGACACACACACACACACACACACACACACACACACAAAGTTGATTAAAGACTACTAGTGTTCAGTTTCCATCTGTCAAAACAGGCTTGCTCTATCTCAATCTTACATGCTAACGAATAATCTATTGCTCTACTGCGAGAAATCTGACAGAACATGCTGCTACATATGTCAGTACCCTGGTGTGCATGTGGGTGGGTGTGAAGTTTTCTGAGAAACTTCCGAGTAAGTTCAGAATAAGGCACACACAATGTGAGAGCAGGGGTGTTTCATTAGAGCTAACAACACATGTAGCACCTACTGCAGGCAGGCCCAAGACTAAACACCATTATTTTTCTCCACATGCGCAACTCGACCTCTGTTATCTCTCACATTTTGCTGCTGGATTATCACTTTAAAGTGATGTTCTTAAGCAGGGATGGGCAATGTTTCTGATAAATTGAAAATTTTCTATTTTTATTTTGTATATTTTTGCATTTCTCTGATAGAATTAAAGACTAATACCTTGTGTAACAGACCAGACTCAGATAGAGAGTAAGAGCTTTAATACAAAGTTTGAGCATACATGCTGAAATCACAAACCAATGCAATGTCAGTAGTCAGAGCAAGTAGTAACAGTACAATCCGGCCAAAGGACAGTCCCAAAGAGTAAAATAATAGAACAGGCAAAGGTTTGTATACAGCATAAATGGTCAGTAGGACACCACAATGTTTGGCAAGACTTCACAATGAGTGAGTGACCTTGGGAGACAGTAAGTGAATTTGGACCTCTATGAAGTTGGCACCCCATATAAATAGATTGTCACCAAAACTATACCATTCGTTTGTGCTGTTTGTGCTGTGTTTGGCGTTCAAGATATTAAACATTCTTTTTTTTGGCTGTGTGACGTCACTCTCCACCCCATGTTGTCCAAATCGTATCAAATTGGTGCCGTTTGTTTGTGCTCGATTTGTGCCGGTTTGTGCCTTTAACACCAACCCTGTAATTACTTTCCTTCCCGAGATATAACAAGGAGAATTTTGGGAGCAGTGACGTCACTCTCCACCCCATGT
>CM040977.1:20760030-20794611 GCA_022985145.1 Pangasius djambal
CCTCCTCTAACATCCTTTGTACCAGCACTACCAGTCCTTTTTTTTTTGCCTGGCATGAGCAGGGCTCCATCAGTGGTAATGCCTACCAGCCTGTTCCATGGCAAACCAGCACATGCAATTGCATCACGCAGCTGCTGAAATATATCCTTGGCTGTGGCTGTCAGCAACTCTTCTGTCGAATTGGTCATTAATACCCCTAATGAAAATGGCTAGCTGAGCATTGTCAGTTTTGTCGGTGCCTTCATCAAGCAGCACAGAGTATGCGGTGAAAACTTTAGCTTTGCCACATAACTGATCATAAATGTCACTTGATAACGCGTTAATTTGCTCTGCCACTGTGTTTGCTGATAGAGAGATATTGTTGAACAAGCTCTTCTTCTCTGGACATATGAATATCAGTGACTTGCAACATGCAATCCTTCAGAAATTGCCCTTCTGTGAATGGGTTTCCTGCTTTGGCAGTTAACTCACTCACCACATAACTTGCTTCAACTGCAGCATCAGCATCCTTCTTGGCTTTATAGAAAAGACTTTGCTGAGACGTTAGCCCTCTCTGTAGCTGCGTGGCTTGTTTTCTTCCTCTCATCACCCTGGTACTTCTTATACTGTTCTCTGAGTTTAGTCGAGTAATGGCAGTTGAGATTATATTCCTTGAGAATAGTGACTATTTCCTTGCATATCAGGCAGGTAGCGGTTCCATTGAACTGCAAAAAAAAAATACTGCAATGTCCATCTTTCTTGAAATCGTGTGTGTTCATCATCCACTTTCCTTTTTGGTTTGGAAAGAGACATCTTTGTTGTTTGCAGCCAAACACCAAATAAAGCCCTAAAACCTGCTTTCTTCTTATCAAAAACTGCCTGGGCATGTGTTTTTTACTCTTTTTTTTATTTCAGTTGCATATGAAGGGGTGTTTTAAATTGGTGTGAAACAACTAGAAAAAAAAAATGAAATAAAAAAATAATCATCAGATCTGGGGTGGGGGTGGGGGACAGAAATGGCCCACGGGTCTGTAGTTTGAGACCCCTGCTCTAAAGGCAAAGATGTACTAAGCTGATCTTGAGCAGACAGGAAGGACAGCTTGGTGTTAGTCTTTAAGAAGGCTTTCATTCACATCCCTGTGTGAATAAAAGGCTCAAATAACAGAAAGTTGCCATTTTAATAGTTAAAATGTATGTCCAGAATCTTTTATTCCAAAATTGAATTGAATATTTTGACTGTGGTGCAGAGGTTTATGCAGTAATAAATAAGATAATACAGATAAATATACAGTTCATGGTCTGTGTTGAAGTACCTTAAACAGCTAATAGAAGAATGTGGACTATCAAGAAGGTTCACCTGTACAGTGTACATGATATTTAATACATCAACTGAACTGAAGAGAGCCAAAGCCCCGGCCCCCATCATGTGCACCTTCTACAGAGGCACCATCGAGAGCATTCTGACGAGCTGCATCACTGTGTGGTATGGCACCTGCAACGCGTCCCGCCCAAGGACCCTCCAACACATAGTGAGAGCAGCTGAGAAGATTGTTGGTGTCTCTCTCCCCTCCCTCCAAGACATCTACAGCACCCGTCTCACCCGCAAAGCCCTCTACATTGCGGGTGATCCCACCCACCCGACACACAGCTTCTTCAGTCTGCTGCCATCAGGGAGGAGACTGCGGAGTCTTCAGGCCAGGACCAGCAGGCTGAAGGACAGCTTCATCCACCAGGCTGTCAGGAAGCTCAAATCTCCCCCGGCTCTGCCTCCCCTCCCCTCTTCTGCACCATGCACTGACAAGCTCTGACCCTCTGACACCCCCACTAATTCCCCAGGACCTGCACCAGTCACCTGTGCAGCATTATCCCATGCTCTACCTCATACAGCATTGGACTGTAAACTACCTCTTCTGGCACTTTTACTTTGTCACTTTAACTTTGTCACTTTAACAGTCTGATAAGCTCTTTGCACTACTCACTTTACATCTGCACTGTTTGCACTCTATCTGCTGTGCCTTGTAGATCTACATTTATACTATATTTATATGTATCCATTTGTATTTTTTACATCCTTTTTTTGTGTGTGTGTTATCTGTATGCACCTAGGGTCTGAACATGTGGCAGAATTGACAATAAAGCAGACTTTGACTTTGACTTTGATCAACCACATGCTAATATTAGAATATAGTCTATATTATCCTATTCAGCATGACTTCATATATAAGGCATCACTTTGCAAGTCAGAGGAAAGTGACATTGAGGGAAGCTACTGGATTTCCTAATGACAAGGTGAAACAAGCTTTTAAAAAGCAGCATTAATATGTACTGTCACCTACAGCTAACATGTTTCCACGCTTCTCCTCTACGTATTGAACCTCTTGCTTGCTTGTTCCACTGTTAATGCCAGTGTGCCCTGCACCCTGCCGTCTCTCTCCAGATCCTCTTTGCTGTTTCCATCTGATTGCTTTCAACTTTGTAGCATAAAGCCACTGTGGGGTATTTTATTAGAGTGTAGACTCAGAAGGCAGCAAAAGACAAGCATGTTAGGAATTCATACAGATATGGACTCGGACACAAGCTTCTGAATGGAGCCCTCCAATGTCAAAAAGTACTCCAAAGTCACAGCTCTATTTCTTGTACATACAGGTATGAGAGAGCTGCCAAGGCTGCCTGGTATGGGAGCTCTTATTTATTATATAAACCAAATGCCGTAAAGTTGGTGCTGGTGGAGAGACAATTGAAAGCACGATTGTGTAAGTGTGTGTGAATATATGGCTACATACATAAAGGATTAAAGACATGTTGACATATGACATGCCAGGGCTGGACTGGGACAAAAACTGACCACCTACTGTAATGTACACTCACTGATCAATTTATTAGGAACCCCTGGAGACCTGCCCGTTCCTGCAAATATTTAATTAGCCTATCATGAGGCAGCAGCACGCTGCAGAAAAACATGGCACAAATGAAGAACTTCAGTTAATGTTAAGATCAAACATCAGAATGGGGGAAAAAATGACTTTCACTTTGGCAGGGTTGTTGGTGTCATACTGGCTGGTTTGATTTTAAAATGTATTTATATAAATAATTATAAATTATTATAAATAATTTATTTATAATAATGGACATTGTTGCAAAGCAGCCTTACAGAAATCTGGATAAAGGTTTAAATTCTTCCTTGAGCAAGCCAGGGGTGATGGTGGCAAGGAAATACTCCCTGAGATAACATGGAAGAAAACTAGAGAGTAACTAGACTCAAAAGTGAACCTATCCTCTTCTGGGTGACACCAGATAGTTTATACTATTATACTATTATACTACTGCACAGAAATGTGTTGGAAAAAAAAAAAATTAAGCACCCAGCGAGTGGCAGTTGTGTGAATGGAAACACAGAAGTCAGAGGAGATTGGACAAACTGAAGTCAGAGGAAGTCGGAGGAGATTGGACAAATTGGACTGGTTCAAAATTCCTGAAACAATTCCTGTTTCACATTGTTTTTATTTGCAGAAACCAGACAGAGATGAGGCAATTGATGACCAATAGCATTGCAAGACTATATTGTGTTTGACTATATGGACCAAACATAATTTCTAAGAACTGCCAAACATAATTTCTAGGAAGATCACCACTTGTGAGCAGAGCAGCACCTCAGAATGTACAGTTTTAGCCAGTTTTAGAATGTGCTTCCGAATAATTCAGTTGGTAAGCATATCTCAAAGAAAAAGCATGAGTTACATTACTTTTACCAATAACAAAACATATGTTGGGAAGGTGATGCCTTCAGTCTCACAGATGGGTGGGCATGTTAAAAGTGGTTTTGTAAATGACCCCCAAACATGTAGCTATAATACTATATCAAATCAAGCCATTTCTTTAGTGCAATATCACTATCTTAATATTTAAATATTAAAAGAAAAAAAAGTTTTCTTTCTGTCTACACTGTACCTGTAATTTCACTCCCTGTTCTTGGCTGATTGTGAAGTCTACGCCTATCGTCTGCCACAGTTAGCTAGCTGCTAATTAACTAAGTGGTCACTATCAGTGTTGGCTTTTTCTTTTAGTTGATATGGTGTATATATAAACTATATCACTCTTTTTTGTGCCCTTTCACTCATCTTGGCTGCTTCTTGTCCGTTCTTCAGCATATATACATTCCTTCCTGTCTCACATTGTTTTTATTCGCAGAAACCACAGAGACAAAGCAACCGATGACCAATAGCATTGCAAGACTATATTGTGTTTGACTATATGGACCAAACATAACTTCTAGGAACTGCAGGATTCGCCAGCCACTTGGTTGCATTGCAGGCAAAACAACAGAATGTGCAGGCCAAATCAAGACATCAGGCAAGACAGACCAGGCCAACAGGATTTTCCCCAAATCTCTCAGTGACTAATCCGGGCCTATGGCATGCAATATCAACAAAAGAGCAAGGAACATTTATTTCTGTTCTACACTTTGTAAATAAGTGGATAATGAGACAGTTTTTATTGTTTTTCTTTCTATTTACCGGCACCTGCAACCTGGGGCCTCAATTTGAAATGTATTTATGAAATAATCATGTTGATGTATGATTATTTCTTAAAAATTTATACATGCGCATATGCATGAAAAATACTTTCCTGCTTATGGCCTGTTTACTGACCGCTGATCAACGACTCTTCCTAGAGCTTTCTTTGAATATTCTTATATGGTCAAACACAAGTAATATTAATAGCTGGGAATTAGTAATGGTAACTATTAGTTTAAAATGGAAAATGGTGCTCTTTGTATAATGTGACATTGGTGAGTTTTACTATCCACAGAATTAGAGCCATGGCTCTTTACTATTACCAGATCTTATGTGCTTGTTGAACATCCAGTTGCACATTTATTCCTCACTTTGCTGTTATAATAATCTCCACTCTTCTGGGAAGGCTTTCCACTAGATTTTGAAGTGTGTCTGTGGGGATTTGTGCTTATTTAGCCATCAGATAATTAGTGATGTCAGGCACTGATGCTGGATGAGGAGTCCTGGTGAATAGTCAGCTTTCCAATTCATCCCAAAGGTGTTCAGTGGGGTTGAGGTCAGGGCTCTGTGCAGGACACTCGAGTTCTTCCACTCCAACCTTGACAAACCGTGTCTTCATGGACCTCGCTTTGTACACGGGGCTATTGTCATGCTGGAACAGGTTTGGGTCTTATAGTTCCAGTGAAGGGAAATTGTAATGCTACAGCATACAAAGACATTCTAGACAATTGTGTGCTTCCAACTTTGTGGCAACAATTTGGGGAAGACACACCATAGTCAGGTGGTCAGGTGTCAACATAGTTTTGGACATATATTGCATGTATAAATCTCCATATATATATATATATAAATTTAAAACTAAATACTTCAGCACATTTAGAAAATTCTTTGTTGCTTGTTCACCTATTTTTCTTATGGGGAATTTATTAATATTTAATACATACAAACAACTCTGTTATACATCATTTTCATTTTGGTTTTACCATGTTTTTTTTTTTAACATTCTTATAAACAACATTAAGGACTAAAAGTAAGATCAATACTTGCACAGAGAAAGTTATTTGTATTCAGACTTGCGTTATGAAGCTGTTAAGTTGATTTTTTGGGTGTGCCATTCAGATTATGCAAGTCACTTTTAGTTCACGCCTCTGAGGTTGCTCGAGGTATGCAAGCTTCTACAAAGTCCTCTTTGAAAAAAAAAAAAACTTTTTAAGGACTTTAAAGTGACAATACTATTAATTAAGAGTGTCACATTTATATATTTAATATTGATCTCAAATAGCATTACAGTTTTTTTGTTTTTGTTTTCAGTATGACCTATTGTGGTTTTCAGACAGCGAATGAGCGCAAAAAGTTGTATGCATAATCTTCACATCTTTTTCAAGCCTCATAAATCCTGAGTTGTATGTCACGTTCGAATTTTTTAAAAATTCCTGTGTGGGATTTAGAATGAACTCTGACTGTACAAAACCTTTCTGTTTTTGAGACCATTTTTGAGGCTTATCAGTGGTTTGTGGTGAATGCTCGACTCATATAGGGGTGTTCTCTTTATAGGAATCCATGGCAGAACTATCATGATAGAAGGTATTAATATGTTAATTACAACTATCCTCTCTCAGTTTGCTTGCTATTGCTCTGCCCACCAGTTAATCTTTGCAGTTGTGGTTATATAGTGAATTGCTCTATAACTGCATTATTCATTTCTGAGATCACATCATAAATCATGTTGCCCACCTTGGTGAATACTGCATTAAACTCACACACACACACACACACTGAGCTCCCCACCAGCACTAACTTTAAGACATTGAATTTGAAATAAGAATTCCAATACCAGACAGCCTTGGCAGCCTTCTCGTACCTGTGTGTACAGTAAATAGAGTTGTTTCTTTGGATTCTTTCTGACATAAGAGGGCTCCATTCACATGTCTCTATGTCTGAATCCATATCGCTATGAATTCCTGAACTGCTTGTCTTTTTTTTTGCCCTTAATTTAGGGCTATGATTCTGCACTGAGTTTACACTCTTACAACACACCCCAGTGGCTTTGTTCAGCAGCACTGGAAGCAATCAGACAGAAATGGCAAACAGGACTCGGCATGAGATTGCAGAGTGCAGGACAGAATGGCTTTGAACAGTGGAAAACGTGAGGAAGAGGTACAATGCACAGAGGAGCAGTGAGGAAGCATGTCAAGGACAGGTTACAGTATAGACTAGAGGCGCTGCTTAAAAGATTGGCTTGCCTTGCTATTTTGAGACTTGGCTTCCCTCTCTATTAGCTTTTTCTTAATTTTCAGGTGATATAGTATAATGAATTATAATCATAACAATCTCTCTCTCTCTCTCTCTCTCTCTCTCTCTCTCTCTTTATCTCTATCTCTCTTTTTTTACACACAAAGGGCAAGCTTGCCCTTTCTCATGCACACAAGATAAAAACCTAATCTCAACACATTTTGAAATCTGAACACAAGTGTTGCATTTGTTTGTTTGTTTGTTGCTGGGTTATCTCTGTGAATTTTACTAATATTTAGTACCAATTTTTCATTGTATTTTCACACTGACCTGAATGAATCAACATTAATTACACTGAATACTAAATGCAATGAATTAAACCATTTTAATTAAACCACATTAAAACATTAGAGGATTCTGGATGTCCATTCCATCCCATTATTAACTTATTAACTTATTAGTCACTCATACTAATAAGAATGGCAGATGGGAAGACCAGCTCAGGCCACCACTTGCAACCTTTTGACCTGTGGCTGTGCAGTCCCTGGCCTGACCAGGCCATTTTCCTGCCCAAAGTGCTGTGACGGACTGCAACTTCCTGCATTTACATTGTAATCAGCACCACTGCAGCTATGCTAATCACAGATTAGTGATAGGCTGAAGCATCAGTGTGCATTCCGAAAAGAGCAGTTGCATGGTAGGCACAAAAAAACAGGTTAAAAATAATGCGAAAGATTTAGTGTTCTTTTACCCCCAAAAAACTAATAAAGTATTTTGATCAACAAAGGTAATAAAAGCTGTTAAAGATGCCGTGATACAATTTCACATAGTTCAAAATTTTAGCATATAAATAATAAATAAATAAACAGTTGTTTTCTCAGAAGTAATGGCAAAAAAAATAATTTCTTTGGAACTTTTAAAAATGATTTGTATCTAAAGCTGTGCTGCACTGCCTCAGATGCTAAAGGACTTCATAACCAAGCAGAAGCAGATCCCTGCTCCAATATCTTGACTTTTAAAAGCAGTCTACCTGTTTCACAATCCTGGATTTCTGATTAGAATAATGTATAATTAATGGTGGTCTGTGGCCCCGGGGAGCTAGGCAATGTGGGAAAAGGGGAAAAGAGTCAGAGAGATTTCTGATTACCTGACAAGTTAGGGCCAGAAAGGCTACACTTAGCCCATTAAAGATTTTCCAGTGTGACATTTGAGAGCAGCTTCCACGTCGTGCACTACCTCACCATTTCTCTGTTCACTGGGCATCAATTTAGAGAGCGAGAGAGAGAGTGTGAGAGAGAGAGAGAGAGAGAGAGAGAGTGTGAGAGAGAGAGAGAGAGAGAGAGAAGTAGGGCGGAGAGGGAGAGGCCACCAGACAGACACACTGGCACAAATGGATTTCATTCATTGAGGTGAACTGTACTTGGCTGATAAATGCACTTCCTTGAATGTCAGCAAATGTCACTTTTGAAGACATTTACTGTTGCTTTAATAGCTTCCCCAAACTTACAAAGAATGAAGAAATGAAAATAGAAAAAACACAAATGAGAGCATGTGTGTGTGTGTGTGTGTGTGTGTGTGTGTGTGTGTAAGAAGAAGAAAGAGAGAGAAATGGGTTGGGACGTTGTCCCTTCCACATGATTAAGCAATGAGATATATGAGAAGTCTCACACCAGCACAAAGTAGTTAAACTAGCTGGCTGGTGCAGGCAACACTGTAGAAAATCAATTGGGGAAGAGTAGAGTAGGGTAGAGTACAAAAATATCAATTTATTAATAATAAATAATAAGCGTTTAAACTTATAAAATCATAATTTAGCATTGAATGCAAAAATATGGGGGAAAAAATTATCTTAAGTAAATGTGTGAAATTTTGGTGTTAAACTCATTTTATCTGAGAGTTCAGAGTCAAATTAATTTTCAGTATCGTGTAAGTGCAGCCTTCTAATTGTATAGTAATAGACGGGGCAGAAATGCATATAAAGAACCTGATTATGTGTTTATTTTTGATATTATGGAACCCATTGTCATAAATTCACCCATTTATTGTGTGATGCACTTTACAGCATGACTAGCTCTCCATGTGTTTGTTTTTTTTTTACATTGCCATGTGCCAGTGTTTTGGTCCTGCCTCTGCCCCTGTCTTGTCACAGGTCTGCTACCTAACGTGTGCATCTGTTCTAAGTTCATCCCTTGATCAGTTTGTCTTGCAGTGTGCATTTTTGAGCCTTAGTTTCCCGCATTCCCTGTTAGATGTTTCCAGTTTTACTTCCATGTTTAGACCTGTGCCTAACTTCCTGTTTACGATTATGGATGTACCTATGACTACCTTGTCTGTCTCTACCTTGATCCCTGCTGTGTTTCATGACTGTGATTCCTGGATTTCATTTAAAAATCCAGAGCACATAAAAAGAATATTTTATGCACCTGCCTCTTCTAACACATATTCAACAAAAGATTAAATAAATGACTGTATTTGAGTATTCTGGTTTAAAAAAACCCCAATAACAACAATAATAACAACAGCCCTTTATTTTCATGCAATCCAAGTAATCTTTACATTATTTAACTGGTAGCAAACTTAATATATTTGTTTGAATGAACCATGTTTTAAACTGAGCGTATTTTGGACTATTGGACTTGCATTATTTAGTTAATTGTACCTGATTTTATTAAGTAGACTTTACTAAAAAAAAAAAAAGGTCTCTAAAATTACTTACATTTTTAGTGTAGTATTGTTGCCTCACTTATTTTAAGGAGATGCCACATATTACCTGTGCTTTATCTGAACCAAAGCAAGGAGCACACTTTCTAGAGACACTTGTCCCACCCATGCATAACACCACCAGTTTCTGTAATAAACTACACTTTAATAAATAAAGGATATTGGTGTTGTGATGTGTGTGGTTGAAACAAATGCATCATGAAGCAGAGATGCCAGTGCTTAAGGAGCGCTTCAAAAAAAAGTCCAAGAAAAAAAAAAAACACAAAAGGGCTTCTTCCTCAGACCACAGTGACAAACATAACTATAATTCAGAGACATAAACACAGATAAGCTGGAGCACTGGCATTTAAATGATTATGTAACTAAATGCAAATTGAATGTCATTTTGAAGATGTTATTCACATTAACAATATCTTCTAAAGGGCGGCACGGTGGCGCAGGCGGGGGGAGCACTGATGCCTTCCAGGTCCCCAGATTGATCCTGAACTCGAGCTATTGTTTGTGTGGTGTTTCTGTGCATGTTCTCCTCATGTCTCTGTGGGTTTCCTCCGGGTTCTCCAGTTTCCTATCATGTCCTAAAAACATGCCAGTGGGTGGATTGGCTCCAGTAATTGCCTCTAGGTGTGAATGCATGTGTGAATGTGTGTGCATGGAGCCCTGTGAGGGACTGTTCGCCTATTCGGGGTGTGTCCCTAACTCGCAACAAGTGTTCCCAGGATAGGCTCCAGATCTGGAATCCGTGACTCTGACCAGGAGAAAGTGGTTACCGAAGATGAAGGAATGAATCACTTCCAAAAAAAATTTTTTTTGTCTAGATCCAATGCTTATGTATCAAAAATAATTATTAGACAATGACATTAATATTTTTAATTTACCTTTGTAAATTTGTTAACATTAAGGGTGAATATTTTAATGGTTTGGATTTCTACTTTGTTCTTGTTCACTAGTATTATGAGTACTACTATTTAAAAAAAAAAAACTTTCAACATTCATAATCAACACAAATACCAGCAAAAGTTCTCCAATGCATGAAGTTCTATAAATATAATTTACAGAATATTATGTCATTGTTTTCAAGTATATTAAGTATGGCTGTACATTCAGGTGAAAATGACGAGGTTGAGACCAATGTTATGCTTTTTAAAAACGGCATACCTTGAATAAAATAATGATGATAAAGTATGGTTGTGCATTCAGATTGAAGTCTGATGTTATGCTTTAAAAAAAAAAAACATACCTGGCATACAATGCTGGCTCTACTTAGATGCTTTTGACCTGTGTATGGCTCCTTATGATGGTTTAATGCATGCGGTTGTAGCCTGGGCAACCCCACTTCAGTCACATCCATAAAGACAGCCTACGCGCCTCTGATAATCCCCATTTCCAGTAGTTGCTACGGTTACAAATTACCTTTGGTCCTTATAACTGGTTCCTCTATGACATCCCACTAATCCTTTTTTTTTACAGAATTTGTTTTTCATTCAGGAAAAATGCTGCAGATATGGGATTATGGGAAACTACATTTTGCTTCTACCTTCTATTTGTTCTGAATGACACAGATCACATTCCACCCCCCCCCCCCTTGCAGAGTAAAGTAATGTCAGTTGTATTTAATATGAGAGACAGTAACAAATGCAGACAGAATTTGTTAATAGTGTCACAGAAGGCAAAATTATCTGCTTTGTCTTGATTTCCCAAAAACAAATTGTTTGAGCTGAATATAGTCAAAATTATTCTCCTAGACATTATTTCTTTTTTCATAGTGTGTGCACTCACCTCTGTGATCATGTATGAAGAGGATGTGCAGTGCAGGAACAAGGTCGGAGGTGGGAAGGGTGGGAATATACTGCACTACTAAGTAGTAAAGAACAATGACATTTGGTTCATCCATTCTTCCCTGTGTCCGACTGCTGGGGTCACTAAATATCACCTGCAGCTCAGCCAACAATAGACCTTACACCAACGACACAAATCGTAAAATATTTAAGTAAATTATAATACTGTAGCATAAAGATTGAAGTTTATCTCCGATCCACCAAGCTTGACATTACTATGATGTGTGGTACAACCAAGGTCATGCCTGGTAGTTGAGAGAGAGAGAGAGAGAGAGAAGGAGAGAAGGAGAGGACATGAATGAGTTTTGATAACACTCAACTTATCTGCCGCTAAATAGACTTGAATGCTTCTTGCTGCTGTGCATAAACAGATGTAATGAGGCTAATGGAGGCGGTATCAAGACAGATGGATCAGAACACACACACCCACACGGACAAATAAAAAAATTGCATGGCATGTAGCCTTGAGTTGTGTTTGGGAATGAAGAGTACAACTCACTCTCTCACTCTCTCTCTCTCTCTCTCCCTCTCTGAAACAGCTTGCAGTTAAGTCATCTGATTAGTGACAAGCTGACAAGCCGAATTGTTGTTCCAGTTTTCATTCCAACAGCCAAAGACATTAATAACTCACTGTCAGTTAGACAAAAGATTTTATTGACATATATACATGCAGCAGCTGGTTATATAATTTATTACACAGATCAGTTTGTAAAACATAAAATTTTTTCCATGGTATGTTACAGGTGAAGAGAACTGTCAGAACCGACAATCATATTTTCAGTCAAAATCTACATATAGGCATTATTTGCTGCAGTTGTTTTCCCTATGAATGAAAATCGTCAGTTCTCAAATGTTACATATTCTGGGATAGGAGGCTAAAAATAGACAAAGACAAAGAACTTGACTGGAGTTCGAGGACAGTGCCTTGCGTGGTTTTACAAAGAAAGACGAGAGAAAAACTTGCAGTCTATGACGTCATGTTATTGTGCATTCCTGTTTGGGCCAATGACATAAACCTATGAAAACAAACATGAGTGCACGGTGGCTAGGGCACATCCTCTTTTAGGAAGGAAGAGGACTTAACGTCGAGAGCAAGAAATGGTATCAACAGTCTCTTTAACCTCGCTGTGAACCATGAACCTAGGACAAGCTTCCAATAACTTCCCATTACCTCTGTGTGACTTATTAGCAGAGAAATGCACCAGGCCATCACGCACACGCTGGGTATAAAACCATAGACTCCTGGGTGAAAAAATGGACCAAGCGCGAAATGGCAAATATTACAATTTTAATGGTCTTAACAACAAATCATCGGTCAGAAAATTAGAGAGCAAGAATTAAACAAATGCACTCCTGAGAGCCACCATTTGCTGGTTTACTTTTGCTGCTGTTTGTTTGGGGAAAAGCTAGAAACAGAGAAATACACTCATATAGTCTTCTTGTACGCAAAGGTAAAATCATGATAATGACTAAAATGTTTGATGTAAAATTCAAACTAACACATGTCTGGGTGTACAGAATTTTCCAAAAATACCTTCTGGAATGTTTTTTTTTTTCTTAAAAGATTAGTCATTATTTGGTTATCTGCCACATCTGATGCAGCCCATCAAGGGCCACAAAGAAAGAAATCAAAAGGAAAGGCTATCCCATACGAAGTTCCCTTATATATTTGTTTAATTCTTGCTAATTTTCTGACCAGTGATTTGTTGTTATGACCACCAAAGCTTAATATCTTTCAATTTTTGATTTGACCCTTTTTTTTTTTTTTTTGCCCAGGAGTGTGCACTACAAAACTTGAAGTTGCCAGCCATCCGGTTTCATCCTGACAGTTCTGTTGTGGGTCCAGTTGTTTTACTGCTGTCCTGAATTTTAAAGATTAATAAAGTATATATATAATAAAGTCGCTGCAATAAATAAAATCAGCTTGTTTATAGTTTTCCCTCTTACTGGCGAATGTGTGAGACCCAATTTTTTGCCAATTAAAGTAAATTTGCGTCTGGTTGCGTATTTGTAGGAATTTGCACGAATTTGTGTGAAAAGTTAACAACATTTTCGGCAAAAGGGGTGGGGTTAGGGGTTATTGCTTTGTAACTGGCTGCTTAAGTCATGTGAAACCAAGCGAAATCGTTTAATGGATGGAAATTTGCTACTTTGACTATGCAGAACATGCCTGATTCAGCTGAAGGTAAATTTGAACTTCCACTTGTAGGCCTGTACTATAAGTAAAGGATGAGAGAGAGAGAGAGAGAGAGAGAGAGAGAGAGAGAGAGCAGTCGGAGATCAGATTTAACAAACCTGGGTTACATTTTATTTCAGCCTATCTTAAGTACTCCATAGTCAATACTGCCTAAATATCACAGTTCATAGTTCCTGTTATAAGATAATTTCCTGTTACCGATTATAGTCAATTTTCAAATGTTCACTGATTGTTTAATAATATGAAAAAAAAGATAATTAAATCATATTGGGCTATGATAGAGATTTATTTACCCTGTAAATATCAGAAAGCTGCGTATAAATAAGCCATTTTGTGAGCTAGTTACCAAAACTTTGTAGAGACTGGCTTTTACTCAGTTATCTTCTCTAACTGCCCAAAAAGTGTAAAAGAAAGAAAGAAGGAAAGAAAGAAAGAAATGCACTGTGAGCTCAAAAGACACAAGATACCTGCTATTAATGTTTTTTAGCACTTAGTTAAATTCCAATAACGTTAAGTAAAAGCTTGGTTCAGTAATTTGAGTTTTGGGGCCCAGTTTCAGTTTCCTAAATCCAACAGAATGATGAGTTAATAACTATCTCATCTTTGGGGAAACTAACTACACCAGGCCGAACAGACGATCTAAGTTACCATCAATTTCAATTCAGTACAGTTTTATTTGGTTTATATCGCGCTTTTAACACTTGGGCATTATCACAGCAGAGGTGCTTTACAGAAATCCGGATATAGATGTAGATTTAGATCCCTAATGATCAAGCAGACTCGGTCATACTGTCATACTTACCACAGAACTGTCTACCTAAAGAATCTGACCTTTTCCGAGTTTCTGAGTCCATTAGCGCACAGCGAAAATGTACTAAAAGAATTTAGCAAGTATTTTTTTTTTTACTAGTTTAAAAAACTTACAACGCCAAACAAGCACATTGGAATCTACTATCTTGAATATAAATAAGCTAGATGCTGACCATAACGAGCACTACCATGCACTGTATCTTAAAATAGCCTAATCAACTGAGGACCATGCAAACATCTGTTTAAAGGTTAGACTATATGGGGGAAAAAAAAAAAATACTAATTGACATGCATGGCCAGGTTCCTGCCTGCATGATATCCAGCTTATTGGTTCTCTTTTTGTCCACAGTAAATCATTTCCCTTTTTTTTTACACGAAATTGCATTTTCTTTCAGTAGGTATAGATTACACTTCAAATATTGTTTTGCATGTTCTTACGGAAAGCTGGTCAAATTAAGTGCATGCGACGTTTGTGCATATGCTGTTATTGTATTTCCCTAAGAGGTCATGAGTTTTGGGAGCAGCTCTACCTGTTGAGCTTGACTGGCGTTACTCTGCTTGTAGCTGTCAGGCCAGTGCAACTCAGCGCCTGTACCGGAGCTCTCCAGACGCTCTCTATCGATCCCTCTAGTCCAGCTCGAGCGCAGACACATATCCCATCCGACAGGAGTTACTCACCCGCACATAACGAGCTCAGTCCACACGGCATTTTCAGGCATTGTGGTTTGAGCTATAGATAGCAATAGATAAGAATTCACAAGAGATGGAGGGTGAATTTAAATTCGACATGTACTGCTGACAAAATCAACTCGTCTGCATTTGAAGCATGCTTAGCTGACGTTTCACACCTAGAAGCTGAAAGATAAAC
Source organism: Pangasius djambal (assembly GCA_022985145.1). Classification (NCBI taxonomy): domain Eukaryota; kingdom Metazoa; phylum Chordata; class Actinopteri; order Siluriformes; family Pangasiidae; genus Pangasius; species Pangasius djambal. The sequence goes on from CM040977.1 coordinate 20,775,187, forward strand.
ATTATACACTCGCTGATAATGCTTGTTTTTACCTCCCAGTGCGCCTCGATTTAATTAAACAGAGGAGACAAATAGGCGCAGGGGTTAATTCAATCCTATGGAAATATCGGGGGAGTTATCAGGTTCAATATCTCAAGCGAAATGGTCTGAGCATTAAATCAGCGTGAATCTTGAGAAAAGGTTTTAGACAGACCCCAAAACAGCCTAGTCAGGGGAAAAAAAAGATGGGTAAGTATAGCCAGGTTATGCAAATACCGGGTCGGTAATAAATCCTGAGCATTTGAAAAGTTAAACTGTTCAGCTGTAATCCAAAATACAGAGTATTCTTCTATTACTATAGTCAACTAATAGCAACAGTGTGGTCATCTGGTGTAAAATATCAGTCAGTGTCTCAGATGCAGTAGGTTGTTTATCATGTTTGTATTCAAAATCATATACTGCATAAGTAATACGAAATCTGGAGTAATAATCACTGACATACTCCATACAGACACAGAGGTGTTGAAGTATCCTAATCCACAAAAGTGACTTCATATTTTCTCATTTTAATTGACTGTTTTTATTTCACATTAGACCTTACATAGCGATATGACATATAACACATAAATAATAATAATAATAATAATAATAATGCCACACATGACCTCATCTACGAACTGGTATTTGCCAGCAGCAGAAAAGAGACGTGGAGCTGAGCAGAGGAAATTGATTAGCATAAAAATACACCGAACAAAATCTTGACTACAAATTAAAGTTGAAATATCCGCAGACCGACAAAACACACGGCAAAAAAATAGTGTCAGTCGCTTTACTAAAGATCCTTAACTGTAATTCCGTTGTGTGAAAACTAATACAAAACCTTAGTGTGGCAGTGGCTCTGACAAACAAAGAATTGCCACAGCCAGTTCATTTTTTTTTTACCAGGTTAATATAATAACAACTGCAATTTGCATATTCTGCTATACATGCTTCATCATTACCGATAGTAAACCACACCTACAACTTTATTAAATAAAGTTTAACTATATAATATATAAGTTTATTATATAAAGTTTTATAAAGTATATTATATAAAGTTTTATATAAAAACAATCGTTTTATAATAATAATAATAATAATAATAATAACAATAATAATAATAATAATAATAATAATAATTATTATTATTATTATTATTATTATTATTATTGTTGTTGTTGTTGTTGTTGTTGTTTAATGGAACAGGATAAACATTTATCTTCGTGTATCTTTACTATTAATATGTCATTAATTTGTTTTAAATACTACAGTGAGCTAATGAGCACATATGTTGAGTATTGTTGCCTGAGGAATAATTTAGGAGTGTGTGTGTGTGTGTGTGTGTGTGTGTGTGTGTGTGTGTGTGTGTGTGTGGAGAGTAATGTGTTGTCTGCACAGGCTCAGGGCCACGAGCAAATGCATGAATTATCTTATTTGTGCGTTAAGCAGTCGTCTCACACACCTTGAACAGTGTATGATTACACCGCCTGCACCAAGAGCTCGCACTGCCCTGCAAGCGAAAGCCTTTTTTTCAGCCTTTAACTTAGTTTTTAGAATGCAGAATATGTGCCAAAAAAAAAAAAAAAGCCTTTATGATTTGTAACTCCACTCTTAGAAAATGTAGGGCCCTTAAGGGTTCTTCGGTTGTCCCTCTGTGGGAACTCTTAAAGGTTCTAGGATCCCACAGCTGAGTGTTCCCCTACCAGAAAGAGAAGACTCTGTGTACTGTTTCTGATATAACAGTAGAGTAAATCTCGACTCTCCATTGTCAATCATTTCTCTTGCTTCTTTGGCCTAGTGACCGACATAGTGACATGTTTAGAGGAAAGAATAAATCTATTTATATGCATGACGTTAGTGCTGATAATACTAGTTATTCATTGCTAATGCTACAGTCAATTTAATTATTATTATCATTCCCTAATGTGATATTTAACGTAATATTTAATATGTACAAATGTATAAAAAAAGTGTTTTAGAACTATTTAGTCAAAATACTCTTATGACTTAAGAAACGTCATCATTTTGCAAGGCTAAATGACTGCCAATTTTTAAAATCTCTCTTTTCAGATTTGCATAAAATTACAGTCTAAGCTAAACTGAATGCTTTGCATTTCGATATGAATGACATACTGTGCTAGAAAACTCCTAATACAATTATTCCTAGCGCCATAAATAAACCATTGTTCATATAATCAAGCAAACTAACGTCTAAAAACATAGACTAGCTGATAGCTTATGGAATTCAGTAGGCTTTTAGTAGGCTATATAAAGTCTTAAAAAGAATTAGTATTAAAGTTATGACCAGCAAAAGCTCGAGATTTATCATAGATTTTAAGCGTCCGGAGCGTGTGTGTGTGTGTGTGTGTGTGTGTGTGTGTGTGTGTGTGTGTGTGTGTGAAACGCTTCAGAGAGGATGGGAGAAAGTTAGGAGGTAAAATATATAAGAGGGTGTGTTATGGCTTTATCTCACATCACTAAGAAGCGACCTGACGCCCAGGTCAATCAACACAGCAATAAGAGTCCTTGCTATAGCTAACCGTGTGGCTGATCTGTCCTCTCCGGGTATAAAGGCAGATGCCTGTGCATGTACACCCATATAAGAGTGGTCACTGTTTTTTTTTTTTTTAATGGCTCCTCACCAGCGCTCGCGCGCGCACACCCACACACCCACAAACACACACATTATGGAGTTTGGCTAGGCAGAGGCAAGAGAACTCAGAGGGCTAAGGAGGGCCTACAGTTCCGGCCGCCTGGTTCCATTCAGCAGAGAATCCTCCAATGCCTTCATTAGAAGTAACGAGTTGACACAAGGTAAATCTAACATTGAGGTGCCATTCTGTCGGTGCGCGGAAAAGCCTCATTAAATGTCTCTAACAAGCCGTGCACATGCACTGATTGGACAGCTCCCGTATAATTCTGCAGACCTAGCAGGATGTCCACTTAATGAGACCACACAAAAAAAAAAGACATGGTGATGCAGAACAAAACCTTCACAGTACAATAAGATGGACTTTGCCAAAACAGCTTAACGTTCGTTGTCAATAAGAACGGAAGTCTAAAACAGAATGACAAAAGCAAGTGTTAAGAGTATATGAACTCTACACTCGTAGAAAATCTAGAACCCATCCAGCTTCTTCAGTTATTCCTCTGGGGAAACTCTGAGAGTGTCAGAAAGGGTCTGAAGTAGAACCTAAGTACAAGTACAAGCTAAGAACCCTTATTTATGCAATACAACCTTAAAGAATCATTAAGGAACCTTTTTTTTTTAAATCGAATTCTATGATTGAAGGAAATTGTGATAATTAAATTGCAGCTATACTATTTTCCGCATTTTTTTTTTCTGTAACTGTGTAATAGGATACTTCCTCGGAACTATGTGACCTACTAATAAAGTGTGAAATATGGGAGTCCCAATCTTCCCTGTAACGCTTTGCATTTGTGCTTCAGTAGGTATAACATCTAGCCTATAGTTAAGGTATTTTAGGAAAGTTATAGGGCATGTGCTGGATGCGCAGTGTACTCACATTATCAGTGCATGGTGCCTCAGCAGAGTGTCAGAAACCCCACATCACGTCTGTAGGTTACGGCTGTGCAAAGGTCCTGGACGATGCACAGCAGAAGAGGTTGAAAGATTTCGACTAAGCAAATAAAAAGGGGCAGTTGCGCCCCATCCCGACGGCCCCACAAAGCTGCAAGCTGCGTTTGCCCTTTCCGGATTTTTTGGAGTGGAGAGCATGCAGCGTATGCGCGGCGGAAGCTGCAAAGTAATAAGAATATGCAGTTTGTTATCATAGGACTCCTCTCTAACCAGCTTAATCAACTCCACTGGACTGGAAATAAACGCACACATTTACTCTTTTTTTTTTTTTTTTTTTTTTTTTTTTGCGAAGCATATCGGTCAAACTTACGAGATGTAAAGATGATGTTCACACTCGGGCACGTGAGACAGACCACCATCACCTGCCACCTGCATCCGTTTAGGAAGATTCGCCAGCGAAAACTTACTTGCGACAATAGTCTGAAACAGCATTTCGCAGCTGCAAAGAAAGAAGGAAAAAAAAAAAGAGAGAGACTTGTGCGATGAATGGGAGGGGGAAAAAAGCAGCGAAGAAGAAATGACGACAGGAAGAGGAGGCAAAACAAGTCAAGACAGATTAAATGCAAAGCTTAAATGCGTCTTACAGATCACGCGCGTCTCAGGGATTCCACCGTGCACACACACAAAAAAAAAAAAAAACTGCAGTGAGTGTTTCCACTATCGCTGTGTCCGCAGAGCAGCTTCCGTCCAAATCAAGCATGCAGCGAGCTACAAACATCTACAAATAAAAGATAAAAGGTGTTTTAAACTAGAACCTGAAACAGGAGAATGGAGATGCGCGCTCCTAAATTCTTCTCCCAGCTGGTCGCACGCGCTGCTGCGGGATTTAATGGCACTGAAATCACAAGTGGAAATCTGCGCGCATGTCAGAGTGAGGACAGGCTGGAGGACGCTTTTAATCATATGATAAAACCAGGTTTAAATACAGCTACGGGAGATGGGTCGAAAATTCTTTACCTTATTTTCGGCTCCTCCTGGTCCAACAGATCGTGCTGTGACGACGCATGAAGGAAAGATATTAAAGCATCTGGTTCAAAAAAAAAAAAATAATAATAATAATAATAATAATCACACAAAGTTAGTGTTGCTGTTAGTTAGTGTTAAGGCTGAAGTGCTGAAGTAATCTACTTCTTGAGTAAAGTCACGCGATGGAGTTTAACGGGTGCCTGTATTGTGCTGTGAGGCGGTGCGGAATTAAATAAACAAAGAGGGAGCTAATGGCTCGTCGGTATTGAGGAGCTAGTCCCCCCGCTGCTTATCGCAAAGACTACAGCAGTGGAAGCTCGGGGATAAACAGACAATTAGCCCAGGTGAATAAACTTGTTTGGGGGTGTTAATTACATGCTTAACGTAAACAAAGGGCTGTGTTAAATAAAGTGATTTAACAGGGGCTTATGCGCACCCCATTTCAGTCCTTATGTTTCGTCACCCCCTCGGTCATTTCCGTATTGCCTGGAAGCACAGATTTCCAAGTAATTCCAAGTAAAAAAAAAACACGCACACACACGTAAAATCAGTGGTCGTGTAAGGTGATCAGGTTAAACACCTGGAGACGCCAGGCTTTCAGGATATTCAGCATACAGGGGCCTCTTCGAAATGCCGGCCGGGCGACAGTGGATTAGAGCAGCAATATGCAGTCAGCATTTCAATACAGGTTATTTCCAGTCCAAGAAGCTTTCCAAAGCGACCAGATCAAGTGGTACTTGGAGTTGCTTCACCGAAGTTTCAGATGACAGGGAAGCAAACGAGTGTGATATTGGAGAAAAAATAAAACTCACAACACCACCACTTACATTTCTCCCTTCCTACCCCAAATCTGAGTTAATCTGTGCTATCTCTCTCTGAAAGATGAACAGCAAGCAATAAAATCAGATTGCCAGATTGCTAAATGGCATGAAGCGTGGATATGTTCTGTCATCAGATTCCTCCAAAAGCTGTGATGGAATGCAAAAAGTGAAATCACTTGAATTCTTGAATTCTTGAATTAGCTTAAGCGGTGTTGGATTTATGGCGAGGTGCTGCATCTCATTTGGGCTAAGAACACACTCTTACAGTGTGGCTGTAGTCAAGTGAACTCCAATTAACAGTGTTTTTGCAGTTTAAAGGCAAAACTGGTGCAGCAGCTCACCCTGAAAAAAAAAAAAGGCAAAAGAAATATTAGCCTAATATGAAAGAGGAGTAAAGAAAATGAATATTTCAGTATTGTCAATGGAATATAGCTTATTGAGAGATAGTTTAATGAGCAGTGTGCTTCCTCTTATCAAAGTTATTTTACTTAGAGCTTGGTGTTTTGCCTTTGCATTAAAACCAGCCACTCAGGAGGCAGCAGAGGGATGCTGAGCTAGCACCAGCAGCAAGTGGAGTCTATCACTGTGGTCTCTCTGAAAAAAATCAACATCTCACTGCCAAATCCAAAGAACAACAACAACAAAAAAAAAAAAATCCAAATTTACTTTTAAGGAAAAACAAACATTAAGATTTATAGCTACCTAACTTACAAAATGGCGCGTTCAGGAGAACGCATTAAAAAGAACAGGTCAGAAAACATGGGAAAAAAAGGACATTCATACCGACAGATGTATAGAGATTATGTTCATATAGCCTAGTGAGTGTAGGCGCATCGTGTTGTAGACTCCGTTTCAAGTCCCTCATTTAAATGTGGAATCCATGTGCACGACTGTCACCCCCCTCCTCCAACCAGCAGCCACCCCTGCCTTCTCTTCACTACATATCTTCTTTAGCTTTAACGAGTCTCGTTAAGATCGCAATAATATTCCACCCACTAATTGCTCATTCCATTCAACAAATAGGCTGAGCCTCGGCTTCTGCTTCAGGAGGGAGGGCGGTGTTCAGATCGGACTTCCTGATAACCCCCCCGCGCGAGCAGCACAAGTGGTGAAAGCCACTACGTACTGGCTAATGATTGGCACGCTTGACAGTGATTGGCAGGGCTGCCATGACAACCCCACAACGACACCAAGAAAACCAATAGAAAAGCGAAACAAAATATTTCAATGCTACACTCACGCGTGGATTTTTAGGGGGAGATATTATGAGGCTGGTGTCATTAGGCGATAGCTATTGAATCATTCAATCTTGCACTCGTCCGTTCCTCTTTTTTTTTTCTCTGCTAATTTTCTTTCTCTCTCAGGTCATTTCCATGGTTTTCAGATCTCCTTTAGAGCTCTATCCCTCCCATTTCTTCCTGCCCAACTTCGCTGATCGGCCCTTGCTCGTGGCGAGCAGCGCGCCCAGCGCCCGGTCTCCAGAAGACTTGTCCATGTTTCAGCTACCGACCCTCAACTTCTCCGCGGAGCAGGTGGCGAGCGTCTGCGAGACGCTTGAGGAGACCGGCGACATCGAGCGACTGGGTCGCTTTCTGTGGTCGCTGCCGGTGGCGCCGGGCGCATGCGAGGCTATTAACAAACACGAGTCGATCCTGCGCGCCCGTGCTGTGGTCGCCTTCCACACGGGCAACTTCCGCGACCTCTATCATATCCTGGAAAACCACAAGTTCACCAAGGACTCGCACGGCAAGCTGCAGGCCATGTGGCTCGAGGCTCACTACCAGGAGGCCGAGAAGCTGCGGGGGCGCCCGCTCGGACCCGTCGATAAGTACAGAGTGCGCAAGAAGTTTCCGCTGCCCAGAACCATCTGGGACGGCGAACAAAAGACGCACTGTTTCAAGGAACGGACGCGCAGTCTGCTGCGGGAGTGGTACCTGCAGGACCCGTATCCCAACCCGAGCAAGAAACGGGAACTGGCGCAGGCCACTGGACTCACTCCTACACAGGTCGGAAACTGGTTTAAAAACCGGAGGCAAAGAGACAGAGCAGCTGCAGCGAAAAACAGGTACGCTACATTTCTCTGGCTTAGGTGCTGCTGGAGTGACAGCATGTCAAAGTTTCCCAATTTCACTGCCAAATAAAGCGCTATTTATGGCCTGGATTTATAAAGCAGTCATCTTGGACTAAGCAAGCAGGCTGGACATTTCACAGCTGAAGTTCAGTGTTGTGTTAAAAGATACCAAAGCTACAGAGTGCAACAACGATTTAGGATTTGTGTTAATTAATATAAAAAGTGACAGCTACATAATAGAAGGAAAATGTGTTAATGCTAATTTTAAAATAAATATTAGTGCTAACAAAAATAAGAGCAGTAAATGGTTTGTTTCGTACAGTAGAATTTTTTCTGCGAATAGAACAATATTTGCAAAACAGAAATATTTACATTTATAATTCTATAAATATTCTGTGATGAATTGTGCAGTATAGAATCCCCTTTACTCTTGTTTGTTGGCTACCAGGTTTGTAGCTTAATAGCCTCTTAATATCGCCCTTAAATGAAATATTATTAAAGGGTGATTATTTAACAGTCTCAAGCAGCAGACAGTCATCGCAACAATACTTTGAATATGATTAACCTTTTCATATCGTTTTGTCTGCTCTAAGGAATTATATGTAGTTCTACATCTGTCATCATAGTCGTGTGCTAAGGCTTCAGATTTTGTGGAAACACAACAACATACATATTTAGGTATACTACTTTTACTCAATTTCTATATCCATAATAATAAATTATTTTGTAAACCCATTTACAGCGAACAAGGTCAATTCCACCTGGCAAGACAGATCATATTTTGTTCAGACATTTTGCATTGTCAGTCATTTATCATGTATATGTAGCTATAACATTTTGATCTGCGCTTGACTGAAAATGAATCCTGCTCAACATGTATATATACATAACCTTGTTAAATGGGACAGTTTTCTGTTTTAAGATCAATAATTAAATGTAAACTGACGTTTACATCTTGAACTGACGTTTTAGTTCAAGACCCAAAGATATTTCTGTTAGGAAAATATGAACCAGATGCGATTTATAGGCTAAACAGTGATAACAAATAAAAACAAATATATAGGAAACATGCTTTTTGTTTGTTTTACCAAAATTGTTCAGATTGGATGAGAGGAAATGGGATTTGTTCTAGCCAAAATGTCATAGAAGAAAGCTAAAGGTTTGGTATTGATCAGTCAAAGGCAGCAGTGTTTTTAGGCGATTTCAGGCTAATCTGGGCTAATACTTCTAGTGTGCTTCTAGTGTGCTGAACTAAGTGTAGCACAGCGCTGTAGGCCTGGGTTTCAAACTTGGCTGAAGAATTAGATCAGCTCGATGAACGGGTGTTCATGCTCATACACAGATACTGAACCTGGCGTTTAGTAAAGAATTATGAACATACACTTCATAGTCAGGTGAGATCTCATTCTTTCTCTCCTGTCCCCATCTAGGCTCCAGCACCAAGCCATAGGACAGAACGGCATGCGCTCTCTATCTGAATGCACTCCGCATAGCTCGGCAGAGTCGCCGTGCACCGCCGCCAGTCCCACCACCAGCGTCTCCAGCGTGACGGAGCGCGCCGACATGGCCACCTCCATCCTCTCCGTAACCTCCAGTGACTCCGAATGCGACGTATGATACGCAAATGAAAGAGAGAGAGAAATATTTGCAGGGAATATGGACCTGAATAAACATTATGAAATATCGAGGAAAACAAAAAGGACCATAATTATTCAGAGAGAGAGAGAGAGAGAAAAAAAAGAAAAAATTATAAAGCACGTCTTTTTTTTTTTTTTTTTTTTTTTTTTTTTTTTTTTTTTTATAAAGCGCTTTCAACGGGACCCACGCCTTTCCCCTATACCCCCATCACTTGCATGAAATATCGATAGCTTTTTTTTTTTTGTTTTGTTTTGTTTTATTTTTTATTTTTTTTTGTTTTTGTTTTTTTTATACGCAGGAAATAACCATTCGCTCGATGTTTTCTGCCAGGATCACCGAGAAGAGGGAATTTCCACAATCCGGTGTTCATCGTCTTTTCATTTTTTTTTTTTTTGTTTTTTGTTTTTAATTCGAGTGGTAATGCACAGCGCAGCCAGGATGCAATCCTTCTTCTTTTAGTTTCATCAGACAATCATTTGAGTCGTAAGCACCTTTTTTTTTCACTGCTGTCACTGCCTGTGTGGGGTACTGGTCAAATGTGGAACTGTATCAGATTTTTTATTTTTATTTCGAGATTTTATATTGAATTATGCCTATATCCTAAATAATGCGATCATTCTCCCAGTTTGTAATATATGTGTAGAAATATGGCTGTATATAATATTGCTCTACGTCTCCGTTGTCTTTTCTATCCCTGGTTACTTTTCTGGAATTGGTGTTCATAACTATTTGTCAGACAGTAATTATTAAGCGCTCTAGACGTTTTGCTTCTCTGTTTTAATACACTGAGTACAATGGTTTCAGTCGAGATTTATGCAAAAGAAGAGTAACAACGAAGATGTGGAATATAATCGACTGTTCAAAGGAAAATGTTCATGTTTAACCTCGAGCGCTTAATTACTCAATGTTACTTTCTTGCGTGTTTATGTTAATGTATACATTTCTAAGCTAAAATACAGTATTCCATTTTATAATTCTATGAATTAAGTTTTTGATTTCCTTGCCTGGCAGGACCAGGCACAGTCATAACATGCACTTTCCAAGTGGCAAAGACAGTCATTGGTATTGAGTGAAAACGCCTTTTATAGCTTGTAAGTATATTTTCCACCAGCGTCTACATTCTGGATGAAAGAATTCATATGAACGTCTATGAAATACTAACCGGGAAGCTTTTAGGATACGAAAACTCGCTCTCCTTTTGCCCATAGTCACTAATGAATACAAAAATTAAGTAAACGCACCATTAAATGGACTAATTATGAAGGACTCCTCCCCTGGTCCAATCTCCTATTGTAGGAACAGTGAAAGGGCTTTTCATCCAAAAGCGAGAAGCAGTACGGGGAGAAAAGCGTTCCCCAGGCCCAATTCACCCTATCAGCCCATTCACACCTCATATCAACCACCAAGAAAACTTGCTGCAAAGAAAAAAAGGTTTTATTTGGATAGTAGGATACAGGTTGGCTTACCTTAAAAACAGTTAAAACAGTATAGAAGCAAACACACACACACACACACACACACACAAAACAGGAAGCATGCATTTGCTTCCCCTTGCAACAAAATTATAAATATCTACACGTCAGCATAACCTGGCTTCTCTTACGATGTTCCACCAGTTACACTATTCGCACTTTTTTCCTCCTTCGTATCTATTGTTTCTTGTCAGTGGACAGTTTGATGAAAATGTGAAGGCTGTGCTGTAAATGTGAACAAGCAACCAAATGTCACTTTACTTACTTTCCCCAAACCCCCAAACACCTGAGCATTGCTAACTATGCCAAGTATTACTCCAAACACTTGCGCTGAATGAAAAAAAAAAGAGACGAATTTACAGCAGCACGTGAATCATTTACAATAAAACATGCGTGTGAATCCATTCAGCATGAGAGTGAGTGAATCAGTGAGTCAGAGTGGTTTGCCATTCTCGCGGAATACGTTCATTTCATGACCCCATATGATTAAATCAAAGTAAACGGGCACTAATAATAATAATAATAATAATAATAATAATAATAATAATAATAATAATAATTATTATTATTATTATTATTATTATAACTTTTTTTTTTTTTTTTTACTAATAATTGACTCCACTCAGTGTGTGTTTATACTTTTTCCCATTCATTCATTCATTCATTCATTCATTCATTCATTCATTCATTCATTCATTCATTTGACCTGTGGGACATTTCTATGCCATTAGTCTTTCTATAAGCAAACCAAGAAAACCTATCAAAAGCGCACATGAAAAATTTGGTCGGTTTGTCACTGCAGTTTTGATGGGAATTAGTTGATGAAAGGCTGATAGGTTTTTTTTTTCCTACTGCAAAAGACTTACAATAGACTGCCTTTCTGCAGCACACAGACAGCTGAAATATTCAACGATTAGGATAATTTGCCACACATCACTGTGCGTAATTCTTTATTTTAGGGCTTGCCATGCGTAAGGTTCACGGAGAAGACGTTTATTAAAAACTCACAGCTCATGTTTGAGCTCGAGGTAACATTTAAGCCTGTAACACGAATATGAGACAAGTGAAATAACAATACACTACCATGGTTTTGCCCAACCCAAGAGCCGGGTTTGTCTGTAGGCCTGTAGTTAATAGTTCGTGTGGCAGAAAAAAAAAAAAAAACGCGTGCAGAATAGATTATTTGTCCTGTTCCCATAACCTTACTAGCACAGAGACAAATGAGCCCAATCGGGTTGCAGGCTGCAGTAAGAAAAGATCGCACTGCCCTGTTTTTTCCCCCTCTAAATTCGTCGGTTAAGTGAACACAACTTTTCTATTCGTGTGTATTCATGCAGCTCTCAATGAGCCACAGTTCCCCCTGACCCGGATTGAACGCGCGGAGATAAGATGCAGAACAGTCAGAGCTTTGGCAAGGAGGAAAAAGAAAACACCTCAGTCCCCTCTTTCCAGCACAAGCTTCCAGAGCGGAAGATATTTGTGCACCTAGAGGTGCTGCACTAAGGTTGTAAAGACGGTGTTGAATGAATTGCGCAAGTTAAATGTATCTCTTCCAAAAGAGAGCATTTGTTAACCATTTAAAAAGGTCATCATTTGAAACTTCAAAGTGTCGGATGGTTCTTTTAACGCAAAGAAATATGGCATGGAATTCATAGTCAAAAGGTAAAAAGGATTCTGAGCTCTAAAAATGATTAATGGCTAATAAAAAAAACACTTGTATAAACAAGTAAATTTAGCATAAAAAGTTGGTTACATTTATTTCAAATAGTGAGTTGAATCAACCTGAAAATACTTTTATCTGGTCATATTTTCTATCCTATTTTTTAAATTTAGTGTAAACTAGCCTACAGACAAATTATGACTTTGTTCAGCTACTCAACTAAAATATTCTGGCAGGTTCCTTAAAATAAAAGAGAGAGAGAGAGAGAGAGAGAGAGAGAGAATCTCTATCATATCTTTTTATCAGACGAACTCAATTTTAATTCATTATCTAGCATTTTATCTCCCTAAAAAAAAGCACCTATTGTTTTTTTTACACAGTGTTTTATACTGAAAACTACGTGAAGCATATAACACAGAGACTCATAGTCAGGTTGGTGCTGCTACAGCCGATACACACAACAACAAACTACAAAATAAAAAAAATAATCTAAAAGAGCAGACAATATTAAGCTAAAATGTGGTTATTAGGGGGGTAACACTGGAGAGTATTAGCAGTGGCTCTTGAGTGATGGAGTTGCAACGTGTTTACCTTGATATCAGGATCCAGTTTGAATCCTAACAGCACCTTTTTAATTACTAAAATGTTAAGTCTGGTCTACTTAATTTAGCTTCCAATGGTTGAATAAAAACATGTTGTTAGAACTGACATTAAGTTGGTATTAATTAAAAAGATCCATGCAAATTGTTACTCCAATTCATTATTTTTAGATTGTGGATTTAAAAAAAAAAAAAAAAATATATATATATATATATATATATATATATATATATATATATATATATATATATATATATATATATATATAATTATACAGGGCAGCTTGCCTGTCACCAGTGAGACACACTTGCGGGAGACATTTGAGACTAAACTACGGCCGTATGGAGAACATGACTGCACAGAAAAATCACTCGAATCGTGAGATTGCCATCTCCAAAGCTGCAGTCGAGCCCGTCTTGAACTCTCCACCGAGTTTAAAGCAGGCGGGATTAAAAAACAACTGCAGGCTAATTCTATTAGTGCGGTAATTCCGCGATCACAGCCTGCCTGTGATACAGCATACAGGATCAGCAGTGCGCCTGTAAGAGCTACCAGGAAGCGTTTACAAATTGGATCCAAGGAGACTCGGTATTTCCAGCTTAGATGTTATTTCCAAATATTTTACACAGGACAATCGATTTGGCCAAATTCCCATCAGAGGAAACTTTAACTGGTTTTCTCAATTGCATTCTTTCTCTTTCTCTTTCACTCAGCCCTCACACACACACATACACACACACACACACACACACACACACACACACACACAAAGGACTGAACTAGTGAGCATTGATCTCGCGCCTCTTGCACATAGCGAACTGACAGGCAGCTTAAGCGCTTGCAGCACCTGTGCTTTTAACAGCCACTCACGTGACCATTTTGCTTAATCATCACCAAGTAGCTGATAACTCAGCTGATATAACAAACAAATAAAAATGCAAGGGTACGTTTTAATTTTAAGACGAGTAGATATCTGCTATAGATAACACAATATCTGCCTATACCACGTCAAATTTTCAGACAAGCACATACCAATATCAGCACTTCAAAAACAAACAATATATTAAGAAGAATAAAAAAAAAAGAAGAAACGAAGATAGGATAAGGAGAAGGGGAATTAAAGATGGAGCTGGGGAAGACCCAGAGTATCAGATAACTTCTCGAGGTCGTGCCATTTAAAATGTTCAGGAACACAAAATCAGATTCAAACTGACGATTTTGTTAGAAAAATACGAATATTGGCCAATGCAGCTGAATAAAAAAAAACTGCATGAGGCGCACGGAACTGCATGAAGTCGCCTTGAAAAATGAAAGTGTTGCTGTTCCAGTTCACTCAGTACATCCAGCTGATTAAACCTATTCGTCTTTACATTATTCAGATGGAGGGTTTAAAGCACTCAGCGTTTGCAGTAGTGTGGAAACTCAATAAAGTAGAACAATTATCTTAGGCAATAGGGCGACTAGGCCTGGAAGGTGCGAGAGAGAGAGAGAGAGAGAGAGAGAGAGAGAGAGAGATTGTGTAAAAACTGAGCTCGGCAGGATGAACTGTGCCCTGGCCCCTCTATTCGCGCATCTCGGCTTGGCTCGGCCTCCTCAATTAGCGCCGCTCCCGCCGGAGTCCCGCTGCGCCGCCCATACACTCCTCACACACTCCTCATACACTCCTCATACACTCCTCACCGCCTCCTACCGCGACCCTGCTCAACAATCATGAAACCATTTAGAAACTGACTCGTTCTGTAAATAATCTCAGACGCGCCAACAATGGAAGCCATCCGACAGGAGTTTATTAGCAAGAAACCATTTAAACAGATGTCCTGTTTTACGCAAAGCCAGGGGACGTTAGAAGCTCGGTGATTATCGCAGGGAGAGGTCCGAGCAACCCACCGGAAGTGTCAGGCGGAAGAGGCCTCTAATCGTTCATCTGGATACGGCGAGAAAGGTAGGCTCTCCATGTGGAGGCAGGAACTACTGCTCCATAGTGTGTTCAGAGAACTGGGCTCAGAGACAAGATCAACCATGATGATGATGATGATGATGATGATGATGATGATTATAGTAGTAGTAGCAGTAGTAGTAATAGCAGCAGCTACTTCTCTTGCACTGGCCACAACAAACCTGGTCATTCAGTTGTCCGCGTTTAAAGTGTCACATCCCACTTTATTGTGTGCACATATCGCCCTCTTGTGGGGATTGTAAGAAACTTTGCAGGAGCACTGATTATTCAAAGAGCATCTCCACCATAACATACCACACACGCACAAAGATTTTCTGTAAGAAAATGATAGGAAATTCGTGGTTAAACTTTTAAACGGTAACCCACCAGGAGGCAATACAGTAACCTAAATACAAATACGAAAACAGAAAAAAAGATCTATATTATTGCGCATGGCTCATGAGCTTTGGTGGAGCGGTTTTAGCCGCAAGTGTCAACATATGCAGCACACAAGCGTTTAAACAGGTGAAGCAGGCAAATTCTAAAACCAGCAAATATCAGGCGCTCTGTCACCAATTTAAAATGAAGAAAGTCAACAGTGAAAGACTAATAGTTTATATTTAGGGTTTTCCACAATTGTGGAACAATCAGTTGTGTAAATATGGAGCAGGGGCAGATGTAGTGATTTGGGGGCCCTAGGCAAAATATAGGAATGGGGCCCTCATTTCAGTGTTTTAACATCATTAAAACTTCAGCATACTTTATTCACCATTAATAAATAAAATATATATAATTTGCATTTTTAGGTGGCCCTTGGGTTTGGGCCGAAGCTGGGTGCCTATCTTTGCCTAGTGCTAAGTCCGCCCCTGATACGGAGACAGCATGAAGAAAGACATTTAACCCTCATACAGTCATCTGATCATATTGCCCCATTTATTATTTTTAATAAAAGAACAAAAATAAAACAAATAATTTTTCCCACCTGTAACTTGGTGGCCTTGGCTTATTTTCTGTGAGGAATATAAACAGAATCTTTTTTTTTTTTTTTTTTTTTTTTTTTTTTTTTAAACACAACACATATAATGTCCTCAGGTCAGTTTGTCCCAAGAGTAAGAAATGGTTGAAAAGAGTACTTGAACACAGACAAGTTATGGTAAATATGAAAGTAAACATGAGTTCATGTCAAAGACTCAAGGTAAACTTGTGACCCCTCATATCCAGAGAAGAGAACAAGTTCCATATTCCTGAGCATCTGCAGTCATGTAGAGAAGGATTCGGGAGGAGGCTCCGGTTACCCCAAACTGCACATCCAACATCCCAACATCCCAGACAGCCACCAGTGTCTAAAGTAAGTGTGAGTGACATTTTGTTATCGGTGTGTGTGTGTGTGTTAAGATGTGTGAACATTTTAAATTATGGTTAAATATCTTTCTTCATTTTAGGAGCCTTTGTCTAACAAAGACTTTTTGTCATGAAGTGAAGTGTGGTGACCCATACTCAGAATTTGTGCCCTGCATTTAACCCATCGAAGTACACAGTGTAGTGAACACACACACACACACACACACACACACACACACACACACACACACACACACACACACACACACACACACACACACACACACACAGCAGTGGGCAGCATTTTTTGCTGCGGCACCCGGGGAGCAGTTGGGGGTTCAGTGCCTTGCTCAAGGGACTCACCTCAGTCGTGGTATTGAGGGTGGAAGAGAGCGCTGGTCATTCACTCTCCTGCCGGTCCTGAGACTCGAACCCGCGACCTTCAGGTTCACCTTCAGGTTACAATTCCAATTCTCTAACCGTTAGGCCACGACTGCCCCAAAACAAAGGCTTTTTGCCACTGTAGGTTGCAGTTGGTGGCAAAAAGAGGAAGCCTTGCCAGAAGTATGTACCACCAAACTACACCAAATCACTTTCTACATGTACCAATTGCAGCAAATACATTTGTAATGCACACGCCATAAGATTTTGTTCATCATGTGCTATGTAGACAAACATGCACATTTGAATGGTGTTTGTTTTTCCAGTACTTTTCTGAGATCTTTCAGTATGATGTGAAATTAAAAAAAAATGCAAATTTGATGTTGTGTGTTTTCTATTTGTTCTTTATAGCTGGCATTTGTTTTGTCATAGCCAGTATTATTTTGAATATGGCAAGGTAGAGATAAAAATTTTAAATAACAGTTAAACACAATAGTTATCAATCATCATGAAAACCTTGTTTCATTTAAGTTTTAAAAAGAAAAAAACATGATTTGTGCTACAAATGTGTTGATTATGTTGACTTATTGCTTATATCACACAAAAAACAGACAACATTTTCATTGTTAAGAGTGAGGCTAATTTAAAACATTAAACAGATCTGTCATCATTATTGTTTGTAAGGAAGATATAGACCATATATGCACTGTAATTATGTAATTCTTTCACATCTGTGGTGTTTTAAACTCTCAGTTATGTCCTGGGTCGATCTGATCCAGCAAAGACTCCCAATGGGAGCACAACTGAGGGATGCACAAGGGTTAAATGGTGAATTAAATGTCTGCAAATGGAGCAAGGAGGGTATTTATATTACATGATTGTATATAAGATTCGTTAATAGGCTATAGCTAGTTAGGTTAAATGATTTTAATAGTTATAGTGCAACCATGAGCAAAGTTTTCATTTGGAACAATGAAGGCATGTAGAAATTATTAATTATTATTGATTATATGCACACCTAGATTTTAAAACTGAAAAGGCTAATTTTGAAAATTATTTTTACTTGAGTGCATAGTCAAATGGCATAGAAACAAATTGCAGGGAATGTAGGGAACACGTTTTATTCCAAACAGTAGGGGGTGCAAATGCACCTTTTGCACCCTCTATCTAAAATAAAATAATATCGCCTATGCCGGGGTGTTCAATCTTATCCACAAGGGGCCAGTGTGGCTGCAGGTTTTCATTCCAATCAAGCAGGAGCTACACATGATTCTACCTGTTTAATCAGTTGATCTTGGCTTTCAGTAGACTCAGGTGTGGCTTCTGCTTGGTTGTAATGAAAACCTGCACCCACACCGGCCCTTTCCGGATAAGATTGGACGCCCCTGGCCTATGCCCTCTGAGTCACCGGCTGCTAGACTTCCTGTTGTAATCACTGCTGAGCGGTTCATCGGGTTTGTATCTAAACAATTGCGGACCCTAAATGACAACTTACTCACGGGCCCCACACCCACACCTATCATATTATTTTATATACAAGAATGAACAGATTTAATACTTCATTATCTTGGACGAGTCAACAAGCTACTGTTGTCATAGCTAGTAGTAACGAGCTAGCAACCTAACACGTGTTAGCCTAACGCTTAGTACTCTAGATAGTAGCTAGCTCTTCCACAGACATGAGCTCTCAGACACCCACGATAGGTTAGTGTCACTAACTGACACGGGAGAGACACCTCCCACCCAGTTTTGCCCCCTTGTTTCCCAACCATGGATGGCTGTGCAGTTCGCTTTTTTTTCGAGGAGGTAAATATGCATCACTCATCACAGTTATCTGGCTAGATTGTTGCTAATAAAAGGTGACCATGAAGGCATCCTTGTTTTTTTCCACTTCATAGCTCAAACACATGGAGGATGAAAAGGGTGTAATTCAAGTTCTGACTTCCCAATTCCTAGTTGAATGCAACAATAAACCTTTTTTTTTTCTCCAAACGATACTTAAGCGTGCTTTTTCTCATATCCATTAAAAAAAATGGTGGCCCCATGGTGGTCTGAGGCCCTAAGCAACTGCTTATACCACTAATAAAATTAAATAAATAAATAAATAAATAAATAAATAAAAGGCAGCCCTGGGAGTCATCCACAGAAAGACACATGATGTTATTTATTTTTCCATAGAAGCTGCACAGAGGTGTGTATTTTGGTTATTTTTACAGCTTAAATACTTAACAGGCAAAAAATATGGGGGACCATTAATTCTCAGGTGCTGATCATGTATTTATAAAACATTGTGTTGTGTTTGTGGCAGAAATGGCAGAAAGTCTTTGGCTGCTCTATAAAACAGACTGTGTTGTCTCTCTCATGTCTTTGTTTTTGCTCTGCAAGTGTGTGTGGGAATGGAGCGCTGAAAAGAAATTTAAAGTTAAGCACATAGTGAAACGAAACAACGTTTCTCCAGGACCAAGGTGCTACACAAGACAAACACAGAACAACACAGAACTACAGGGACTACATCATTTATACATAAAGTGCACAAGTGCAAACATGTGCAGACGCACAAGACAGAACAAGACAGTACAATGACTACAGCGCCGACCAGGACCTCTTGTACAGTACGCAGCTCTGTTTCTATTCTATTCTATTCTATTCTATTCTATTCTATTCTATTCTATTCTATTAGCACCTGTTGCAGTTCCCTTTTCTGACCACTAGGTGTAACAATAATTCAATTCAATTCAATTCAGTTTATTTGTATAGCGCTTTTTACAATGTCATTGTCTCAAAGCAGCTTTACACAAACAAAAAAGTAAGATGAAGTGTGAGAGTGTGTCTGATGAGCAAGCCGAGGCGACGGTGGCAAGGAAAAACTCCCTGAGATGGAGATAGGAAGAAACCTTGAGAGGAACCAGACTCAACAGAG
>CM040977.1:20794711-20807062 GCA_022985145.1 Pangasius djambal
AGTGTGTGTGTGTGTGTGTGTGTGTGTGTGTGTGTGTGTGTGTGTGTGTGTAAATGTGTATTTGTGTAACTGTGGACGCTAAGTGAGGCAGCGTGCATGCATGTGTGATTGCACAACATCTCGAACAGGCGAGAATATAAACGGAACATCGGTTTATATCTGTCAAATAGTGACGCTTTTCTAAATTGCTGGTCACACAAAGGAGGTAATTAGTATTTAAATGGAGTTTAAAATGTATGGAGTAGTGAATGAGAAAGTGTCTTTGTGACGTCACTGTCCCTGTTGGGTAGTTAATTCAGGGGTTTAAAAGTGAAACCAAAATGTCTCGGAGGCCCTCTAGTGGCTGGCTGCAGTATATTGTTAACCCCGCCCATTCCCATGTTAGTGAATGGAAACGAGCCAAATTTACATTGTAAATTACATCTCCACAGATTATTATCAGGTATAGTGTTCTGTCTATTTTACAAATTCAGCTGAGCTTGATATCTCCCCCAGTAATTACAATAATCTTTACAATAAGTGCATTTTATAGGAGTTATTTGATGATAATTAGTGATTATATAATTAATGTTGATGAGGTGATAGTTTTGGACATGACAGTCGAACCTTGTCTTGCTCTGCTGTAAACTGGTCTAACAGACCCTCAGCAGCAAATTCTTTGCAGCTTTTCCAGTACGATGTTCATTTTGAAGCTAAGCTACAGTAACTCATAGTACTGACATAACTAGCAAACCATCATGAGTGAGTAAAGTGATGGCATAAACCAAAGGTGATAACATGAGCTAAATTTCATAATCATTTTCTATTGACTGTATGACCATAGCTAACACTCAAAGTAGTTACTCGAAGTTACTCCTTTTTAAACTCACACATATGCCATTCAGATGGATAACTTACTGCAGGCGTCAGAGCAAAATGGAGAGCAGCATTATTTTTCCTTGCTGAGTGTAAAGTGACTGCTTTTTACCAGTATATTTTCAGTTGGTACATTACGTTAACTACTTGTTACATGATGGATGAGCCAATGTTAGCTAGCTAGCAAATAGTAGCTTATCAGTCATGATAAGTCACTCAAAGCTCTAAATTTTTTTCCTGACAATGGTAAAATCCACACACTTGCGCAAATAATACGACTACAATTTATCATTTTACATATGAATTAATTAATAACACTATATTTACCACTTTGAGATGGCATTCAGGGCACCATCTTAAGTTGCATTTCAGGTAATTGCTCTCAACATGCACACTACCTGCATGAAGCAGGGGCATGTCCATGACCAATACTGAGGAGAATCTCTGTAAACTCAGTAAAAATGGCGACTTTGAATTTGACCAAAAAATATTTCAAAACTGCACAATGGAAGTAAATAGCACATGTTTTCCACTCATGTATACAGTCACTGGTTTCATTAACATGGCACTGGGTCCTACGCTCTGAAACTGCTTCCATCACCACCATTCTTAACAACTCTGACCAGGACCATGCTTTACTAAAACATCATTTAGAAATAATGCATTAAAAGATGTGTCTTCATTAAAAGAAGAAAAAGATGACAAATGTAGAAGTTCATAGCTTATTCTCTATATAGCAAGACAATGTTTGCTTGTAAAATCCTCAGAGCTATTGGAAGCCACAATGACTGTCAGATGTACTATAATAAAACTGCACATACACAGAGCTATCAGGTTCTCTGAGGTAAGAGAGCCATCTGCTGGCGACCTCATGTCTCTCTTTCACTACTGGCTCTAATTTATAGTTTTAAAATAATCCAGCATGTGGTGGACTCTGTAAAGTAGGCAATTAATAGGCAATAGAGCAAATATTTTCGTTTATTTTAGTTTTCCATTATTTTTCTTTATCTAAACTTTGATAAAACAGATTGGTTTCAATAATGTCAGCGAATCAGGGTATATGTAACAAGTTTCAATCATAGGTAAAGCTATTCAGGAGACCTCTTAGCCTAGCTAGATACCCAATAGCCTTCTAAATATATAATTCACCTAGCTGACACTAGTTATGTAAATATGAACATGCAAGGAGGACATTGGTCAGAGAAGCAACTAAGAGGCTATGGGTAAGTCTGAAGGAGCTGGAGAGATCCAGAGCTCAGATTGGAGAAGCTGTTTACAAGTCAATCACGGCCTGGACACTCCACAAAGGTGTACTTTATGGAAGATTGTAGAGCCTTATGATCCTGTTTGGAGTTTTCAAAAAGGCATTTTAGAGACTCAACAAATGGAAACGGTTCTCTGCTCTCAGCAGTGTTCATTACCCTGACAGACCCAAAACTACAGTGAAGCGTGGTGGTGGTGGTGGTGGTGATGGTGGTGGTGGTATCATGCTGAATGTTACCCTTGACCTCTTTTTTTTTTTTTTTTTTTTGATGCACCAGCAGGATGTTTAAAGTTTGGGATATTTTCATAAAACCAAACTCTAACTGATACTTTTCCAGAATATTGTCCCAGCCTTTTTTTTTTTTTGACAGTTCCTTGGTCATCATGATGTTATTTGTTTAGGTATGTTCTCTAACAAATCCCAGTGTGTTATACTGGGATCATGTGAAACTTTAATTGTACGCAGGTGAACTCCATTCGGGTAATTATGTGACTTCTGATGGTACCTGGTTGCACCAGAAATAATTTAGGCATTTCACACCAATGGGAGTGAATGCTTACTTAATCTGAACTTTTTTTTTTATTTGTAAATAATTTTGCAAAGTAAATACACTGTAAATAAATGTCCATAAAATTTACAGTGAAATACTGTAAGATAGCTACAGTAAAAAACTATAAATGGAAAAAACTGGGGAAAAAAACATTTTCAAAACCTCAAAACACCATAAGTAGTAATGCAGACATTTAAATTAAAACACTATAAGTAGTAAAGAATGCTTTTTTGAGTTACTATAGACTTAATGTCAGCTCAGACCTGTCTGGTCATTCTCCTCTGATCTCTCTCATCAACAAGGTGTTTCAGCCTGCAGATCCTCCGCTCACAGGATTTTTTTTTTGTTTGTCACATCATTCTGTGTAAACTCTAGAGACTGTTGTGTGTGAAAATCCCAGGAGATAAGCAATTTCTGAAATACTCAAACCAATCCATCTGGCACCAACAACCAGGCCACGGTTAAAGTCACTGAGATCACTTTTTTTTCCCCCATTCTGATGTTTGATGTGAACATTAACTGAAGCTCTTGACCTGTATCTGCATGATTGGCTTCACCAGTTCCATTTCCTGCTCCAAACATCCATTTCCTGCTCCTGCTTTGTTGCAGGTGTGTGCATGACCCATCCCAGATAGCAACAAAATCTGGGCGAGATCTGTCTTACTTTAGGCCCTTCTGGTTTAATTCTGGCACAGTTTTTTTTCACAGTCTTGTGTGAAACAGCATTAGGCTGAGCTCTGGCATGAGTATGTCTGTATGCCTGCTCCTTCCTTCAGACAGACCACTCTTACCTCTGCCATCTTATTTGTCCACAGGCATGGATATTGCCAGTTTCATTTTGATTAGTTTGTTTGTATACAGGTTGTGTTTTGTACAGGATTGGTGCTCTTCTGTAATTACCTGTTTTACCATTTCTGACCTGGTTAGGCTCTGGATCCACCATGACGCCATGAAGATGAATGAATGCGTGAGCTGCACGTTGTAAAATTCAGTTGGGATGAATGCTTGTGCAAGGGACTGCAGTTTATTCTTTTGCTTTTAAGTTAATATGTAGCCTATATTTTACAATATCAATTTTTAAACAGCAGCATAACTATAATATTGCAGCAGAGAGTTTTATAGTAATATACTGTTACCAATATGCAGCCATATAAAATTATTTATACACTTGTATAATTAATCCCCAGCCACTTGGGCACAGTGTGTGTAAAATGGCTTTGGTGGTCACACCTGCATGCCTTTTGCTGAGAATTCTTTTGAGAGCTGTAGATGGGAATTTAGAGCTGTATATAGGCATGAGACATATTTTCAGTGGCATAAAAAAACGTATTTTTGTTTAATGCAAGCTGTTCCAACTTCCTGTTGAAATTTAATGTATTTTTATGCATGGCACAGCAAAATTCTAGCAGTGAATTTACTGGTGGCATAGCACTGTGAGGATGAATTTTCTCCTCACAGGAGGTTTCTCCTGTATCCAATGAAAGGTCATTATTTTCCCCTGGAATGGCTTGTTTATCTCTGTTTACATGCCATTAGGGTGGCCCTGGATGACTGCTATTGCACCCTTGAAATAAACCCTGCCACCCCATTTGCCTTCTCAATTTAACATCAAATCTCTCTATTACTCCTGTACATGCAGACTTAATGATAACTTAATGTTGTATGTAACTATAACTTTACATTGCATTTAGAACTATGGAGAAACTATGCAGGTAATACTGACGTTGTTGTGTGCCTATTGTGCACCAAGGAATAAATCAAATATAACACTGAAACACTAGGACAACAGATCCACCTGTTAGACCTCATGTACACTGTTGATGCCTCACCATCATGATCATCTCTCTTCTCATATTTGAGGGATCAACATGTGAGCTTAATTGCTCAAGTCATAATGTGGCTGCCTGGTCATCAGATTGGCCTATTTAGAGCTAATTAGAGCTAATTATTGGATGAAAAGTGAATAAAAATGCAGAACAAACTACAAAGTTATATAAATTACATGAATAAAATAATATGAACTGTCTGTGGAGTCTGACATGTTCTCCTCATTTTCGTGTGGGTTTCCTCTGGGATCTTTGGTTTCCTCCCACTGTCCAAGAAACATTGAAATAAGTTAAGTTACCCCAAGCTATATGCGTGTGCCACTAAAATGTATGTGTGCATCCTACCCTGGACTGGCATCCCATCCAGTATGTTTTCCTGCCACACGTCCAGTGTTCCCAGGATCGGCTCCGCATCCACCTTGACCCTGACCAGGATATACATCACAACACAATACAATACAGTACAATACAAAACAATAACTGATTTCCTAAGTACCTTATGTTCAAGCAAAAGGTGAAATTAGTGGCCTCTTCCTGTTTGAGGTAGAACTATGCACAAACTCCAAATAAAAAACAACTTAGTAAGAATGAGTCAGATGTCTCGTTAATATAGGAATGCCTTTACGCACTACGTTAGATAAGAAGGGTTTCAGGAAACGAAAAAGAAGAAGAACATTCTTATAATGAACTTAACGAAAGAACCCCAGATGTGATAGGTTATTGTTTATAATAAGTTAATATCACTAAAAACTCACATAATGTTGAACATAATATGATTTGTTTTACTCCTTTATTCCTCAAACTATAGATGGACAGACGAAAGAGAGAAGGTGAGAAGATTTCGCCAGTTGAAACAAACACAGGCAAGGAGAAGGGAGAACGAAGCAGAAGGATAATGACAGGACTGAAGGAGCAGGTCTGATGGAGGTTAGTGCTAAAAAAAAAGGCAGGTTTCAGTTGAAATTAATACTGAATTTGAATACATAGGCCCATTACTCACAGTATGCATAAAGTAAATGATTTTGTAGGACATATTTTTTTGTTTTAAAGATTCCGATATCAAACATAAAAGGTCTTTGGGCGATTTGGCAAAACTAAAGAACCCTTCATGTTTTCACTCACGTAAGGATTATTTGGTCAGATGTTAAAGGGGAATGCAGAACGAGGTGCCCAGACAAAGGAAACTGGTCAACAAGCAAGCTGTATGAGTGAAATTGAATAACATATTTAGGGCCTGAAGGATATAACACTGACTGAGATATTTAATTCAATCAATGCTATAATCTGTGCCTGTTATAAGGAGATATAGCATATAGATATAGTACAAGAAACAGTGAAGAAACAGATCAAATAGGTGCCAACTTGACCAAATAGCCATATTTTTGATCCATTTTACATCTATCGCTACTCTAAAAGTTCAGATATTTGAGGCCATTTTTTTCATTTCTCTTTGGATAGCATGCCCCTAGACACCCCAAGTAAAGACTCTATCCATAAATTTGTAGTGAAGACTGTGCCACATTCAATAACACACATGCAATATAAAACTGTAAGTCTCTCTCTCTCTCTCTCTCTCTCTCTCTCTCTCTCTCTCTCTCTGTGTGTGTGTGTGTGGCAGTAGAAGCAGGATTTTGCTTATTGTACTAAGTAGGTGGCATTAGGGCTTGCAAAAAACGCTATTGCTATGCAGTGTTATATGAATATGAATATGAATATTACAACAGGCTAAATCCATTGATCCACACTGTTTTTCAATGCAATAGCACTTGATTGAAAAGAGCACCATTTAGTTTCATCCCTAAGATGACAAATTTGGATTCTTCATCTGAAATCTTGGCTACATTAATAACTACAATAACAGCAGAAATACGACATAATGTACAAAATATATTATGCATTAGAAATAACACAACAAAGATCAATGAATTGCTTATAATACAGTTACGGAAAATTAATGTAGAAACAACATCACAGTTATGTACATGAATATGTATTATTATGTATTATTATTTTATCACACTTACAGTGAGGGAAAGAATTATTTGCTCCCCTGCTGATTTTGTACGTTTGCCCACTGACAAAGAAATGACCAGTCTATAATTTTAATGGTAGGTTTATTTGAACAGTGAGAGACAGAATAACAACAAAAAAAAAATCCAGAAAAACGCATTTCAAAAAAGTTATAAATTGATTTGCATTTTAATGAGTGAAATAAGTATTTGACCCCTTCACAAAACATGACTTAGTACTTGGTGTCAAAACCCTTGTTGGCAATCACAGAGGCCAGACGTTTCTTGTAGTTGAACACCAGTTTCGCACACATCTCAGGAGGGATTTTGTCCCACTCCTCTTTGCAGATCCTCTCCAAGTCATTAAGGTTTCGAGGCTGACGTTTGGCAACTCGAACCTTCAGCTTCCTCCACAGATTTTCTATGGGATTAAGGTCTGGAGACTGGCTAGGCCACTCCAGGACCTTAATGTGCTTCTTCTTGAGTCACTCCTTTGTTGCCTTGGCCGTGTGTTTTGGGTCATTGTCACGCTGGAATACTCATCCACGACCCACGAGGTTCTCACCCAAGATTTGACGGTACATGGCCCCGTCCTTTTGATGCGGTGCAGTTGCCCTGTCCCCTTAGCAGAAAAACACCCCCAAAGCATAATGTTTCCACCTCCATGTTTGACGGTGGGGATGGTGTTCCTGGGGTCATAGGCAGCATTCCTCCTCCTCCAAACATGGCGAGTTGAGTTGATGCCAAAGAGCTCGATTTTGGTCTCATCTGACCACAACACTTTCACTCAGTTCTCCTCTGAATCATTCAGATGTTCATTGGCAAACTTCAGACGGGCCTGTACATGTGCTTTCTTGAGCAGGGGGACCTTGCGGGCGCTGCAGGATTTCAGTCCCTCACAGCGTAATGTGTTACCAATTGTTTTCTTGGTGACTATGGTCCCAGCTGCCTTGAGATCATTGACAAGATCCTCCAGTGTAGTTCTGGGCTGATTTCACACCGTTTTCATGATCATTGAAACTCCACGAGGTGAGATCTTGCATGGAGCCCCAGATCGAGGGAGATTGACAGTTATTTTGTGTTTCTTCCACTTGCGAATAATCGCACCAACTGTTGTCACCTTCTCACCAAGCTGCTTGGCGATGGTCTTGTAGCCCATTCCAGCCTTGTGTAGGTCTACAGTCTTGTCCCTAAGATCCTTGGACCATGGTGGAGAGTTTGGAATCTGATTGATTGATAGCTTCTGTGGACAGGTGTCTTTTATACAGGTAACAAGCTGAGATTAGGAGCATTCCCTTTAAGAGAGTGCTCCTAATCTCAGCTCGTTACCTGTATAAAAGAAACCTGGGAGCCAGAAATCTTGCTGATTGATAGTGGATCAAATACTTATTTCACTCATTAAAATGCAAATCAATTTATAACTTTTTTGAAATGCGTTTTTCTGGATTTTCTTCGTTGTTGTTGTTATTCTGTCTCTCACTGTTCAAATAAACCTACCATTAAAATTATAGACTGGTCATTTCTTTGTCAGTGGGCAAACTTACAAAATCAGCAGGGGATCAAATAATTCTTTCCCTCACTGTACATAGCATATCATATATAGATAGATTGAGTGTCTGACTTTTTATGTAAGACGAAAATGTAGTAATAAAATAAAATAATCCAAAACAAATACTACTACTACTACTACTACTACTACTAATACTACTACTACTAATAATAATTTTTAATATACTTATTATTATTATTATTATTATTATTATTATTATTATTATTATTATTATTATAGTAGTAGTAGTAGTTTTAGAAATAATGTCAGTCATGGTAATTTATTATGAAAACATGTCACCATGTTAATGTCACAATTAATAACATAATAGGCCTTTGAACCTTTGCATTTCTTTGCATTTCTTAAATGATATAATACAAAGTCATCAGTGGCAGTGAGACCCATCTCCTGGAGTGTTATCTTTTGCGTCCACATTTGTGTGTGTGTGTGTGTGTGTGTGTGTGTGTGTCAGTAGTATAGATATGTGTACACCACTAAACACACAGTGAAACTGTTGGACTTTTAGGTGGAAAATTCCAGCTTACCTTTACCTTAGTAATCCACTTGAGGGCGTGAGTCCGCCACTGACCTGTTAATTAACACAGGGGTTTATGTGCAGAAAGGCGAGTTTTAAAAGGTTTCACCATTACCCCGCGTACTGAAATATGCACATGTGTTATGCAAAGTGCCACATTTTATGTCTGAGTACTGGGTTTTATACTTTTGGGATTTATACGTTTAAATGTTTGCCATTTACTGTTGTAGTTTATTAAAGAAGCAATTTGATGTTGTAGTGGTAAAGCAAATCCCTGCCTTGGTCTCTCAGTTACATTCAACTCTGCAACCTGGCAGTCAGTCACCAGAGGGTGTTGATGACTTCCAGAATGTTATTTTTTAACGACTCGTGCCTTCTTTGTACTCTGTACTTCATTCCACCACCATGAACGCCACCAGTGATGGCTAATGAGACTGCACTACAGACAGTAAATAAGATGCACATGGCCAAGTAAACAGTCAAGTAGAAGCTGGAATAGACTTGATGTTTTAACACTGTTTAGGAATTGAGGAAAAGAAAAGAACAAAAAAGGGAAAAAGACACGTCAAAAAAGAAAAGAAAAGAAAAGAAAAGGTAAGAAAAGAAAAGAAAAGAAAGCCTAGATACGACACATCGAGCAGCTCTTTTATTGTCACTGCACGCTGATCAGTAAAGTCATGAAAAAGAACTTATCATTTCTATCATGTCTTAATAATATATTCTCGCGTTTTATGATTATCGTAAGAATGATAACCCTTTCTGGGCTTCTGTCGACATGCTTGTCTCAAGAGCCCGTCTATACACGGCTTATAATTTGTTTTTCACTTGTGTACATTTTTCTGATGATACAATTTCACACGTTTTTTTTGCAACACAACAGCTTTTGTAAAATTGTAAAGGTAACCCCTTTAATATGTGACTCAGAAAAATGGAATAAACTAAACATTGCTAATTACACCAACAGAAAAAGGGTTTTTTTTCCCCTTGACTTGTTCTGATAGAGAGAGACACATAGTAGTTCACTCATCATACAAGAGGTTGTAATTGTTTTGGGGAACAGTAGGTTAAAGGGATGAGAGGATATTAATTATTTTACTGTTCATTTCTGGCCGAGAATGAGCCATGTATCAATGTAAGGCGGTTTTTTATTTTACTTTTAATTTTTTTTTTTAGTTTTACAGAAATGGTTTGCTATTGTATTATCGATTATTGCATGAAACGGGCTGTTTGCTAAATATTAGTAAATGAGTGGCACCTAACAGGAGAATCAGCGATAATTAAAACCAAAACACGCCAAAATAAAGTTTATGCTGATGTGTGATTTAAAACAAAAAAAATTAAAACAAAATGGAAATTACAAAAATGCGAAATGATTTGAAAAAACTATGTGTTGTTCTGAAACGCAGGCAAACAATAATATCTAAAATTAGAGGGAGAAATAAATATTTCCCCCCCGATGAAAGACACACGGTCTCATCTAGTTGAGCTCACGCAAAACCTTATGTGTTAATTGTTATAATTTCCACAGCCTTCGCCCGGGACATAATGACAGCCTGCGGCTGAATTTCATAAATCATGCTTTTCAGCCAGAAACAGTGAATTTGTCAATTGCGATGGTAATGATGATTAGTACTCACATGTAATGTGCACTTTGTTTATTTGAATTCTTCCCAGGCCTTAGCGAAGAGTTAGCTTCAGGATTAAAATTAATCAGGCCTACAAGCCTAAAATATTATGACGACTACCTGATTACTTAAACACAAACAATTCAGTAATTTAAAAAAAAACATGTAATAGGTAAGAGGACGGAAAAGAAAAAATGTTTTTACAAATAGGCGATCATAACAAACTCCATACTCATAACTTATATTTTGCACGTGTAGGCCTTAACAGTTTGGCATTTGAAGGCAAAAAAAAAAAAGTCACAGCTTATTTAACTGATAAAAAAAGAAAATTCTGCTCTCAAACTATTTTTTTAAGTATTAAAGAAAATGATGGATGTTGTACTTAAGTAATGACACAGTAATTAGCCTTAAATTATTAGATTCTTTTATATGTATCTCTGCAAGCCAAGCTATATGTGACAGGACCACATTCATAGTCGACTTTGGCTCTACATCTAGAATCGCAGTGGTTTATTGTCACATTGGTAATTTAGTACGTTATGGGGATGTGAGAAATGTTTGGGAGGAATATTCCCTTTTTTTTCCCAACGTTGGGGTAATTATAGTTTGCGCATGCTCAGAAATAGAGCAGTTACATGCTGATGATGCTATGCATGCATTCATTTTTAATTCTTGCTGAGGATTTAGCTTGGCTACTAAACTCCTGGCACGATATGCACATCCAGAAGGAAAAAAAAAAAATGAGGAGGCCAGCGACGATGGGAGAGGATGGTAGAATCTGTAGAATCTGAGTAGTGCAAATGGGCAGGGCTGTTTGGTTCTGTGTTGGGTTTCTGGTGTAGTTTGTGGTCGTTTCCCCGTAATAGCATTAAATACGCGTGTTGAATTGCATTAGGAGATGATGAGTGCTTGTTAGCCTCGCTAGCGTCGAGTTGTGTTTTTGTTTTTTTGTTTTTTTCCCCCTGATATCTTGTGCAGAACGTTTAACAGCCTCTCCTCCCCTTTACAAAAGCCCCGACTATCACTGGCACCGAAGTCGCTGTTAAAATGCGAAATAAACTCCTGCAAAGAAGAATACGGCTCACAGCCAAGTGAACAAATGAAGAAGGTTATGAGTGCATGCTTAGCTGACAAAATGAAATGAAGTTGCAATCCAGTACCAAACGAAACAGAATAAAAATTATATTATATTATATTATATTATATTATATTATATTATATTATATTATATATTAAAGTACTGCACTTTAACTACTGGTGTAAATCTTTATGTCAGGGCTTCAGACTTCAGCGCTGCAGTTTATCCACACCTTATTCAGCTAATTACAAGAACCTTCATGAGATGTATTTAGTATCCTTAGACTAACACAGACTAATGCAGAATTAATTCAATACCTCATTAGTTACCTTTAAAGGTTCAGCAGTTATCTGTATATCGTGTGCAGCAGGAAGAACACAATAAGAGGTTAAATAAGAAGGTCGTTTAAACCACTTTTTAGTTTGCAGTTTTCATGTGATCCATATATAAGAACTGGAATGATTGGTCGTGATTTGTAGGTCAAAAATAATTTGCTAAAGCAATGAGAAAGAGAAAAGGATCTTGTCATAAAAGCAATGCCAGATAGGTCTAGTGAAGTCGCTAATAATTAGTGCCCAGAAGGTATAACATGTGAACTCAGGAAGACGAGTAAAACGTGTAATGGCCTACTGAGCAACCACTACGCAAACGGAGAGAAAATTCAATACATTCATTAAACGAATGATCATCATCTGACATATTGTATATTGCACATAACTGATTAGCATACAAGCAACCAGAATCAACGAAGGTGCGTAAAAACGACCACGAATCATGTGTCTGAAAAGGTCAGGTCATCATGCCACATGACCGAGCTTAATGTGGTGAGTAACTATAGTAAATTCAGAAACAGATTAATGCCTTCTTCCTGCAGCACCCAGACTCTACAGATAGTGACTCTGTTCTGAAAATGATCCAAATCCCAAATAGTATGTAGAAGTCACTGTACAAATTATCTTAGATAATTTTAAAGCTTTTTTAAATCCATAATAGCTTTAGACCATATATATATATATATATATATATATATATATATATATATATATATATATATATATAT
>CM040977.1:20807162-20835271 GCA_022985145.1 Pangasius djambal
CTGTATCTTTATCTTCGCTGAACTCTCAAGCATATAGTGAACTATAGTAAATGTCAAACACTGAGGAAGGAGCATTGTGTGCTTGTAGAACTACCCTCACTTCCGCTAGTAAATGTTTAATTGGGCGTGTTAAAGATAAAAAAAAAAAATTAAAAAAAAAAATAAAAAGAAGGCACCTAGTATTAACCTATGATCAGCCGTGGTGCACACATCTCTCTGAGAAAAGCCAGTGTGATCAGTAAAACTCCAGGCATCGACTCTGAACTGAAGCATGCTGATTTGTACACGGAGTTCACACTTTGCTCTCAGCTAACTTCAGTCTAGCTCCTGAAATCCTATAATTATGTTGCTTTAGAGTCATTTTTCGACAGGTGCATAAGCGGAAAAAGTATTTTTATAATTATGATTGCTTGAGATTTGGACAAAATGACCAAGTCTGAATTATATTAGCGACGAGGATACCTCCAAACTCGAGAAAATGTTCTGTATCCTGCCTGTGGGCTATAATCTGTAGCCTAGACTCCCAAACCTGGAAGCATTGCATATGCAAAACAAAACCATTCAAACTCATACCGTTCTCAATAAATGCACATTAGCTTTTATTGTAAAGGGTATATGAAACTATGGTGGGATCGGGCTTATATTTTATTACTTGATCGCAAAGTTTTACATGCAGTCGGTTTCCAAAAAGAAAAAAAAAAATACAAATGAAAATAAGCTAAGCTTAATAATCGCTGTGCTGGTAATAAAACACTTCATATGACGGCACCCCATCAAAAGGAAACTTACTATGGCCTTTAAAAAAAGAAAACATGTAAACAAATGGGGTATACGACCGACAAGTCACGGATGTGTCGAAATCTGAAGGAATAACGACGTCGAAAACAAGAATTAAGACCTTGTAGTTCCGTGGCTTTGAGCATAACATTCTAGAAAAATACCTCATCAAGGACCCTCTTATTGGCTTTGAGTGTAGGCCATCCAAAACATCATCCACAACTCACTCCCTCTGTCCAACACCTTCCCTGTCTGGGTTTTTGCTCCACAAGTCTGCAGTCGACAAGCGTCCTGCTCCTAGCTTTTTGTGTTTTAAGAGCCCAGATCGACCAGGTTGGAGGCCATAGGGTTCAGTATGGTGTCATGCAGGCCGTGGTGGTGGTGTTGGTGGTGCAGTGAGTCCGCGCTCGGTACAGTCACGGCGCTTGGCACTGGTACTGCGCTGGGCGCCGGCGGAGCCGCCAGGCCGTGTAGAGGCTGCAAGCCGGAGGCGGAAGTGAGCAGCAGCGCAGGGCTCGACGACGTGTGATCTGGAGTTCCGATGGGGGTTTTGTCCTCGTCCGAGCTGCCCATCATCGTCTTGTTTCCGTTCATGGACGACGTGAGCGCGTTGTGGCTGTTCGTGTTGGAGTTCTCGTTGTTTTCCCTGAACAAAAACAAACGAAAAAAAAAAAAAAAAAAAGAAACAGGACAGAGGCTTTAGAAAAACAACTAACTTTAACTGTGTGCACGGCTAGAGCCAGGAAACTTTTCCGAAAACTTCAGTACATAAATAAATTATAATTAATAATTTTCTAATAAAAAAATAAATAAACAAAGCAGTAAAATGGAACTAAAACCCAGAAACTAGAAAGTAAAAAGTGTGTGTCACTGTACAACGTTGCCATTGAGAAAAGGATTTCAGTCATTTTCTGGTCATGCTCAGAGACCTGACATGTCGTACACACCGGGGTTGACTATCGCTGTACGAAAATCAGCATGAAAGAATGTATAAAAAGCAGGGGGATATAAACAGGAGGTACAGCATAAGCTAAAATAAATAAGGTAATGTGTGCACTGATGCTGAAGAAAAAAAAACACACCAACCCGATAGCTGAGCTACACTGTTCTCTGCTTTTAATGAATTAATTAGTAATCCTACCTACTGCATTCTTAGCGATTGTAAAAAATACATGTATATACTTGACTGATAATCATGATATCATCTGAGAGATGAGGCCTACACATATCTCACCAAGGACATCCTTGAATTACACAATTCTCACTCACTGTTGTTATCTTGTACTATCAAATTGTGTGTGTGTAAACAACGCCAATAAAAACATCTAAATTATTATGACCAGATTTATTATCTGCGATTGGGTTTTGACTATCTCAGCTGAAATGAGGAGTGATGAATTAACAAGCACCCGACAGCGACACTCTGCTAAGCGTTTCTATTTTAAGCCTACCTTTCCAAACAAATACATAAATAAATAATACAGTTACAATATTACAAATCTCTTATATTAATATGATTTAGTTATGATTTAGCAATGTATGCATACACGATCAATAAAGATTATTATTAGTAGTAGTATTCAATAATAATAATAATAATAATAATAATAATAATAATAATAACCAGCACAACTGAAAACGGCAGAAGTTTGTCTAATACTCCGGCTTTCTGACAACCCACCTCCTGCGCCTTTATTATATTCGTATAACTGGTCAATCATGAGAAAATAATTAGGATTTCCAACCTACTTTAAAAAAAAAAAAAAAAACAGTCCAAAGAATAAATGTGTTCAGCTCCATTAATAAGCTTGGAAACAAATGGTGTTCTGTTGTAGGCTAGTGAAAAGCGGAATGGTCACTCCTTTTTGGGGATGATTGCTCAGAGATCTACCCGCTTTATTGGCTTTGTGCTCTTGAACGAGCTTTTTAGGGGTAACATTATCCACACTGTCATTAAAATGAGTAACTATGCACTTTCTTGTACCTTTCTTTGGCCTCCGCCGCGCGGTCGCGTTGCCTCCTGTTTTTGAACCAGTTGCTGACCTGAGTGGTGGTCAGGCCGGTGGCTTCGGCCAGCTCGCGCTTTTCCCGCGGTGAAGGGTACGGGTTATGGGTGTACCATTCCCTCAGCACGCTGCGGCTCTTCTCCTTAAAGCAGTAGCTTGTCTCCTCGCCATCCCAGATGGACCGGGGCAGCGGGAACTTCCTACGCACTCGGTACTTGCCCACGGCTCCAAGCGGCCGTCCGCGCAGCTTCTCCGCCTCGATGTAGTGCGCCTTGAGCCACAGCTGCTGTAGTTTCGGGTGGTTGTGCGGCGAGAACTGGTGGCTCTCGAGGATTTTATAGAGCTCTCGGAAGTTTCCCCGGTGGAAAGCGACCACGGCCTTGGCCTTGAGCACGCTCTCGTTCTTGTGGAGGTGCTCGCAGGCCGGCAGGGACCACAGAAAGCGGCCAAGGCGCTCGATGTTGCCGCCCTGCTGCAGGACCTCGCACACGCACGCCACTTGCTCTTGCGTAAAGCCGAAAGTCGGAAGCATAGACATGGTTCTTCGCTGACAAATGCTTCGTCCGAGTTATCGATAAGGACAACGACTCTCAAGCACAAGGCGCTGGAAGTCCATGAACGATACAATTTCAAAACGTCTTCGAATATCGATAAAAAAAAAATTAAAAAAAATCCTTCCTCCGAATGAAGTGGGCCCGATACTTCAGATCCACTCAGGCGACAGTAACATACCGTATATCCATCTAAAACACACGAGACAAACTTTTCCCTCCCGAGTGAGCAGCTCGCCGTCTTTTCTGTACCGTTTCAGCATAGCGTTCTCCCGACTACGAAGCTCGCTCGCTCGTTTTAATAATATTATTCTAAGCTGGCAAGAAAACCGATTGTGTGAACTCTGATTGGTTGGTTATCCGACCCAGGGACGGCGAGGATAAGACAATAGTTTTAGTCAAATTATTCGCCATGGTTACGCTGTCATTCAAAGTAACCCGATATGCTTTGAGGTGGCTCCCTGGACTGGCTGACTGATTATTCCCTTCATTTAAAACCCGCCCACCGATAGAAATAATAGCCTTGATTTTCTCTGTATGCTGTGTTTTTTCGAGTCCAGGCTTTGACGGACAGTTGGAGTAACCAAAGAGCGCTCGACACAGAAGGGGCGCTCCCACAGCAGACGAGGGGAAGGCGTAGAGAAAGTTGTGCACTCACAGAGTCCACAGACTAATGCAAAGCCCACACTTTGTACCTGACTTTTAACACACCACGTCCTATATGAAACATGCATATAAAATGTACACAAGGCGGCTATGGGTACAGATTGTGCGTGCATAAATGAAACTATGTTTACATGCAAAAGTCCCACTGCTTAAATAACTTTCACAGTCTTCATTTGGGTTCAGCTCATTAATAATTGGTCGTTCAACAATCGAAATGACTACAGCACACGCATAGAAAACAACAGTCTATTCGTTTGGTTATTGATGTGAACTAATATTGGCTATATGAATAACATGCATTCATTAAAAAAGCATTTTTTAAAAGGACAGAGCAGGTCCTGAAAGCCCGATCGTGGAAAACAGCAGGCCTATAGGCGAATATGGAGTGTATGCTGTATATGAGCAGAGCCTTTAGTGCGCAGGGTCTCAGGATGAAGCGCGCGTGCGGAAGCGACTCGCAGCTCAGAGGGCGCTTTCAAGATAGAGTTAAATCTCTGAGGGACAGCGTTTACACAGGACAGAGGTTCCGTTAGCCAGCATGCGCTCAAAGTGGACAGTGCACTCTGCGAGGGACGCCTTCTGCCGGTAAGACAAGTGTGCAGACTATCACTAATATGCCTTTCCCAAATGGTCAATTTATCTTCGGGAATTTATGAGAAATTGTTTTTTTTTTTTTTTTAATCGGATGAAAGCTGAGATTAGAAAACAGCAAATGCACCACTGTTGGAATAAGATTTTAAAAACGTAAACTTGGACTTCATTTCGAATTAAAGAGCTTCAAATAACATTGCATGTCTTAATGAACTTTGGTTGCTCATTTATCCCTTGAGCCTATTCTCTAATCATGCGCAACTGCAGTGAGGCATCCGTCTCACTCACACACTCTCACTCTCACTGTCACGCTTCTCCGCTCGCGCAAAAGCTCAGAAAAGTGCTCCGACAGTGATGCTGTCTGATCTCGAGTTAACGATGCGACTCCGAGACCACAAGAAAGTTCGGCGCAGCCACATGTCATATGAAATTATAAAATCGCTGACGCCTGTAGGGGGAATGTCAGGCTGATGTGTGAAGGATCAAAAGGTGTGCCAATCTTGTTTGATTTTTCTACGTGCGCTGGAGCCACGCAAGCGTGTGATGTGGGCGCGAGCAGAGACAACTAGCAGCGTCTAACATCTCATTCATTCAGTACATTCATTTACTGAAAACAAGGCACAGGTCCATAAAATCTACAAAATAAAGCAAATATGACTACACTGTTGAAAATACCTATACACAATTTGTTGCATCTATCAAATTTATATAATGACTGTAACACCTCTCTCTCTCTCTCTCTCTCTCTCACACACACACACACACACACACACACAAAAGCCCTTTTAACTGAATAGTTATTAATATACATTTGGCACCGACCTGCTACTGAATATAGGCCTATAAAATAGGTTTATCCAAGTTATTATCATTATTATTATTATTATTATTATTATTATTATTATTATTATTATTATTATATGTAATGTAAGTATGTATTACTTTGTATCTGCTCTTTACATAGCCTAACTTCTTTAAATAGATAAAAAAAAAATAAGACCCACACGTGTCCATGAGCGCAAAATCTAAACGAAATTCTAAAAATCCATTTAATAAATCTATTATTTGGACAGTTCTTGTGTTAATGAAAGATTTTCTTTTTTTTTTTTCAATTTAACAATTTATTTTTGTTTTTATTTTTTCATGCTATTTAATGATCAGAGTGTACGAAAGGTTTATTTCCATGGACTATTAATTATTAATCATACATTTTTGATGAACCATGTTCCAGTAAATCAACACGTGGTTAATCATTTGAATGTTATGATCATCCGGGTCCACAGGCTTCCTAACGGTTGAGGGTCGTAGATAAAACAGTATCCTTCAGGCAGACTAACCAGCATCAGCTGGAACTAATGAGCACATCTTCACTACAAGCCCAGGTACAGATTGCTGCTGATCTATCGATTAAGCTCCAAAGCAAAGCTCAGAGTGCACTGTCAGTCGTGCGTAATTGAGATGGACGGATTTTGAATGTATATAGAGGAGTTTGATTGGGACGTATCAACTCTTTCCTCCAACTCGGACTGCGTTGCAGTGACATGGCCAATCAGGACTACTCGTCTCGTCTTGGCAGTGTTTGTAAACAGCTTGTTTCCACGGATCGTTGTGATCAGAGCGTCCCGAGAGCCGCGCGCCGCTGATTATTACAGCGTTGATGAATGGGGATCGCGTTTCGTCTAATAGCCGCCCCCCTGTTTTCACAACCTCCCGGCACTCACTCGAGCGCACACACAACGACCTTTGCTAATTGGACTGATTAGGGCATGCTGGGCTTTTTAGAAATCTTTGTTAGAGAGCGCAGGCGACCCGTACAGGATGCTGCTTTGCTCCGCTTGACAGCGAGGAAGCGGCTTGATGAGTTACATTCCTGCAGCAATGTCATGCTTCGTGGCGAGAACATGAATTAATCCCAGACGTTTGATGTCAGTATGAATTTTAGTGGAAAACGAACGCAAGAGATCACTGCTGTAATCAATATCGATATGCGTATTAGGAGAGGATCATGAGTTCAAAACAGGGGGGATAAAAAAGCTCAGTGGAAACAGGACACACATTCAGTACAAATCTCAATCAGTATGTAGGAAAAGTTGCCTTTGATCAGTCCTGACAGAGTTTTGATAAACACGCATGCACAAAGGCTGCACTGTGACCCGGTGCAGGTGTCCTGTTTTGAATCAAATAGTCGTTTTCTAGGTGTAGCAGGTTGCTAGGTCAAATAATTAATTCACTCGTCTGCTCAACAATGGACAATTGCACTACACAGGTTGATTTTTTTTGCAGCTAAACAGCTTGTATCGTGCCATCGAACTACTGGCTACGTGGGGCATGAGCACTTGATGTATATTTGACCTCCGTTGTCCCAAGAGGCGCCGGTGCGCGTGATGTCTGCGGGATCTGTTCAGTGTCCGCGCGACCGCGGCGGCAGGCAGTAACCCGGCACTACACCACTCTGTGCAGCACAGTGAACCAGAGCAGAGGAGAACAGAGCTCAGGGTGACCGAGATTTCTCACCGAAACAGCTCAGCTCCTCAGCTTCCCATCCGACATCCAGACCACTGGCGCAGATTCCTCCTGAACTCACGCGCACCTTTCTGCAAATGCTCACGCGCGCTCAAGTCCGACCGCAGATACACTCTTGTTTATGAAATGAGGAGTTCTGTCTGATATTGAAAATTCCCGGAATGATAGGCAATGCATTATCACAACAAATTAAAGTAGCTTGCATTCAAAGTTATGTTTTAAGGAAACTTGGATTAAAAGTAAGATAAACATTTCTGCCACTGGTATATTCTCCAACATTATCGCATAAATCACAACAGTCCCCCAAGTTACTATGTATAATACATTACAGGACCATGCAGACCATGCAGAACATAATATTTGTGCTATACAAATTTATTAGTTTGTATATTAACAGAGATACTCTAAAGCCAAACGTGTTTACTGGTTGTTTATTTTATCACAGGGATTAGTTTGTTCCCTATGAAATGTTGTTGCAACCCCCTAAATATATGTTCTTATTTTATTTTAGAACATGGCTTTAATATTGTAGATTCCACTGCAGATATATACACGATAATAATCTGTAATATGTCTGTAATAATCTGTAATAATGTAATATAGAGCATCTATTGTACTCTGTCTATTATTACCTCCACACAAAGGCGCATGTTCTTACATGTTTATTATGAAAATGTTCTGTAAAACAGTATAAAATGAGATCTTCATTTTTGTGTTAACTATATAGACGAAGTGCCTTTCAGTACGTGTTTACATTTTGGATGAAACTGTTATTATACAGAAGACTGCTGCCACTGCAAGTAAAATAAAATTCAATTAAATCACCAGATTCTGAGCAGACTCCCCAGACACTTTTGAAATACATCTTTACCTTGACCTTCTACCAACGCCGTGTCATGGAGCTTGATGAATAGGATGTTAATAAACAAGATTTTACGAAGTCTAATGAATACAGATTCAGAAGATTAGATGTTATCAAGTAAGCTCTGTCAGGAGTATTGCCTTTGAATAGAATCCACTTCTTTGTGTGCTGTACTTGTCAGGTACCTGAGTTGGTTCCTAAACTCGAACTACACATACATTTTCAGGTGGCCGTTTATTTTTCTCTTAAATACATCACTAAATTTGTATGATTTTTTTTTTTTTTTTTTGGACAGTGATCTCGAGTTTTCACCAATGTGCCATCACTTACATAAAAATCCACGTATGCTGTATTAACTTTAGCAGGCTGTAGTGTCACTTGAAACAGGAAGTCCAGTAAAAGGTCACAGAAACAGGCAGTTGAGGAGAAGTGGACGGAAGACACAATAGCTCACTGTCGACATGTACGCCATTGTCTAACAGCATTTAGGCTGTATGAATTCACATGGAGTATGCTGGCTCATAGAAGTCCTTTATACTCCAGACAGGCTTTGAGTTAATATTATTACCTTCAGTGAATTAACATTATTATCTGTAATAAACTATTTAAAACGGGGAAAAGAAATTCTATTTTAAAAGAGAAGTCACCATATATTTCTAGTTATGTGAAAATCTGCTTGTACTGGGACGGGGCTTCTATAGAGAGTCCATATTTAAAGGTGAATAAAAACGCAAAGAAAGCATAAGCAGACTTGTAATGTGCTGCATTAATAATGCTATGTTCCTCCTTTTGACAGAAACTTGCGTATTATAACACGGCCATTAATGTCAGTAATGAATTAATTTATTGTAATATGGTCATAATTGGAACATGGTGATATGAAACCACATATGGTAAAGATTTGTGAAAGTGTTTGCCAGTTTGGGCAAAACAAGACAGGGTTTATACATAGAGCATCTTATTAGGTAACTCTTTTCAAATTCAGCCATGTCCATGCGTGTGAATTATAAACATTTGTTCAAAAAGTTAGTGCAATTAATAATTCACTACTGTTGTAAAGAATGCAGGAAAATTGTGTTTGGAAAAGCTGTAAAACAACTACCACACATAGTAATAACAAGGGAAATTTTCATCCCTTTCCTAAATCAGTTTACTGAAAACGGAGTGTATATAAAGTCTAAGAGAATCCTTCTAAAATGAATAGGAGGTCATGTAAAAAAAGTAATTCTATGATCACTGCTAATCTCTATAAGAAACGTTAAAACGTTTAAAGAATAATTGTACAAATTTCTTATTTTTTTTTCTGTAGATAGGACATTCTGATTTAATAGGCCCTGAAAGTGGCAGTTCACGCTCCACTTTAACTAAAAGTGAAGTGACTAGAGGCCATTTCACCATCCAAGCCTTTTTTTTCCCCCAGTTTGAACATAACAGCTTTATAAGAGCAGAAACACATGTTCGCATTACTTACCTCCAAAGTTTGTTCTTGTTTCACACTTCTCTTGGTCAGCACTAGTTTCCATCAACTCTAAAGTGGCAGAGAGTGAGACAGGTTTGATGGTCGGTCTGCCACACTCTGGAGACAAAACAGAATGGTGAAGCAGCGGGAATATTTCTGGCATGTTGGCTTTTAAGCACACATTAATGAATTGCCATTTTGGGTGCTCTATTATTTTTGTTATTGTTATCTTTTTTGCAAGTAGCCACAGCTTACAATAGTCTAGTGTGGCCTAGTTATCTTTTATTGCGTATTTTATTCAATTACTGTCTGACAACTGTATATGATTTGTTTATTCATCATGTGCCATTTTAATCACACATAATATGCTGACATTGATATAATATAGAAATCAACATACACTAGATCGAAGAATATCAAAGTAGTCATAGAAAAATGGCAATTCCTATGCTTTAAATTAATGGACTCATTTGTCAACAAGTTTTTTGTACAAGTAGCCAATACGCAAATATTTCATGATAAGTGTTCTTCCATATTTGATGGTGAAGCTTAAATCAGTAAGCTGTGTTTGAGGAACAGGACATGAGTATGTGTATATGGTGCTCATGTGCAGCAATGCATGCACAGACAGTCTGAGAGTGCAGGAATCTTCACAGAGAGAGAGAGAGAGAGAGAGAGCAGGACTATTGTGAATTGCTTACAAATTGCATTTATACCCCAGGCCCAGGCCACCCACACTTTTCTATCCTATACTCAAGTCATATTTAATATATCTGCTCCGAAGTAAATGAATCTTCCTGAATAAAATAAAATGGTTTATCACTGTGTGGCCAAACTATGCTTAAAATCTGTTCACTGTCCGTTGGCTAGAATTTCAGGAATTGATTTTATGTATTCTTTTTGTGTATTTTTAAATAAGCTGCAAATATGGTGTAGCTTATAATTCCTATCCAGCTCTTACACACATTACTTACACGCATTACACAGCCATGCCATTACATTACGTGCATACCACACATCCTGCCAAACATACATTTTATGAATTTGTCCAGCATTGGCTTCTTGTATTAAAGTTCAATTTTTATTTTCTTAAAATGCATTTTTAAAAATACATTGGTCTAATGGTTCATAGCATAGTTCCTAAGGCAAAACTGGTTGATAATTGTTAGAAAATTGCAGCGTGACATTTTATATTTTGTCTAACTCTGTTTACCGTCACCTAAGAACAGAAAAATACAGACCTACAGGCAAACTCAGCAAACACAGCAAACATTATAATATTTAATATTTATACCAGTTCATTGATATTTAGAACATTTTTGTGAAATATACGTTCTCTCCAATTTTTAATTTCCACAGTTGTTAAAATTGTATATGTATATGCACTGCAGGACAGTATAGTCGAAAGCAGTGGTTTCATAGCAGAATGTTCTTGCAGAGTCGTGTTAGCTGATTAAGTCCCTGTCTCATGGAAAGCAAAGACTCACTTTACTTTACATAGTGTGCTCTGAGCTCTGTGCTAAAATAAAAGGATTATCTCCAGGGTAGACAGATCTCTACAGGAAAAACTACATCTGGTGTGGTGTGCATGTGTGTATCAGTGTGTGGGGGGCAGCGGGAACAGTAGTGAGGACAGTGGAGCTTGCCTTAGCACTCAGGCATTAAAGAGGACTTTACACCCGTAGGTCAGAGCAGATAAAAGGCCAGGAGGCTCCAAGAGGGCGCCCCAATCTAAATTTGCACCTCAGCACGTGCTGCAGCTGGCCATGCAGACACTAAGCAGCAGCATGGGGTTAAACATTATCCATAATCAGCACTGTAGCTGAAATGAGGGCTTAACCTTACATTACTAAAGTACACACGATGACAACTTAGCCTGCAAATTCTTCTGGAATTAATTAAAAGAGGCTTCAACCTATATTATATATTAGGAAAATGGCTACAACAAATGACAAGTAACAACAACTGTTAGCATTTTTTTCCTAATGGAACATTCCACATCTGTTTGACGGAACTAGTCTGTCAGGGCACAGTGGACATGTTTGATGAAGTAGATTGTGTTACTAGCAATAAAAGCACTGTAAATAGTGAGCAATCTCTAAACTCCCACGGCAAACGTAGTACTGTCCTCCAAGTGAGCAGGAGGCCTGATGGTGAATTATTTATGACTCCAGCGACCCAATATCAATGAGAAACATCTACAGGAATGGAGAGAGAGTGTTTGGATATTTATTATTGTATAGAGCACTTTGGGCTTCCTGCAGTTCGGCGCATGAGGTTCACCTATGGGAGCACAGAACAGGGGTCAAGCCTGGGTCTGCCGGCCAGCTACAGCCCATGCTGAGGAGGGACATGCTTCCACGGCCATATTTACATCAACTACAGTAATAAAATATCAATAAAAGCCAAGAGCCAGGCACCTTATGGTAACTCAGCACAGGCAAGTGGCTGAGCAGCTGTTCCAAGTCTGCTGGCAGATCTGAGGAGGAAAAAGGTGTCTTTAGAAACAAACAGAGCATGCTGGCCTAGTCTGAGCTCTAACTGAAGCAGATGAATTTTTAACCTGATTGGCAGCGTTAGTGACGATTATTATCAGAGCTCATATTAACCATGACTTTTTCAAGCATTACCAATGTCATTACCTTCAGTATATGAAGGTAAAAGTGACAAAATACATACTTAAATGGAATCATTATTTAAAGGTATGCTTGTTGCCATTTTCATGACAGGAAGTCAATTGAAGGACTTAGCAAATAAATGGCTACGAAATAGCCAAACAAATGGGTCCCACTAGAAACTAGGCACGCTAATGGCCACTAAACCCAGGATGTTCCTCACCCTTCTCCGCAGTTAAACACAAGGGCAAAATTAGTGAGGGCTACATTCCTGTGGAGCAACCGTTAATGAGTGCTTACTTATGTATCAGTGGAAGGTCAGTGCGGTCCCGCCAAAGATAGGATGTGTGATTACGTCTTAACATGCCTTTTTATTAACCAGTCATTCTTGAGAAACTAAAACCATGCGGACAGAGTGCAGGCAGCACATAAAAACACATCAAGTACTAGAAGTGCTACTTTGATGTTTCATGACTGACCCCTCCATCACAGGCTGCCAGCATATTGTTCCTCCTCTCCAATTCCAGTCTAAAATCTGCCCCCGCATTCAGTACGAATGATAAATCCAAATGCACACACTGAATTCATATGCACTTTCCACCAGTGGTCCCTTTTTTCTTTTAGTTTAGCAGAAACATACTAAGCTAACATGAGCATTCTAACTTAAATTTACCTGCAATTCTATTAACATGGAAGAAGTTGGAAGATTAATCAGTGGAAG
The DNA here is from genome assembly GCA_022985145.1 of Pangasius djambal. Taxonomy (NCBI): domain Eukaryota; kingdom Metazoa; phylum Chordata; class Actinopteri; order Siluriformes; family Pangasiidae; genus Pangasius; species Pangasius djambal. Next base: position 20,819,934 of record CM040977.1, read on the forward strand.
TGTTCTTCTAGCACTTTTTTTTGTGACCATATGTCCTTCATGTCGGCTGAAATTCTACAGTTACAGTAAGGGTTAGTGTGAAAGATGGACAAGCTACATAATAGGAGGCCTTGGGGCTTTTTAAGCAGATCTCCCCGTATTGCATTACCATCAATAAATTCAAACCCTGCGATAGTGCTGACATAAATTAGGGGCCCCATTCTCCTCTAACTGTTCTTCCAAAGGTGTCATTGTGCTGAGCCACATTTACCAGCCTCTCCACACTATAGAAGTACTGCAATTAGATGTCTCTTTCTCCAGGAATGCCTGCTCTCCTCGGGTCGCTGATATCAAAGGGCTCTTAAACTTCATATTCCCCCACAGAGCAGAAATGCTAGCCCAGCACTGGAGCTTGGCAGATTTGTTAATTCTGTGAACACTTGGGGAAGTTAGGTTTTACTACACCGGTGGACATTTATGCCATCCAGTACGTCATTTCCGCATCGGTCCTGTTTTGCAGGCTCATAAACGCACAGATAACAGAGAATCAGTTTGGATTTGATAGTTGAATTATTATTATTTTTTGTAGGTATTCTGTCTTTTTAAGATTTTTACTAAGAAACATGAACAAATTGTATTGACTGCTTGACTCAATTTTCAGAAGTTTCAAACTGCTTCCTTGCATATTTCATGAGGGGTAAAATTAGCACTTAAAGTCTTTCTTGTGTATCTCAGCATATCTCCACTCTTTCAGCACCATCCACTCTGGTTTATAATTTAATAATTTTGAGCTACTTTGAGCAGGAAAGGAACACTTCAATAAGGAAAGTGTTAATGGGCAGATCTAAAAAGGTAGGGTCAATGCTAATTTGATGTGACAAAACCCTCAGACATTTTTCACCTTTCAGATTTGCATCCTCTTTGTGCTGCATTTATGACTATCTATAGATGTTTTTTTTTTTTACATGACCGTATGCACACACAGAATGGCTCTGCACAGTCCTCAGTGATAATCAGACAGGGCAGAGTAAGAAATAAGCCTCCACAAGAAATTCTCAAACACCCGTCCTTCTTGTCCTTCTTTAAAATATGGGTGGAGTGGAGAAGAGATTGGTTCCTTGCCAGTTCTAATAGCATCAGCCCAGCCAGAGGGCATGAGCACCCTGGCTGACTCTGTATGTATCAGGAAGATGTGGATGGCTGCAAGCGGGTGGGAAAACGAGAGGCATAAAGAGTATCAGAGACAAGGTCAGGCAGAAAACAGAGGAACAGGAAACGACACACGATCTTCTCTTTTGGCGGTTACGACCGAAGCGGGCTTCCCTCCTGACGAGTGAGCAGGAGAAAGCTGACTTTGTTGAAATATGAATATCAACATTTATGTTTTTTTGCTAATCACTAAGTCAGATCTGTCCTTCTTGATTGGTGCGAGTAGCTGCACTTTCCGTTGGCTCATCTGCAGATGAAGATGGCTTTAGTGGTCAGTCAGGTTTGATTTATAATTGCTACACAACACACTTGTTAAAAAGCCTCTTGTTAAAATGAGGGCTACACTGAATGAATGAATGAATGAAACGAAATGAAGGCTACTCCTCAATACTTAGAAACTGGACTGAAGGAACACACACACACACACACACACACACACATGTACACACACAACTGAGCATCCTCTCTGCAAGTTTTTTTGCACATGTTTATGCTGCTACAATACTTATTACTGTACATAGGCTGCTACTCTTATGTTTACACTGTTTACACTATTTCAGCTATTTATATCGTCCTCTGTAATATTTGCACTATTGTCACTAGGTCACTTTTAAACAGAACTGCGTACTGTACAAGAGGTCCTGGTCGGCGCTGTAGTCATTGTACTGTCTTGTTCTGTCTTGTGCGTCTGCACATGTTTGCGCTTGTGCACTTTATGTATAAATGATGTAGTCCCTGTAGTTCTGTGTTGTTCTGTGTTTGTCTTGTGTAGCACCTTGGTCCTGGAGAAACGTTGTTTCGTTTCACTATGTGCTTGCATATGGCTGAAATGACAATAAACTCCACTTTGAACTTTGAACTTTGAACACAGGATGAAGAGGAACTGTTTCCATGCAATGTACATGTCATTATTTTCCACTGTAAAACCCTATTTTAAAAGAGTATAAAGAGAAGGTGGAAACGGTATGTTCGAAAATTTACTGGTGATTATAATAATTGATACTGCACAGGTTTTTGAATTACCTTGAATAATCTGATCTGTTACACCTACAAGGGCACAAAACAATATGAGAAACAGTGAAAGAAAAACAGTGTGTCTGGTCTTGGTCCTGGCTTGAAGGAGCATCACACTGACACAAATCTGAAGAGCTCAGAGCTGTTGTGACATCCATGAGATTGATGGGTAAACCAAAACCATCTTGTAATAAAAGAAAACTCTGAGAAACAAAAAGCAGGATTTTTAAATCTCCTGTCAATGCAGAAACATTGATCCCTCTGGATGTCAACCAAAGTATGAGCATAAAGCACAAAAGAGAAAATGTCATGAAGGAATTAAGCAGTGAAAGGTACTATGTGAATGTCTGCTTTATGGGAGCTGGTCATCTGGAGAACGGACAAGACTCTACAGGATTATGAAGCAGAGCAAGTATTCTTTTCAGGATTGTAAAATTCAGCTCTGGAATCAATCTGGGATGATTTTGAGTCACCCCATGCTATTTTACTGTCTCCCTGTTTCTGTTGTTTTATCAGTGAAGGAATGATACATTTTTGTGCTGTACCTGCTCACAAGCACTTTAGCAGAAATGCTGTAATATTATATCTGTAATAAATTGTAGAGAGGGTGTAACTCGGGGTGCATCCTCGGCCCCTCGCCCCAGCCTGCCAGACTCTTGATTTTCTTTCTCTACAGAAATAGCACAGCTCATAGCATTATTAGAACCTGACAGTGTTTCTATGAGAATTACATACTATTTACTTATCAACACAAGGTGTATTAACATATGTCGAACATGATAGAAACTCTCTACACAAATGCACATACCATAGATAATAAATCATGTTTTGATGTACATGGTTAAACAAGTACAACAGAAATGATGTGAGGCCAAAATCTAAATACCACAGAAACTGATTGCCGAAGCAGACTTTTCTCCTGCCTGAAGATTTTTTATTTTTTTTTACATTCTCTCTTAATATCTGTTTCTCTCCCTGCTTCTCTCATACTTACAAACACGCATACATACACACAGATATCTCATTGTTCCTCCGAGGCACGCTTGGTGTGCTTAATTAAAGTCAAACTGCGGGAATGTCCCAGCAGTGCTCACTGCAGTGTGGCTCAGTTCAGTGTGAGGCTCTGAGCTCCCGCTTCTCTCTCTACCTCCTCCAGCGTCTGGACTCTGTCTTTTATCAACTTGTTCAGGAAATCAAAGTTGCCCCCTCAGCATTTACTCGTCCATAGCATGCTTCCTAGTGCAAGCCTGCGCAAAGATGCAGCTATTGTGTATGTGCATAAATATACACCGCTCTGTTTCAGTTTCTGATCTTTAAGACTCTTGGCAATGATAAAAAAAATTGTGATTTGTAAGACTTTATACACAATTTAATTTACATGCTAATAAAAACAGCTCCCAAAACAGGTGCTTCAGTTGCGTTATCTGAGATGGAAGCAAGTAATAAACATAACAGATGGCTGTCATCATGTCTTTCATACCTTTTATGTACTATCAAATGGTCTACCTTTTACCTTCAACATCAGGGTCAAACCAAACCATGTCTGATGGTAAAGGTTATCTTATCAGCTTATGTTTAGCTTGAGTGACAGGCAAAGTCAGTGAACTGGGGCACTCATAAAGGGATCAGAGCAGGATAGTTTTAGTTCATGTAGATAACAGAGACAGACCATGTGCTGCTCATTTAGTCTGCACTAGGCTATGCTTCAGATATGAAACTGCCTATGCCATTTTCCACCCAGGCTAACTTTAAGATGTAAAAGGCCTGTTTGAAATATAATTTAGACTATTAATAGAGAGCATGTCAACTTGCTCTTTACTACTGTAAATATACACACAGGTGACAAAATAAAGGGGAAAATGGTGGGTCTGATTTGCTATGGAGGCATCTTTCTGCCATGGTTTAGATCCACTTGTCTCCTTAGAGTGAAGGGTCAGTGCAAGTCAATACAAAGTTATTCTGGCTGATCAGCTTTATCCTATGATGAAACATTTTTAAACTGATGGGAGTGGTCTCTTCCAGGATGACTCTACCCATATGGCACAAGGGCATGGATATGAAGTAACCCAGCTGAACACCTATGGGAGAATGTGGAGCTGATGTTAGACAGCACTCTCTAAAACCATTAACAAAACCCCAACTGGAAGTGTGGTGGTCCTCCCTCCAGGACAGTCATACAGAGGCTTGTACAATTTATGCCAAGGAGTGTTGAAGTTGTTCTGGTGGCTTGTGGTGGTCCAGCACCTTACTAAACACTTCAATGCATCTTGGTCATCTGTGCATCAGTCTTTTCATTCAACAGTATTCCACTGTATAGAATACCCTTTATCTGAACCTGGCTCTGATTAACAATGTGACCTGCTAGCCAGCAGCTGTTTAGTCCCCCATGGCTGCAACTACTGCAACACTTATTAGACTGGACATTAACAAGGCCAAGTACCAGCCAAATGCCATGTAACATGGACAAGCAAGGTGTCAAAATCATTAACTTTAACAAGGAGCGGCAATAATATTCTCATCGGACCACTTCTTCATGGGTGCTGCACTCCCCCGTCTACACATAGGACTGCAGGGAGAGAGATAAAACTCTGAAACCATGAAGATAAAACAGCTTGGACTCATTTCATATTAGTATTATTTTAAGCTCCATTACCAGGACCTGCTGTGCCGAGCAAGGAATCCGTAACTCCTCAATCCGGCGACCATCGGAATTTTAATTGTCTGAGACAAAAGAGGTTTTAATTTTTCCGCAGCCCATCTATCTTTCTACCTTGTCTTTCCCTTGCGTGCCCCTTCCCCTCACTTCCACGGAACAATAAAATCGTCTAGGTTTAAGTTATGGCGAGTGTTTGAAGTGCTGGAGTCGCCTGTAAATTTGGCAGGCACCTTTGGGAGCTGCTCACAGTGGAGGCTGCTGCACCACTATTTCATAGCCAGTGTGATTTGTGGCTCTCTGAGTCCTTCTCACTATGGCCTCATAAATCAAAACTCATGGTGCTGTCATTAGGGGCCGAGGGGCCCCACCAAGAGTGCCCAAGGGCCACTTCTCATGGACTAACGCTTCCAGCCGTTTCACTGGTCGTCACATTTCACTGGCCTGAACCCGCCCAAATGGACTGACCTCAGCTATCAAACCCAGGTTTCAACTCCCTTTTCCCCCAAGCACAGGGCTGTCTTTCCTCATACTACCTATGCCCACACACTCATCCAGGCTCAATTTTCCTCAGCCTTCTCTGGTCAGAACTGCTTGTCCTACACACTCATAAAAAGTGTATTTGTATTAAGTTATAAAAAGGCTTTTGCAGCAAATGCACCATTTCATAGGTCTGAATGAAAAGAAATACAGTGGGAGAATAAAACTGAGTTATGGGTTCCAGCTTGAAAAAGTGAGGCAACAAGTATCTGATAAAATCAAAAAGGCAGTGACTGAGGAAAGCAAGAGAGGATGAGAGAAGGAGAAGTGCCCAGGAGGTCCATGCATGATCTTTGTCCTTTTTTTCGACAGGCTTGGGGCTTCTTGCTGTAGACACCTGTGCGCGTCTTATGTTTCAGTGAGTGTCTGAAAAACAAGCGCTTGGCTCCGATCTCTTAATCCGCGTGGCTCCATGAAACATGGTCACATGATACGGGTAGGCCAATGATGATGGCGGGCCTCGGTGGTGGGTGTGTGTGTGGGGAGGGGAATGCAAGCTTAATCTTTTCTAATTCAAATCAAGGAGGTCCCCAGTGGAGCACGGGGATGATACCCTATCCGCTGCAATCAGGCCGACCTCCACTTCGGCCGCGCTCTAAATGATTAATGGAGCTGCCTTCCCACCTGTTACCATGGCAACGGGTAACCCGATAGCCCACAGGAATTTGTCTGCCCTCCCAAGTGTGCGCCAAGGGAGGAGGACGAGAAGGAGGGAGAAAGAATGAGAAAGAGCGAAAGCAAGAAAGAGGAGCAAGGGAAGAGGGAGAAAGTGTAGGGTATACTCTCGATGAAATAGCTGAAGAATGAGATGGGTTAGAGTAAGGCCCAGGGTTTAAAACAGGAGGAAAGTGAACAATTTCAACAAGACAGACAGGGCAGGTGTATATAAGAATTTTACCTTTTATGTCAGACTGGTCACAGAGTCAAATGTATCAAAACACAGAGAGTGTGGACAGAAATAACACCTACAACCACCCCCCTGCACCCACCCCCGAAAAAAGTACCATTTCTACTGTATTCTTTTGAAAAGTTGTTGTGTCTTGCTATTGACTTAGCACCTTGCTAAAAAATACTACCACTCTTTGTCTTTGTCTGGGTATGCTCACATCCCCAGCTGACAAAGTGGCAACAGAATAATCCTGTGGGGTCTTTCTGGTTTCCAATAGCAGACAAGCATTCTGACACAAAAGAGTTGATAAGGGAATCCATGTTAATGAGGTGGGATCTCTTATGCTTAAGTGGCCCAGGCTGGTTAAGAGGCTACATGGGGAATAGATATTGATAGATACTCAGGGGCTTCATTGATTTGGCCATCATGTTCATTTGGAGAGCCCTTTCAGAAGTGCCTGTACTACCTTAAGACAATGGTGAGGTTTCAGTGTTATAAAAGATGTGTGCCTTGTATTACCCATAATCTGGGTTTCAAAAGAACTGCTTTTCATTTAACTTTATTACTACTTCTACTGCCAAGATAATTTGTTGGTAATATGAGAAGTAAGCACACAAAGCCTAGCTAATGCAGATGGTGGTGAAATGCAACATTGTGCAATTATTTACCTAGGAAAAGGATCATGTAGGCCTTAACAATTTCAACAAGAGTTTTTGTTCTGTTTTAAACATCTATTTTTCTCTTTAGGTGTTTTTTTTTTAAACCACATCATTCAGTCTTGGGCTGACAAGGTTGCCAACTGTCACGCTTTCATACTTTGGGGCCCTGCCTCATTCTTTCATGGCAAATAATGAATATTCCAATAAAACCCTTCTCATGACGCAAATTATCTGAGCTTTCAAGACATAGTACCTTTTTAGCAGTGTGAACTAAGATTGGCTTGTAAACGGCAATATGATGGAATATCAACATTTTTTTACTGATGTTAATTTGAGGGCAGTTATTGTAATTAGCAAGCTAAATAACCAGTATTCTTTCTTCCTAGCTGTTTTTGTCATAGTTCTGGGAAGGCATGCTTATATTCATATTTATTAATTAGCCTACATTTTAAAGTGCGTGTCCATTAAATAAGATAACACTAATACAGTCTTTGTACACCCTCTGAGCCATTTTTGAAAATTGGCAACCCTGAGAGCTGTGTGAGTGTGTGTGTGTGTTTGTGTGATTGTCAAGGAGTATCTGGTATCAGGGTCGTTGTGGTGGTTAAAGGTGGAATCAGCTGCTTGGTTTTCACAGGAAACCACATAGACAGAAAATGCTACATGCTGCCCTGTATTGAAATACCATCTCCCTGTGTGTATGTGTATTAGAATACCATGTGTCTCGTTGTTCACGCTATTACCTAAGGTAACTGTATACACAAAGTAGCTTCTCCCACAACATCATGTCAGTCATTAATAGCCACAGCTTTGGTGTTTGACTTGCCAAGGTGGCTGCACAAATGAGGGAACCAGACAAAAAAAAAAAAAAAAAAAAGCAGTTGTAACCACTTGAACACCGTGCGAGACGCTGTAACTTTGCAAACGACAGGAAAGAGTAGAAGACAGCACACTGCGCACATTATTGCTATGTCTACTATTATAAACACTGTCTGAAAACTAATAGTTATTGGGAAACTATTTTCTAGTGAATGAGCTTGAGAAATGCTTGTGTGTGTAAGCGTGCGAGTGTGTGAGCTGCTTATATCCAGTATGTGCATGAACGGCGCTGACTGAGTGTTGCACTGGGGGTATCGATGACAAGCCCATAGAGCAGATCTACGTCAATCCTCTGCGGCTTTGGGTCTCGGTGGCCCTCAGATTCCAGCTTCCTTTGCTTCCTCTCCATTCTCACACACAAGACCCAAACCCACTGAGACTCACAGACACTTTCTGCTCTTGTTCCACAGTACACACTTATTGCACTCTCTCTCAGCAAACCTACAACAGCAACCTGAATCTAACAAATAGAGCTCTTCATGGTCTTACATTAACAAGCAGTTGAAAGTGTGATATCAGTGCACAGTTTTCTTAAAACTCTCTCGTACAGCTAGCTAACAAACAATATATATCGTCTATGTTTGCTGGATATCAACAGCCTTAAAATGTTAATAATCCTTTTTTCCCTATCAAATCAATGTTGAAACAATCAGGTCCTAGGCGCAGTTAGAAAGCTGTTAAATCCTCATTAAGGAGAATTAGGTGGCAAGACTAATCACACGGCCTGCCTTGTACTATTCAGTTCGTGTTTCATATGATTAAATATTCCCTACTGTTTATTTCCATGAACAAGCATATATTTACAGTAGTGAGGAATTTCAAATGTATTGCCACTGTGAGTAGACATATTGTAGTTAATCATTGTGGAACTGGGAAAATCCGTGAGAGCAGAAAGTCTATGAGCAGAATTATCTATAAACTGTATTCGTATGATCCTGTAGATAATTCTGAGGTCTGAATACCAATGTGCAGTACTAGCTCATTATGTGAGCTTAAGTGAAAATAGCACTTTGACTGCGGATCTTCTCCAGATCTGTAACCCATCAAGAACTAAATAACTGGTTTAATAATAATCATGTCTCACCACCCCGTTCAAAAAGCACAACGAACACTCCATCTCAGTCAACAGCTGCATTTTAAAGAGAGCAGCAGTATCAAAGGGCAAAGCGCTTTCCGGGCCTGATGTTAAGGCGGCTGGACAGTAGAGACTGAAGGGGCTAGTCTAATCGCATTTCATGATTAATGAGCAGAGGAAATGGGGTCGTGTTGTATTAAGAAAATGTGTGTTTAAACCCAAAACCGGCACAGAGCAGCAGACTAATGCATCTGTTATCGACTGGACACCTGAGAGCGAGAGGCTGTTAGAGTGCTCCCAACGGCCTGTATGGCCATCCATCCTCACCAAGCGCTCCCTTTTTCCCTCTCCTTGACTGTCCCTCTCCCCCTTTTATTCCTTCATTTTTTCTCTTCCCCCCCCTCATCTTCTTGAACAAAGATTTGTCATTGTTCTACTTTATTTTAATCCCCTTTTTCTTTTATCGACTCCTTCTCTGTTCATCTACTGTTTCCTGTATGTTCTTACTTTCCATCCCTCACATTCCCCCACTCATTCTCACACACACTTTTTTTTTTTTCGATTAGCCAGTAGGCTGTGTGTGTGTGTGTGTGTGTGTGTGTGTGTGCGCACTAAGTCAGTTTCTGGCAAATCCATAACTCAATCCACCTTGAATCCCCTTACGGAAGAGGAACCTGATCCGGATGGCTTGTTGGGGATACAGAACCATGGCCTCAGGGCTTCAGTGAGTTTCATCCTTGCTAGAACTTCCAGCACACACACTCCTCTAGTGTCAACAGACTAGGAAGCCTTACAAATATCCAGCTTAAACAAGATACAGTCAATTCCAGAATTATTGGCACCCTTCATGGAAGTGAGCAAAAATGAATAACACATGCATAAATGTTAATAAATGATATTTTTGCGCTTAATTATACGTATGGGGCAGGGCACTGTACAGTCTTATTTTAACGCAATACTCTTTTAAAAAAAGTTGTCTTAAGTACTGCAACTGTCTTGCAAAACACTGGTTTCAAAATGATCACTGTCCCCATAGTTAATATATGATGAACCCTCCTCTGAAGAAAATAACACTACTGAGCCTCTTCCTGTAATGTCTAACAAAGTTGGAAACACTTGCATAGGATTTCGGATACTCCTTATGCAGAACATTTTAAGCTCCTCTTTGTTTGCAGGCTTGTGGATGTGGACTTCCTTCTTCAATTCATACCACACATATTCAACAGGATTTAAATTGAGAGAAAGAGTTGGCCAATAAAACATTGATTTTTGTTCCCACAACAATGTGTGTGTTGATTTAGAGTTTGGTGTTTTGGAATTAAGGTCTTGTTGTAGGATCTATCTATGGCCAAGTCTGCTCCTCCTGGCAGAAGCAACCAGGATTTAGGCTGAAGTGTCCTGGTACTTAGCAGAATTCATGATGCCATCAATCTTCACAAGTCCCTGAAACACCAGCCACAAAACAGCCCCAAAGCATCCATCACCATATTTTATAGTGGATATGGTGGCATGGCCAAAAAGTTTGACTGTGGTCACATTTAACCACAAGACACAATCCCCTTTGTAGTTCCAGTGACACTTGTATGACAAAAGTATGCATGTATAATAACAACACTTTGTCGATTGTCACTGCTGGTGATGTACGTAAAGACAATCACTGTAGAATTGCGCAGAAACCTTTTGTCTGTTTAGTCAAAATGCCTCCAGAATCATTGGATGGACTGGCCTTGTAGTAAGACAGTTGTGTAAAAATACTGCCCTTAATTCAGGCATCTAAGGAAAAAAATAATGAAATGTTTTGCAGAAAATGGCTTGTGGTGAGTCATATATGATCTCATGGTCTATATTACTCATTGCATCTACAAACCTTTACTTCATGATTACATTATATATTCTGTATTACATTAAACTACTCTGGGTCTCTTTTGAATTTTCCATCTTTTCATTTTCGTTTTGTTTTTATTTATATGTTAATCATCTTTGACAACTGAGCAAACAACAAAAACTCTGCTTGCAACATTATCTGGAGTTACTGCATGTTAATCTTTATTGTTGTGATCACAGTGATTGTTTAAGAAGTGATTAAGAAGAGTAAAATTGTAGCCACACTACCACTTTATTAAAACATTGGGAAAAGGTTTATGGAAAGGTTGTGCTCCTAAAATGATTAGAAAGAACCATAAATGGAAAAGCCAGCAGTCAGTGATTTTAAAACCATATTCAAATGCTATAAACAATTTAATAATGGTGTCTAAATATCTGCTCATTGTATTCTGAAAAACAGGATACCATATTCAAGCATCAATAGCTTTATTGTGTATTTGATGCAAAAATGACTTGCAGATATAAACATATTGACTTTCAGTGGCTTTTGGTGACTTTTTCCAATGTGGCCGCGTGGTACAAAACAAAACCGATTTTCCGAATATTTAATTCAGGTGTGTTTTTAGCTCGCTCAACTAGACCATCATATTCATGCAGAAAGTTTAGATTGAAATGCTCAGTTATAAAACAAATACGGAACATAGATGACCATAAAAACAAACAGTTATTCATCAAGATATGGTTCCCATTCTGAGATGTCCAAATAAATGGAATCATTTACATACATTTGCCAAAACCCCAAAAGGAGATGAAAAACATAAATCTTGTGCAATCATACAATAACAATCTGACGTTCTTATTAAATTACATCTTCCTTTACAATTGCATGACAGATACCTTTGATACATGAATAATGAATAGACATCTGACCCTTCTTACTCACCAGGAAATGTCTTATTTTACAATCAGGATATATACAAATTAGTAAATATGTTCGAGGAAGACTTGCTTTACCAAAATGATAACTCAGGAAATTTAACTGGATCAAAAGGTATATCATTACCTAAATACTGTCAATATGCAATGAACTTTACACCAAAACATAAACCCGACCTTCAAAAAGAGGTGTAATCACAATGGCCTGTAAGCACGTTACCATGTACATAAAGACATCAAGGCTGCATATAAAGTTACATATACTAGTAGAACTCCATCAGACTAGTGGGAATTCCCATTGTTTGGCATTAGGTGCTCTTATTTATACCAGAATACCTCAGTGATGATACATTTAAATGTATAGGCAGCCTATGAGAGAGAGAGAGAGAGAGAGAGAGAGAGAGAGAGAGAGAGAGAGAGAGAGAGCAGTTAGATGCTTCACAAATGACTCTCAGAGGCTCCATGACACCAGAGTATACAATATCACATTGATTTTCTCTGAGCCCACTTGCTTTTAGACAGATGATCCTGTTTTATTGAACTCTTTTCCTCATAAGAGCTCTATACATTAGCAGGCAGTCAGGATTAAAAATAAACTGTGAGTAAGGTCACCTTAGTCTCACCATGAGCAGAAAGAAGTTTTGACTCATATAGACAAAGGCTTTTTGTTATTTCTTTACAAGCTTTTTGGACGCTTAAATGTTCACTTAGTGTTAGAACTCAAATTATGTCATTTTTATGCAGTCATAATATTAATGGCGAATTTCATTACAACCCATAAAGTGATATTTATTCTTGCAGAGAACAGCTAAATAGGTTAGTGTCTATATTACGTCCACACTAGTCCAAAGTTTTGAGCTCACATCATCATCACACTCCACCCTGTACATTCTCATCCCACTATCGTGACCGGGGATGAGAGGTCAAATGATTCATCACAACAGCTCCTACAGGGTGAGACACACGAGAGAGTCCTCTCAGGATTATGGTGGGCCAAAGATGGCCTGCTCTGTTTATAGCTGCCAAACCTCTCCATTACATTAAACTCCCTTTTTCCAGAGATGTGTGAACTCACAGGCCATTCCATTTGAGTTAGTCTACTTTGGCCACTGCTCTCCAGACCCCCGCCCCCCCATGCCACTCCGAGTGCGCTGGCCCTGCTGGGTTACATTAGCCAGTGTTTGGACATCTGCTGGGGCTCGGCTCAATGAGTGGGCCTGTCATCATGGGCTTTAGGAAATCGAGAAATTGCACAAACAGTCAGCGGCGCAGTAATAAAAACAAGCTCCCGCTCACTGCATTAGGCCTGCATTAAGCCAAACTGTCCGAGCTCAAATGATGCATTGATGCTGTTAAGGATATCTTTGGTCACAATTAGTGACATTTTAAATGCTTCCTGGATGGGCTTGAGCAACGTGACTTTTTCCGCTCCTTCTTGGCTTATTTTCCAGTTTAGTGTTGGGTGTTTAAATTATGGCTTGTGGTCTAATAAAGTGAAGTTTGTGTACATTTACATGTAGAAGACGCTTAACTTTACAGCTCTTCATAGAAGTGTATAAAAGCACTGAGCAAGCTGCAGGAATAATAGAGAGAGATGGGCAGATCGGAGAGGCTCTCAGCAGGGCAGAGGTGCAGAGGGCCTCCGCTTATTTACTTTAAATGTTTTTGTCGACAATGAATCTAGTGAAAAGAGCCAGACTGATGTTTTGTCACATGTAAAATACGAGCTGCTTAAAGATATTGTCCTATAGCATAAACACCGAAATGACCCCCAGAGTAATAACCATCAGTCACATGCAGCGGATATGTTCTAATATGATCTTGCGCCAATATATCGAGGCTGTTTTTTTTCCACTTTGGTTTTAAAGGAAAGGCTGAATTAGCAAACAGGCTGAATAATGACCCTAGAGGGAGATATGAATGGTGGTGGGGAAACCTGAGAGCCGCCATGTTTACTGCTTTCCCGGCCTTGCACACTCCCTCAGCTTTTCTTCACCAACACCGACCCCCACTGATCCCTCACGGTGAAAAAAGAAACTAATGTTTTGGCATGTCTGATTGATTTCTTGACTGAATTGCAGAACCCAGCAGGTCATTTTTGGTAGTGTGGAAAAATTATATTCTTGTGTTAAGTTTCTTCTTCTGAAAAAAACATTTGGACTAGGTTTAGGGAAACAATTGGCTCACTTTGCAAAAGGACTGAATTTAAATCACAAATACTCCTGCTAACGTGCAGTTCTGTGCAAAAGCAAACAATAATGATGGGAAAATGTACAGTACATTAATTGCATTTTCAGTCAAACAGTCTTGCAATACTTACTTATTAAAGTTCAATATTACAGATAAAATATGTACAGTTGTCATAGTGTTTTTACTATTGAAGACCTTTGTGTGGTTTATAAACAATAACAGTAATGAACAATAATGATGGGGAAATGTATTTAACAGAAAACCATGCAAAGATCTTGAACAGCAAAGACTGTATGAAATCTGTGAATATTTCATTTGTACCACCGAGCTTTAATATTGACATGTATAAATAAGTACTGAAAATGCAGTTAATGTACTGTACATTTTCCCATCATTATTTTTTTGCCATCAACTAATTAACAATAAGCACTGCAGGGCCTTTTGACTGAAAACAAACGGACGGTCTCTGATTTTGCACAGTACTGTAAGTGCGGAGTTTTATTAATCACAGCAACTGTAATAGTCCACAAAGCAAATTCAAGAGTAGTGGTGAAAAATCCACAAAATTACAACAATTACAGAAGTTTATTAAAGCTCACACACAGTGTAATGCTATTTACACACACACACACACAAACACACGCACACACGTAAAATAGATGTAGCGTTTTAAAAACGCTTATATCAGTGAATTAAAAATGTGTCATAATTACAGTGGTATCTATCTTAGGAGACATAAAAGGGATGTCATTAATAATAGTTTGCAAATTTTACTTTGTGATATTGATTCTTGTCTAATACAATTATTTTGTGTACAATGATACGCTTGTGGGCAACCTCTGTCGAAGGAAGCAAGGCAAATAATATATGCACCTGACTGAATAGCATCTTTGTGGCTTTATTAAATATTAAAATGTGTGGGTGACTAAATTCATTATCTGATTTTATTACACTAGAGTTTAGCCAGTTCGTCCCCCAGGCTACTGAATAGGCAGAGGAATCTACTGATGGGACGGTTATTTATTTAAAGCTAATCAAATTCCATACCCAATTTTTTCTCTCTTTTTCTCACAGGCATACAAACACAGATAGATAGACAGATAGACAGAAAGACAGATAGACAGAAAGATAGATAGATAGATAGATAGATAGATAGATAGATAGATAGATAGATAGATAGATAGATAGATAGATAGATAGAGACCGAGAGAGAGAAAATGCAGTCATGTAAACAAGTTTTTGTTTTTCAGACATTACATATTAGTCAAAGACTGAATGAAATGTGTGTTTCAGCGCTTTGTGAAGGCATGTTCTTGAGTGAATACATTATTTTGAAAGGCAGAAGCTTACGTGCAATATAACTGACTTTTATAAGTAATATAGTCAAATGTATAAAGAACTAAATAAATAAAAAGAAATTGTCATAATATTATTGTTTAATATTCAGGTCATATTGTTAGAATCCTTTTTTTTTTTTTTTTTTTTTTTTAA
>CM040977.1:20835371-20837871 GCA_022985145.1 Pangasius djambal
CAGTCTGTTTCTTTCCTTCTGAACAAACTTTAAGTGTAACCAGGGAAAGTGCTCAAATGAAGGCCATCGAACCCTCAGTCTCTCTAAAATCTTTAATCTCTCTAGTGACTGTGTGTCTTGGGTCTGAAGTGATGCATTCACATGCCTCATTTGCCCTCATCAAAATATTTTTAGCCCTCAGCAGAACTGACAGTGGCTCAGTGCGGATATTTGAGACGAATCATTTGTCAGTGTCAGAGTGATGAAGGTGTAAGATTTGAGTGCAGGGACAGTCAGTGCAGTGAGCTTGGATTTCAAGGGGCATGAGACATTTACTTTGAGGCTAGAAAGCGGGTTTGTTCTTCGTATTATTCCAGAAAGCACTGAAGTTTAAAAGCAGTTGTGTGAGCCAGATGTAAACGAATGCGATCGTGCACATTATAATTAGGCATTAGGAAATACGAGGCTATGGATTTAATAAAAGAGAAGGGAATCGCCTGAGGGTATACCATGAGAGGATGAAAATGGTCTCTTGTTCACTATGACATACAGGATGCCTAAAAGTCATGTTCAATTTCAGATATACATTTTTCATATAAACATCTAATTATGAATTCTACATGAGTATTTCCTTATTAGATTACGTTTTGAACTAATGAAATTACACATCTGCTTATATGGAAGTCATTCTATTCATTCATAAACTTTATACCTGCGTGTCGGGATTAAAAAAAATAATACTGCTTATTTTCTGCAGAATAATTCTTTTTAAGTAAGTGCCCATTAATTGAATCAAGCAATATTTACTTCACTTAGAGAATATGGTCTTCATAGTTATGTAAAAACCTGATACTAGTAGTGCATATTGTTAATGATATGATGTAAGTTTAGAGCTATTTTTTTTTATTAGCATTCCCATTAATTCCCATCTTTCTTTCACCCTTCTTTCTTTGGAAGGTCATGGAGCTGCAGTGCCCTGCACTAGGGGATATTTTCTGTAAACACTACTCTAGGAGCAGTCAAGTACAGACAGGTACAGTATTTCACATAATCCAACATTTCTCACTATGTTTTAACACAAGTGGCCTGCGACACCTTTTATGAATTAGGACGCCCATGTCTTGCTATTAAAATTACTGGATTTTTTTTATAATAATAAAACTGTACGAGGCATGATCTTGTAGAGAAAATCCTGTCTCTGTAAAACAGCAAATAAGAAATCTGACTTTCCACTGCAAACTTTCTAGGCTTCCACAAGCAATTTACAAAAACAGATCTTTTTTTTTTTTTTTTTTTTTAATCTTTCCATCCAAAATTGTTCTGACAGTTTGGAACAGGAACAGTCCATGCACAGCTCCTGCTAGCACTGAATTTATGGTCACACTTAGCATCTAAAGAACTAGACTCTGGAAAATGTGTTATATCATACACTTCGAAGCAATACTAGCTTTCTAAAAACAATGACCATTCTATATTTATTACAGAGAATGCAAAATGTGTTATTATGCACAATGTGTTTGAATAAATGGCTACAACAACACTATTGTACTGAACTGTTTTAATTTCGTTTTTGAACTCTGAATTTTTTAAAATTAAAACTCTACATTTAAACTCACATTTGCATGCTCCCAAAGGTTTGATTAACTGAATGAGTGTTGTGTGTTAATTGAAGGACTGTTATCAACAAAGATCTTTCAACACCTCTCATTAGAGTAAAACCATGTGATGTCAATATACATACTGTGCTTGTTGTTAGCAAATTGGCTTAACTGTAAAAGATGACATAAACTATATGAATACTTATACTTATTTTTATTCATGTTTTGTCTTTTAAATTCTACTTTTGCCTCATCAAAACTTGCATTAAATTCTACGCCAAATCGCATAATTGCAACTAGGAAATACCTAATTCATTGTATATCTCTATACTTAAATATATTCATTTTGAGTGGCTGGATTCTGGATTTTATCTACTACCAGTCAACAATTTGATCAGACCTGCTCATAGAAGGTTTCTACGATTTTAGAATAAAATAAAGACATCGACCCTATAAAATAACCCGCACAGAGCAACGAAAAGTGTTAAACAAATCAAAACTATTTTAGAAAATTTTAATTCCTGATGAAGCATCACGCGGTTCATCTCCTAAGTTCTAAAGGAAAACTATTTTTTATGGAAACAATTTAATTTATGCAAAAACTACGGTTTTATTTACTACGTCTATATTTATTTTGATTCAGACATAAATTTAAACATTGCCGTTAATTTCACTATTTGCACTCATCTCAGAAACAAATTGCAACTGTAAGCCTTTGGAAAAATGCCTTTAAGAAAAATAGATTTTCTATCTAGCGTGTCCAAACCTTTTGACTGACAGTGTAGTTCAATATGTAAATTGTATTGTAGTTAAATTACTGCCTAATAACTTCAACGTCTGCTTATCTCACAGAGGTCCAGTGACAGACGGCTCTTACCGTGATCAGTTAAAGCTAAAAACTCTGAGGGTTTTCTCACTTGCTC
>CM040977.1:20842871-20883875 GCA_022985145.1 Pangasius djambal
AAAAAAAAAAAAAAAAAAAAAAAAAAAAAAAAAAAAAAAAAAAAAAAAAAAAAAAAAAAAAAAAAAAAAAAAAAAAAAAAAAAAAAAAAAAAAAAGGCGAAATGAAAACAACGCTTAAGCCAACACAGGTTGGTGTAAATTAGATGTGAAACACGCCGTGCACCACACATGGTCCTTGGATTTATGATGATGATGACGATAATGATCATGATGATGATGACGATAATGATTGGTTAATTGCAGCAGACTGTGCCTGGTGAAGGTGGCTGGTTTTCTGTAAGGCCACTGCTTCACAGGTTGCAGTGCGAGCACGCGGGTGCGAGAGAAAGAGAGGCGTGTAATGTATTTAACTACGGCAAAGTAGTGTTTTGAGAATTGGTAATTGTTCACATCCTTCTCTGGCCACGGGGACAATGTCCAGATCCCTGCGCGCACACGTGTAAAGTTCGTGCAGGAACACACAGTCAGCTTCAGCCCAGACTGCACAGTTTACCTTCAGAGCTGAAGCTCTTTGTCTTACTGATAAGGAAAACGGTAGCTCAGATTAAACGTGTAAAGAGCACTTCACTGACAGGACTGTTCTAGTCAGCACTTCACTGACACTGACACACACACACACACACAC
The DNA here is from genome assembly GCA_022985145.1 of Pangasius djambal. Lineage (NCBI taxonomy): Eukaryota > Metazoa > Chordata > Actinopteri > Siluriformes > Pangasiidae > Pangasius > Pangasius djambal. Next base: position 20,843,497 of record CM040977.1, read on the forward strand.
TCAGCAAAACAAGTGCTGGTCCAATGAACACCTCTAGAGTTTACAATCCCAGTGGGGACACTAGGGACAAGAGTTAATTCACATTGTAGAGGTTTTTCCTGCATGGTGGTTCTCCTCAAAGCCTGTACAAATTGTCATTTGGTCTACCTCTTCGTTTTCAGAAGTGTAATAGCTACATAGCTGTGCTGAACATGTTTTTAAGGCCTTCATGTCCAAAACCGCATACTAAATAGTTTGGTGGTGTAATATTTTGACCTAATCTACTAATTCTGTACTGTAAAATGCGGTTGCCTGGATATGAAGTATGCCAGGAGCAATCTGGCCACGTAACTGGTTCGAATTTGCTGCCGTGCGACAGTCAAATTGTCGTAATGACAAAGTAAACAGATACTTCCCCTCTATCAGAGTGAGGCTAAAAACTAGCCGCACAAACCTTCACTGTTAATCGCTGTTTTCCTACTTACCTTCATTCAAAAACATAAGCATAATTTTTTTTAAAAGTACCACTTTAATTTTGTAATTTGATTTGAAGGGGGCTTAAGGTGTTTGAGTAAATAGTAATTTAGATCTCACTGTGGACTTGGCTGGTGTCGCTACATTCTGTCAAGTTACACTGGATATAGCCTGCAAGCTAACAAGTGCTAGATTTTTATTTTATTGCTATATCCTGTCTGGAAGTTCACATTTTGAAGTCGGCAAAATGTCAGCCACATGATTGTGCCTTTGATGATTAGGATTCATGTACAAGTTAGTTTAGCCTATATTAGTTTTACTTCAAGTAAGTAAGAAATCTAGGATTTAAAGTAAAAGAATACATGCAAAAACCATTTAACCACAGCAGCAAAACCAGGTTGGTGGTAAAATATGTAATAAACAAACAAACAAACAAATAAATAACACAGTAGTTGTATGGTTTAACATACACCAACCATAGTCTATAGTTACCCTTAAGTGTTTATTAAAACGGCCATCTATAGTGCATCACAATAAAATCATAGAAATAGTCTGTTTTTGTCCAGGGTGCAATATGCCTCTACAAGCTGCTACATGCTGGATGATTAGCAGATAAAACAGTGTGGTATACAGTACATACATGCCTTTGAGAACACCGAGAACTAGTTAATCCCTACGTGTGTGTATACACTACAATATCCCACTCTCTCTCTCTCTCTCTCTCTCTCTGTCTCATGCACACACAACTATAAACCTATAACTTTATAGGGGAATTTACCATCCCGTCTCGTATTGCTGTCAAATACTCTACAATGTGTATTTACGCTCGTATGCTGTATACCGTTTCCCTTTTAATCACTGCAAAGGGAAACATCTTATTATAGTATTTGTATATATCACATGGCTTCAGTAGCTTTGGTCTAATTTCATGTGTAAATAGACAATAAAAATATATGCCAAGTTCATAATGAGGTAAGAATATAAAATAAAAACGTTCTGCATGATTGAGATCAGGAGCGGAAACCTGACCTGGGCAAATGTTAAGGGAACAATGTCATATCGGGTTAATGAGTGCCATATGAAGTCTGCTCCACTGCGGTACACAGTTTGGACCTACAGAGCTGTCGGATTCAAGAGGAGCTCGGAGAGACCTGCAGGTGTTGCTCAGTTGCTCAGTATCACACAGTAACTTCTCAGACTTCGCTCACAAGTGAGCCCTGGCCATGCTTTGTGTATTTATGAGATAATTAAGGCAAGGATACCTCCATGCTTTTTTAATGAGCTGGCATTCCACTAACATATCCCATTTCAAGTGATATTTGCTGTTTGGGAACATAAATAACTGTTTCCAATTTTATGTCGTTTAATATATTTCTCTTGAAGACCATCATTCTCTGTCTCTCTCTCTCTCCTTCGTCTCATGTTTTCTCATTTTATTTTCATCCCTTTCACTGCAAGGCTGGTACATAAAAAGCCAGGAGGTGTAACTGTACCCTTGTCATCAAACTGTACAGTAAAGGAGCAGAGGCATTGCTCCGGGTGTGAGCAGGGAATAAAAACGCTGTTGCATGATAAGGAGTTGGAGAGAGACTTTGAAACACTTTTTAAGACATACATAAAAGGGGCACTTGGTGAAGGGCACTGTGTCTATAAAGGACTAATGGGGAATCAATTAAGATGGCCAGGCAGCAGTGAACAATTTTAACAGTGCAGGAGTCTAGCTATTAGTAATTTGAAAAGATTTCCAAGCTTGGAAATTTCAGTGCTGAAGAACTCGATGGTTCACCTGACCAAGACTGAATAGAAAACCTTACAAGTGCTTCTTACTTCTTCTTACTAGGAGTCCTCTTGCGTGGTAGTCTGTACATGACAGTGTGTATATCGTGTGCATATAACCTACAGTCAGTACAAGTAGCAAAGGGTTCAATTTAATTTAATTAAATGAAAGTTTAATTTGCTAGTTAGTGTAATGACAAACATTGTGACTCTTTGGTCATCTGCTTTTTTTTGTAAACTTTGGACTATATACTGTAACCTACCAAATTACAGATTTAAAAAAAAAAAAAGAAAGAAAGAAAGAAAGCATGTATAGTGCCTGGCTCTTGCTGTATAACATGCCATGGTCACATTTGTTGAAAAATGTGGCTTAGCATTTTTCAACTCATAAAATTCCACTATACAATTTCCAACTACACATCATACAAAGGTACAAGAAGAATTAAATTAAATTAAACACACATTTATTATATTGCATTTGTGCATTAAGGACTTCAGGTTAATGATGTGTTTTCTAACTACTGCTAAATGCGAAAAGTGCATTAATCGAAAATATTTATAAATTAATTCTGAGTTAGATTAATTACCCTCGAGTCTACGCGTGTGAATTCAAGATTTTGTTTTGTGTATTTCCACATAAAAACAGTTGCTTAGTGAGATGAGTGCACTTTGCATTACTACAGTCAGAACACCCGATTATCATTCCTAATCATTTCAGGCAATATAACCAAAATACCATGTAGGGAAAAAAAAAAAAAAATTAAGTAATGCTTTTCTGTATATTTTTGAATATTACAAATCTTATATGCCTTATGAAATTAAGGCACAGCTAACAACATCTTAATTCACAGAAGTTAGAAATTTTTTTAGCCCTTCTGTATATTTTGATATTTTTCCCCCCTTTATCTAGAATGACTTGTCTTAACTATATAAATTAAACTCGGGCCATAAATATACAATTCCATAATTTTCAAGATTAATTGAGAACATATGTCTGCTAGTGTTAGGGTACATTTACAATTATACTACAAATCGAACCTAAACATTAAAGTCATTTCCTGATTTGGTGTGCATTTACGTTTCCTGCAAAGAAAACACCACAATCATTTCGATATTGCAGAGATGGTGTGATTTTTTTTCCTGGTCCAAATATGGCTTTAGTAATTCATAAAGCCCCATACCTTCTTCCTCTTCAATTTTTCATCCAGGACAGATGAATTGCAATGCAAGCTGAATTGTGCTCTAAATATACGACAGTACATCAGTCAAAATCTAAAAAAAAACTATTTTCTGCTGATGTTTAGGAAAGACATTTCTAAACTCCCCCTGCCCTGAATGTTTACATGGAGAGTTTATGTTGTGAACATTTCAGATGTCATCAAATCTACCTTGCTCCAGGGTTAAAAATTGATTCCATTCGTTGGCTGCCGGAGAGATTGGTGCAGACCTTGGGATCCATGAGAGAGAGAGAGAAACTGAGAAGTGGGTAAAATCAGGGTGGGTGGCAGTGTGACACTGCAGTTTTCTGTCCACTTTACAAGGAGTTCAAATTAGAGACGAGGTTCGGCAGTGAAATCGCATGCCACGGCTCAATCAGTGGTCCACCCCACCAAGATGGGCTTGAGGGAAAGTAGGCCGAATCAGTGCAAAATTAACTTTCCTCAAAGCATGATCGGAACCATTACTGTGATCTGAGGTCCTCCGACACTGCCACACACAAAGATGTCTCGTGCTTAATGAGAGTGCAACAAAATAAAGACTAACAGTAGATATAAAGCTTCATGAAAATGATATTGTGTGTTCATTTCGAGCATGACGTGCGCCTCATCAGAGAGAGAGAGAGAGAGAGAGAGAGAGAGAGAGGGAGAGGGAGAGAGACATAAACCCACCCAACGCATATAGAGGCTCTACACAAAGGGCCTTCCAGGACAGAGCTCAGATTTTATAAACTCTACCCAGGAAGTAATGCTAACAAATGTCAGAGCTCATCGGGGCTCACACCCTCACTGAGAGGATATGGCGTGTTATCTGTTCATCTAAAAAACACTTATTCAAAACGGTGCCAAACCATGTCAACTGGATGTCACTGAGGTCCGGTATACAATAGATGGATGGAGTAGAGAGTAATGGTGTGTGCGTGTGTGTTTATAGTGTTAGTGTCAATAAGCACTTTCAGTATTAAGCTTTATATATGGCTAAACTCTAACGCTGATAATTGTAGGTGCATTCGTGTGGGAATGGGAGTATTACTCTAAAATAAAGCTTGTGTCGGACAAGGAGCGATTTTTCCAAATTTACTAACCAAAAAACCTAGTGCTTGTGTGTATGTGTGTGTATGTGTTCAGCACTCTGCACTCAGACAGAAAGCAGATGTTGGGGACGTGCTAAAGGACAGTCTTGTTGATAATCAACCTGCTATTAGCGAGGTATGTGGCAGTAGTACTCCTGGACTGTGAAGGATTAGTTTAGTCAATCCCTCCAGCTGGACAAGTGGCTACATCACTCTTATTGAAAGTCTACAAAAGCACACATGCACAGATAACAAATGAGTTAAGAGAGTAACACTATTTTCAAGACTCGTTCTTTTTTTCCCTCACAGAGTGAGTTATGACCGAGGATAGCTCTGTTTCCTCCGCAGCTCGAAAGGTCTGTAAACACGGGTTAAAGTAATGTACCTTATTCAATTTCCAGTGCTAGATGGGGTGGCAAGACCTCTCTCCTCATTTTCCCCACAAAATAAATGAGGTAATAGTGTCTCTCAGCTTTCAGGACCTTTCAGGAGAGGAGAACAAGAGAGATAGAATAAGAATAGGTGTGTGGGGGAACTTAAGAAAGCATCCAACTATCATGGCGCCTCCAGTGAATGTAAAATCGCAATATATCATACTAAGGATTAAAGGAGACTGAACAAATAAAGTACAATGTAATGAAGGTGATAAATTAGAATCTAAAACACTAGACTAGACACCAGATCTTGTTGCTAGGGAGTGAAATGCGCAGTGTCTGCTGCTGAGACCGAAAGAGAGTGGAGCTGTAATGAAAAGAGTAGAAGGGAGGTGAAGAGATGGAGAGGAGTTGTGGACAGTAAAAGCCAAACCAACAGAGAGCGCAGAAACATAGAAAGTGTTGTTGGATGAATTAGAGAGAGAAAGATAGAAAGGGTACGAGAGAGAGAGAGAGAGGAGAAGGAGGAGGCGGAAAGTTGCTCAGCAATATCCCTCCATTTGACCGGCCAAGCAGCACGGCTCAGAGATGCGGCTGAGCTCTTCTGAGACAGCTGCAACATTTCAGGGCTCCAACTCAGCGAATTTCCATCAGCCACCGCTGCCAGAGACCACAAAATGCTTTCAAACAACGGCTCACTTCAAGAATTCTTGTCTCAGGGAGCAGGGAATGAGGGGGGTGTGTGGGGGGGGAGGAGGAAAAAAAAAGGGCTAGAGAAATGTGTCTTGGTGTTGCTGAGTGAGCTCGGTGAATTAAGCTAACAGATTAATGCAAACTGTGCCCTGGCAGAGAAGTCTGATTGGCCTTCCATGGCAAAATTGCTTGCAGGTTTAGAGAATGGTGTGGAAAAGCAAGCGTGTGTATATTGGTGGTGGCCGTTGTGTACGTTAGAGGATTCAGGGCTAGGACAGCTTGTTTCATGTCAAAGTATTCACCTTCTTTGCCATATATTAGCACTCATCAGGGATGGCCATTAAACCCAAAGCCTGCACAGAAAATTTAATTACCAAGCCATTTATTTCTTCGAAAGGCAAATAAACCCACACCACCTCAGCATGCATTAGGCGAGGTTCAAGGGCCGTCCTTTCGCTCATTCTTTGTTGATAACACCCAGGACCCAAGGCCCAGCACAGGGGGAAATAATAGTCCTCTTATCCAACGACAGCAGCCCAACTCTATTAGAACCAGCTGGTCCCTGCATAAGTCATTCTTTATTCAAGTTCACTTAAGAGAACAACTGATTTAATGAAGGGTGCTATTTATACATGGGGGTTACTCATCCATGCCACCCATCGGAGGAGCACAGTGCAGGCTAAGCGGAGATCTGTCCCAATAAACCAGGCCATTTACTCAGGGTGCTTGTAAAAACAAGAGGGCCCAGGGCAAGTGGGCAACAGACCAGGGGGAACTACAGGCCGTCTTTGTGGAGGAGAGCTTGGTGTGGAGGACTGAAGTGTGGAGGATGGAGGAAGTGAACAAGGTAAGACAGCAGACTTTGTAAACCGTCCAGGCAAGTGTTGATTTCTGATTAGATGTGAGAAGAGGGTTTTTGGAACGGAGGACTTGTTTCACTCAAGAAGTGAAGCAAAAAGCGGCCCTGACTCAAGCTCTTGTAATGATGTAATCCTTGATTATTACAAATCAATTACAGTATGAAGTGCATTCCACAGCAGGCTTTCAATCGATATTTGCAAAGCAAATACAAACTTTTACTGCATTCATATAGTCTGTTATGCATAAAGTAGACCTGTGGACCACTCTACTGTGGACCAAATGTGACAATAGGCATGTATTAGGCATGAGGTACAAACTAAAGCCCAATAAACTGAACAACTGTCTTACACAGTAATATCTAAGACAACTCCTCCTCACTGCTCGCTAGCGTTTGAAGGACAGCCCATCAATATTCTTTCTCTTTTTCTCTCTGTTCCTGGTGCATTTATAAAGAGAGCAGCATGGCTGAAGGATAGCGTTTGAAGTCTGCAGCCCCAGCTCAGCAGTAAAGGGACTCCCCCTGCCTTCCTCCGGTCATATAAATGACAGCTAATGAAACATGAACTGCTGGTCCTTTGTCAAAAGCCTGGATATCTGTGCCGCCCTTCCACTTAATCAAATGCACCGTTATTGTCATCTGCAGATTTTTAAAGACAAGAAGGAGACACTGCAACTTGACCCTCCAACCCCTGACTCAGGGCTGTCAGACTTTGTGTACAGTCATGCTCGACCATGCACTGGGCTCCGTGGGGGAGAAGGCCACAGTTGTCAACTTTGTCTTCTCTTCATCTCATCTCTTGCTCACAAACTCCTTAGATCTTCAAAGCTGAAGCAGACCAACAAATCACAGTGTCTTGTGAGCACAAGCTCATAACAACAGTGACAAAGGATGACTTGAAGAAGTGGGGTACTCGGAACAATGAGAGGACCATCTGGGATGCTTTTAGGATGAAACTGAAGTTGTAAAAGCACATTTGCAACAAAGAGGAGAGCAGCAGGGAAGTAACTGCAGTATATGGACAGCGCAGGTCCTCCAAACCACAATATATACGACCTTACTGAAAATTATACCCCTGTGTCCACTTAACAACCAAACACTCCTAATCCCTGTCCTACCCTGCAGATAAAACTCAAACTTGACTCCAGCCTGAACTTGAACCTAACGTCTGCTCTCAGCCACTCTGGGAAAACAAAAAAGCCATGTACACCGACTGGTTGTAGGGGTCTAATCTAACAACAAGCTAAAGCCCATTGGGGATGGGCAGGGTTATTAGTTTTAAGATGAATATTTGTATATTGGGTGTGAATGACAGAAGTGGGTGAGGCAGGGTGAACAGCTGCAGAGATGGAATGTGTCCACAGTGGTGGCGAATGAACTAGCACGCCGTTCTATGGTGTTAATTGCCAGATTTCGAAGGACCAGCAAATCAGGAGACCCTGACAGCTGGCTATAAGTAATTCCATGTCAACATGAGGGCCCTCATTTGTGGGAGGGAAAAGAAAATGTTTTGATGTTACCAAGAGAGACAGAAAAGGAAAATAACACTCCATTATGATGAGTTAGATGCAGAGCTCTCACTGGAACACAGTAACAGCTCCACTTGCCCCTGCTGTAACTATAAGTACTGATATTCATAACTTTATTCTAGCACATTAAAAAAATGGACTCAACCAGAGCCTGACAGTAACCACAACCATGGAGAATGTTATACCCAGGAAAAAACAACATACCAACAGATTTATTCAAATAAACATGGATTGGTGCCATGTACCATTCAGTCCATTCTGCAGAAAGGAAAAGACGCCTTGTAATAGTTTTGTACTAACCATGTAAGATCTCATACTTCATGATTCACTGAACAAGATTTTTGTTTCTAGTTCTTGAAACAAGATCTTTTTTTCCCCCTCCACTCAGGTCTGGGCAAGACAACAGCCTCATCATGACACTGTTTATCATTTATTACTTCCACCACCCATAATAGCAACACAGTTGTACATATTATATACACTACGATGGTTACTGAGCTTAATAATGGTTAGGCACACTATTAGATATTGGATGTGGCTTTTCCAGCTTAGAAGGCAAATGCACAAGTGTTTTAGTGAGAGGATTCATGCACAGGAAGAGGGGGGGGTGGGAGGATACTGAGTGGCACATTTGATATGGTTCTCACAGGTGTCCCGAGAGGGCAACAGTTGCCTGGGCTCCAAGAGTCTTAATGAGGATTGACACACTTAACTCGACAAATATGAGCGCCATCTATGGAATGGTGAGTGTTTCAGAATAAGGGGTGGTCAACCTAAACCGGCTAAATCGTAAAAAGCCTGAAAACACACTCATGATTTATGTCTGAAAATACAGGTAATAGCATCAATAAATCTCCAGTTTTGGAACTAGATTGGAGCAATTAGTTTTAAAAGGAGCCAATTGCTTGCACACTGCTGTGGTTCCCAAGTTCTCAGCTCTGAAGGCAAAAAACACGTTTTCATGTCCAACTCCGCAAGACTCCAGGATGAGTGTTTAGGACTCAAATATTTTCTTCACCACCAGTGTTTGTTTGTTTTATTATTCCACTTGAATAGATATTTGTTTGGCCTGAGGTGGCTTCATGTAATGGTTTCCATTCGAGAAGCAGCATGAAACTGTCTGGAAAAAATAAACAGAATCATTTTCCTCTTCTCATCGTGTCAGTGAGAGAAATGGGAGAAAGGTTTTGTCTCTCGCACCTCAGAATGGTGCAATTAAGCGTGTTGTCATTTGAAACCGAGAAGCAAGAGAACCACAGAGAGGGCTGATGCTGAGGCCTCATAAAGCAGGACGATAAGCTGCTATCTCTCATGACTTCAAACTGAGCTTCATTTAATTTCCCCCTTGGAGGACATTGGTCACAGATGTGGCATTGCCCTCATCTTCAAAGTGTGTTTATGTCTGTGAGAACTTGTCCATATTATGACACTGGGGAAATATGTGCTTTATCACCTCACTCAGTCAGTGCATTGGATTTTGGTTCCACTCAATTTGAATTGACATAAACTGTGCTATAAAGGAACAGACTAAAGTAACTGCTTGAGTGAGCTCATTGAGTGAGACGGGCTCCTTGATATGGAAAAACCACAAAAGCTGAGTCTGTGAGCATATGTGGTGTTGGTGTTGGTCTGTGTGTATGTGTACAGACAAGCTGGATGTTTTTAAGCAGACTGATACAGCACATGAATGTGTGTATACCAGAGTCTCTGACCTTCTCGCCATGACACTTTCACTGCTGATACAAATAAAACCACCATAAATCATTGCAACTCATTCAGGCAACCTGACACCCCTTAACCCAGAATCTACCACAGCTCATCCTTCAGCCAGTGGGCTGAGACCAGCTCTTATTGCTCCGAGATATTTTTAAACGAGGGGAAAATGTAATATACATTTAGGTTCCTGACTGGCCCTGGATAGTAGCTCCTACGCTAATATGTCCAATAGGATGATAATTACAAAGCGATAATGTGAGATAACTGGCAAAGCAAGGGAAGCCCCTGCCAGTCCCAGGGCAGAAGGCCAGCGTATCATGGCCTATCATGTTCATAAAGACTGTGCCAGAACTAGGTGATGCAACACTCACACTCACTGTTCACATAGGATAAAAGGTCACAGTTTTGGAAACCAACATGTTACTTGAGTGGTTTAGATGACTCTGCACTGGCCTTGCAGAAAAAAAAAATGACAGCTTCACATTCCAGACAATAGTCAAGCAATGATGGATTTTGGTATCTAGTAACTAGGTCAGAAAATGGCAATCTATAAAAAAAAAAACACATACTTGCATTAGGCATCTGACTGGGTACTAAAATAAGGGTCTAGCCATACATGACAAACAGCATATTGTATGGGAGTTGTACTGATTCCAAAAATTCTAATCTAAGAATACAAGTGAAGTGAAAAAAATGTGCCACTATTATTAGCATTAATTTGATTTCCCAAATCCCCCCCCCAAAAAATTAATGAAATGAACAAAAATAGTAATAAATATGTGATACAACAATCTGTCATGTTAGTGCAAGGCAAAAGCTATTATCTCAGTACCTCAAGTCATAAAGTATCACCTTTGAATGTTAATCTCAAGGTCTGATGAAATATCAAGATAATCCCTTGACAATTCACCTAGTGCAGTTTACTTCTGTCTGCCTACACCCTTGAAGCCTCTATCAAGAGCAATATGGTATATGTCAACAGCCAAATTGGGCATTATCACAGTATCCACGTCACCTAACTAAAGGTCAAAGATCATAATAAGAGTTATGGTAAATCCTCTGTGACTAAGAGGTATTGAATAGCACGCTGTATCGTGTAGAGGTGAGAGGTCAGCCTGGGGTCAGGGTCAGGGACAGGGTGTGAGGCTTAACTTTATCAGCTCTGTTACACAGGGCCATGCATTTAAAGCAGGACAGAGTGGTGGGGACTTAATTGTTCCTGTCACACACTCGTCTAGGCCACAGCTGCCCCTCGCAGTGTAAACCTGCAGAAAGCCATGGGAACATACCCACACGTGTTAATTCAGCATCTCATATTTGTACTCATTTCCTTTTCATGTTTTCAGTTTACGTTCAGCAACTTCCAGCCTCGAACGACTAATGCAGAAGGAAAGAGAGAGAAGAAACAAAAGAAAGAAGAAAAACAGAATTAGTCATTTTTTTCTCCATAACTGCGACCCTGTTTCCTGTAAATGCTCCTACCGTCTTACTCAGAAACTCTTCTTCATCCTGCAAATATTCTGTCCTTGTCAGGATATTACTGGTGAAAATCCTGTTGTTCAGTGTGGCTAAAGGCATTGTTCTATCGGTAGATACTAGCCAGATAATTACTTTAAAGTTAATTTTTGTCCGATGAAAAAAAATTATATATATATATATATATATATATATATATATAAACAAACAACTACACCAAGATTACCCTTAGGCACAACCGCTCTACAATTGCCAAAAAAAAAAAAAAGCAAACATTTTACCCCCATTATAGACCCCACATGCACACCCCAAATTCAAATTCCCTTGAAACCACTACAAGGTAAGGGGATACCAAGATATGCAGACAAGACCAATATGGCTCTCATTCCTCTCATTCTGTAGCCCTACAGGCTCTGTGTGTGTATTCCAAACCAGAAAGGTCCAGAGGCCCAGGAGCAGATGGAGCAGTCTGGCCTTATCCTGGGTGGGCAGCAGTTATCCAGCGCCCCTCCACATGCCCTCGGGAAAAATGTAATGGATTTAATGTCCAGCCATTGAAAATTCAATATTATATGATTCAATTTAGTCTAATATCAACATAAAATGCATTGGAATGTACAAAATCTAAGAGCACTTGTGTATTTTCTTTGGGCAAAAACTTCTTCGGAAAATGTTGATTCATTGTTAGCTTTCCAAAAGTCTGGAAAATGCAATGCAGAATCTCAGATTTTGCTGTAAAATCCATTAAAATAACAATCATCATCTGTGGAGTTCTTTTTTTCCCCCATTTTGAATTCACTGATGTTAAAGATAAGTTGTGAAATTACATTTATTTAAGTAAGTCATACATAAACAACAAAGTAAATATAATGCAAAGGAATTTTATTTTCATTTTTTTCTAGAATACTAGAATATTTCCATATATCAGAGTATGTGGTTAATAATACATTGCCAAAGGATCTTATTTTATAGAAGTCCAAAAACCTGATTTTAGCCATCACCAGTGAGTTATGAGTTATACATTATTCAGGAATAATTTCATTACAGAATGATTCTTTGAAATTATTTTATGCAGGTTATACCTGAAACTCAAGCTGGTGTTTACACTGCTTCACTGTTTTATGTAACAATATTTTTATTACTTTTTTATGGTTGTGGACATGATCCATCTGATCACGTGAAAACTTGAGTCCTGTCAGGGTGTAACAAGTGTAACAAGGAACTAACATTAGTTCCGTGTGTTAACCAAGTGTTCAATCAACTTGTCTTTTCAACAAAACCTTTTCTTCTCAACAAAAGTCTTTATGCAAGACCTAATAATCCATTAATAAAGCCACTGATTGAAGAGTTATATAAAAAGTGCTCATGTAAACACTTGATCAGAATAGAGTAAACTGATTAAGGCCAAACTGAATGAAATTTTTCTCAAAAGAGCCGTGTTTAAATACTCCTTTAAATCGAAGAATAATTGCGATGTAACTGTTGAATATGATTACTTTTATAGTTTTTTTTTTTTTTTTAAATGTGCATTTGCGTCATTACACATCCTGAGCAACATGGCAGCTGTGGGGGAAGAAGAAGGAGAAAAAAAAAAAAAAAAAAAAGATCGACGTCATTCTAACCGGCCTCGATCAGTTTATTAAATTTCAACTTGGTGATTCGTCAGAATATTGATGGAAACTTAACTAGTGACATTTATTGTCACTGTCGCTTTATAGTTACTGTGTTCTGCCAACTGTCTTCTGTCAAGAATAGCAGATATTCAGCTATTCATAAGAAAAAGTTACAAAGTTTTACTACGATTAATTATTACAAACCTTGGAAACACTAGAATGGGTACTGGAATGCTATACGCACCTCCTTCCAAACATACACTGATCGGAGGGCTGCTCTTACACTACACAGGCATCCAAACACTTCTCTTGCTACTACTACTACTGATGGGGGGGGGGGAGGATGCAGCATGAGCAGCTGTTCGAAAAGATGCAGTTGGCAGTCTTGGAGGTGGCACATGTTAGCCTTCATCCACCCTGGTTGGTAGGCATTGTTTGATAGAGGAGAGTTAGCTAGTGGTTGGAAATTGGAAAGACCACAATTAGGGGAAACTTAGGGGCGAGAAAAAAAAAAAAGAGACATTTTCTGCAGACACAGACCAAATAACACTTTCTCTATGCTCATGTCAGAGCTCTGTAATTTGCTAACTTCAGTCACTGTTGCTTATAGGGTAGCAAGGTGCTCCAGATCCCCAGCCTGACGTTTTGCTTGTTTATGTCATTTCACCACTAACTACTTATTTGAACAGTGTTTCTTGTCATTCCTTTAGAGTAATTACTGTGAACACACTGGAAAAATACCCTTTTCTTGTCTAATTTACCTTTTAAGTTGGTTTACTTGTGGAAAATTAAATCTCCTTTCATGAAACCTAATGTTTAGTTATGTAATCTCTTTAAACCCCAAAACCACAACTGCATGTCTAGAGGAATAAATAGATTTTGCCCTAATGAAAAGTAAATCCAAGTAAATACATAAACTGACATTTCATTTCCTACAGAGATAAGAGAACTGTATTAATTTATACAATATCACAATCTGTAATTCTACCTAAAATGGCAAATAACTACAGTTGGCGCAATTATTACGATCAACTCAAGTCACCTACACAGCAAGCAGCCTTTTCTGGAACCATTTAAGTACAGTAAGCAATTAGCTTCAACACTGTTGTAGCATTTACACATAAAGTGAGTTATTCACTAAACATCATTTCCTTTCACAGTGGAAATTAGTAGCAATCCAAATAAGTCAACCTTAGCCAACAAAATCCTCTTGTGTGCTATAATTACTTTACAAGATTGGGCTGAAACACATTCAAGCTCTGTTTAAACCACCTACGGATGTAGTGTGGTATAGATTTCATTATTTTACAGCATTTGCATTTCTAAAACAGTGTGTTTACAGTTTACACTTCATAAGTCATCAGTGTGAGTAATGTTGGGTTTTACAGTGTATAGTTTACAAAGAAATCATTGATATTTTACTCTGAAACAAGTTGCTTGTTCGGGATTACTTTCAGCTAAAAAGCAATCATGCCAACTGTTTATTGATACTTAATGGATTCTCTGCAAGTCAGTTCATTTGTTTGCACTGTAACAGGATATGCATGTTGTTTATAGCTGCAGTTTAAAATAGAACCGTGACTCATGGCTGCACTGGCTGTGGCAGTTTGTGACCTAACACCCTTCTCCTATTGCCCTGGAGAAAAGGAAAAGGTGGCGTTTGCATGGTGGGACTGAAGGCAAGGTGTGTGTGTGTGTGTGTGTATGTGTAACTGCTTGGAAACGTCAAAAAAGAGTGAAGAAAAATACAGGAGGACAGAGAAGAGATTTCAGGCCAGATTATGTCAGTTCAATCATTCTCACACCCACTTTCCGTTCAGTGAATAAAACCACAAATAAGGTTTGAACTAGGGCAATCAAACAGGCCACCTCACGCCCCCACACTTAAGGCCGGCTTCAGCCTTGTCATGGGCCAGCGCCTGGGGGCTACAGACAGTGTGTGTGTGGGAGGGGTGGGTCTGGACTCACGGTCCGAGTTCTGAGCGCTTTAGCAGACAGGTCGGCTCCAGTAGCAATGAGTCATGGCTGTCTGTCTGTGGTGCCTGCAGGCTAGCCGTTCGAGGCTTATATTTTATCACAATGCTAACAACTGCTTCATTCACATTAATAATATGCCCTGCCACTTATGGCCTATGGGATGCAGGCTATACAGATCTCGAGAAAGTCCTCGTATGAACATGTTGCACTAAGCAAATGTTGGTTAAAAGCACAAACTGAAACGTTAAGCAGGGTCAAGTGTAAGACACTGTATGTGTAAAACACTCGACATTTTTCCTACCTTTCAAACGGACACTCAAAATAAAGACGCTCAAAGGATTATGAAATTAGAAGCCGACGCTGCCATAAGTCTGCTGTATAGACAAGGGTTGATTCATGAGGTGAGAGATGATATACACGTTCCACTGAAAAGCTTAATGAGCATCTTAATATAGCACCAGTATAAAACATATATCTGTGGTTGTTACCCCAAAAGCCCACACCAATATTGGAGCTGCCAACATTAACCATTTTCCTAGCAGAAACAGACTATACCATACTCAGTAGCCAAACCTCTCCAGCACATTTCTCTTGACACACTTGAGTATAGAAGCATTTGGGCTTGGCATACTTCCCCACTGATACTGAAGAACAGCTATACGTGACCTATGATAGACCGCTGTATTGGATTTTAACCACATCAGTACCATTAGAGAACAGCACAGAGGTGTTCAGCTCTGTAAAGTGTCGAGCACTGCAAAGTCCTTTTCAGCAGCACACACTGACTGCTGAATCCCTGCTGAAGTCGCCAACTTTAGTGTTGGTCTTGACTATGGGCTGGGTATGTGGGCAGATGGATGTACTCCAAATCAGGTAGATTTCACAAATGAAGCAGAGGCCTTCTGGCATTGTTTTGTGGGGAAAAAAGAGAGCAGGCTCATCTTACCTTTCAGGAAAGGAGAAGCAAAAAAAATGTAAAAATGGAAGGGAAAGCAGACAGGTATGGAGGGAAAGAGAAAGAGAGACAAAAAGAAAGCAGACAAGAAGTATGAGAAAGAGATGTAGCATACAGTATTTGCCCTATTGAAATGTCTGCCTGCTTATCAGTGAGTGTTACAGTGAGAGTAGAGGTGTATTACAAAGAAAGTGCATCTTGTTTAACATGGACACGGCATGGTGCTCGCCCAGCACTGCGCGACACATTTACCACGTCTGGTGTAAACAGGGCTTTAGCTATTCATTCATCCTCAGTGACTGCTTTATTGCTGGGTTTCCCCCCATTTTACTCCCCAATTTTGTTATCTGCTGCATCACAGGGCAGCGTAACACCCTTGGCGGAAAGCACTATCTACCCTCTTCTGCATACATGAGCTCACAAATGCCCACAGTTTGTTAGTGTCATTCTGACTGAGTGGATGTCATACACACCTCCCACCCAGAAGGCATGGCCAATTTTGCTCCCTAGACTCCCGTCCACGGATGGCTGTGACATCGTCTGGATACGAACTTGGGATCTGGAGTGGAATTAAAAAAAAAAACTGCCCTAGTTACACCTCTAACTGAGAGCTCATTAAATATAAAAGTATTAACGTGTGTGTCTGTGTGTGTGACCACAAAACATAACCCTGATGAAAGGCGATGGATACGGTAAGGGACAGCTTCTTGTACAATTTCATTCCTATAAAAGCAAATTACATTTTTAGCAATAATTCCTACCCATTTTGTAAGAGGACTGGGTTTGATGTCTGGATTGCAGAGTATGAACCCTTAAAGCCTGTACCTGCTATCAGATGGCACATAATGGTTTATGATTAAGAAGAGAGATAGGTATACAAAGAGAGACACATGCACGTGCACACACACACACACCATTATTTCTACTTTTGCTTCCGTAATTCTGTAAAACACAGAATGCAAATTGAAATTCAAATTTCAAAACCCTGTGACTCATATCTACTTTCCAGAGAAGACTATCGAACGCACATACCTACAAAGAATGTATCAAACGTGTGTCACGAACAAACCAGCTTTATGAACAAGTGGAATAATACTAATCATTAAATGTAGTGGTTTATAGTATAGCACTCCACAGAACCCTGTATCGAAGCCATATAAACTGCAACGCGCAATTAAAACTATTAATGAACTGGAGAGACTCATATATAATACAGGCAGTGATTTTTAAAGGTAGCTTTGCATTTTGAAATGGCATTGATATCAACTGTGGACATTCTGAGTTTTGGATTACGGAAGTGATAGAAACAGACAAAGACAATGTTACCTGGAGAGACAGTCACTCAGAGGGCATGGCAAGTACACGCATTCAGAATCAGACACACTGACAACAATTTGAATATTATCCAGCCTAGATACAAACACATTGTACACACACGTCGTGTGCGTCATGACATTCATACACACTTGACTCACAGCTTACTCAGCAGCAGCACAATGGCAAGTGCTGTAGTCTCTCACTTTGACACTTGCATTGATTCATGGCTTTAGTAATTGTATGATTATTGCATCTGCGGTTCGCTGCTATTAGTAGTTAATTACAGAGTATGCAGTAAATCTGTGTTACCCTCCTCTTCCTCACCTGCTGGCTAATAGAAGGGGATTTTTTTTTTGGTAAACTGAGAGCTCCAGTACACAAACAGGATCTTATCAGCAGGATCAGGTATGTATGGGAAAGCAATACCAAGCAACTCACTTGCCCCCTAGATAAGGAGGTACAAGTTTCCAGTTTACGCTGCAGGCATATCCTGTTACTAATACTGGCTTGTTTTTGTTCCTTTGCTGGGATGTCTTGTCCCCTTAGGGGGACAGGAATGTCAACTTCCACCTCACTCACTTTCCCTCTCAACCCATCACACACAGACAGAGTCAGACACACCGGTGTACACGACTGCGTCACACCCATCACAGAGACAGAAACATGAACACTTACTTCATCCCATCACAAGGTGAGAGACAGGTCAGAGACAGCTATGTTTTACTTTTCATACAGTGTACATTGGAATATATAGGTGGTGAGTGGAGGCCTAGCTGGCTATGGCTTCTGGAGTCATAACATGCTGTAGCAGGTGCATTACAGTCTTTACACTCAGGTTCAAAGGTCAGAGAGATGAAACCACTTGCACAAAATCTCCCGTTATGCTGTCAGATGCTCCCAATGCGACTTAGTAGTAACTACAGTTACAGAAGAACAGGCTCACTGTGCTGAAAGATGGACAGATAGATACAAAGATACAACAGACAGACAGACAGACAGACAGACAGATAGATAGATAGATAGATAGATAGATAGACAGATAGACAGATAGATAGACAGACAGACTAAAAGTATGTGGACACCTGACCATTACACCCATATGTGCCCATTCCAAAATCCTGGGCATTAACATGAAGTTGATTCTCCCTTTGCTGTTATATCAGCCTCTACTTTTCTGGGGAGGCTTTCCACTAGATTTTGGAGTGTGGCTGTGGGGATTTGTGCTCATTCAGCCACAAGAACATTAGTGAGGTCAGGTACTGGTGTCAAGTGAGGAGGCCTGGTGCACAGTCAGTGTTCAGTGGGGTTGAGCTCAGGGCTCTGTCACTCTAGTTCTTGGCAAACCATGTCTTTATGGACCTTGCTTTGTGCACAGGGGCATTGTCATAATGAAACAGCTTTGGGCCCTTTAGCTCCAGTGAAGGGAAATCTTAACACTACAGACATTCTAGACAATTGTGTGCTTCTAACATTGTGGCAATAGACTGAAGGATAGACAGATACATAGCCAGATATCTAGACAGCCAGCCAGGGAGAAGGTATCTAACACAGTGCCATTATCTGTATCTATTTAGTGCTCCAAATATCAGTATAAAAAAAGAACTGGCAAACAAACACATGGGAATAGTGCACCTTTCATGTTTGTAATAATGGATTTGTATTTGCAACCCTAATTAATATACAGATTAAAAAAAGTTTAGTATAGTACAAAGGTTTTAAGAGAAACAGCTTTTCTGACAAAAGTCCTTAATCAACTGTGCAATCACAATGCTTCTGAAGCTGCAGGAACTCAACTGGTGTTTGAAATGGATGATAGTGGGTGTCCCTGTACAACTGTATGCAGCGCATCAAAAACAAATCACATTTTCCTCATCCTTGAGATGCTTAGTTCTCACCCTAAACATTCACATGACCGATGACATCCTTTCTGGCTCATCCCCTTCTTCTCTTGCCATTTCTAGGGCTCGCCCTTCCACCTCTCCCTTCTCTCTGTGACCTGCCCTGCAGAATCAGCACAACAATCCCATTAAAGTGTTTTTTACCCACATTCCTGTGCTGTCATTCAGATCTGGCTGTTTACTTTGACTTTCGGAGGCCGTCCCGGCTCACTAGTCCTGCTTTCACTGCCACTTTGATAGGCACTGTGAGTGACATGGCCCTTCAGTTAGACGCTCCTCTCACCTGCACAGGTAGTCATTAACCTCATCACTCCTGCACACCGCCACACTCTTGACTCTCCTGTCAACACGGCTAATCCAGATGCCTAAAAGCTCTAAACCCCTGTTCTCAGATACTCAAGTGCCTTTAATGCCAAATGAAAGTTCTGTGGACAGATGGCAGGGTAATTTGATAAGCCGTCTTGGCTTTTTTTTTTTTTTTCCTACCCTTGTTGTCATTAGGAGAAGCTTAACATTTTGGCAGTTGAGGACTGGGTCAACATAATTGTTCAGGTAAAGCTATGGGGTTGGGGGGTGAGGGGGGTATGCATTCTGTAAATGGTCAGACACATACATATTGGTGTTTATTTCATATATTTGGTCCCTGATCCAAACAATAACAGGAAGGCCTAACAGGCCAGAATCTTACATTAGAGCTCTAGTGTTTTTGGCCCCAGAGAACTTTTCCCAACTCTGTCCTCTCCTATTTTCAACCAGGTGTGTGTGTGTGTGTGTGTGTGTGTGTGTGTGTGTGTGTGTGTGTGTGTGCACACCATTTAAAATGAGGAGGTGGTCACAGCAGACAACAATGTCAGTGTCAACGAGAGTTCATCCAAGTCGAAGAAAGACGCTGCCAGCTAAGTCAAGTCTGAACAAACACCATGACAGGAAGCTTCACACCTCTCTTATGTTGTCTTACGCTTCTCAGCACTCTTTCAGGTACCTGACAGATCTGAGAGAGGTACAGCTGCCAACTACATGCTGTAGTTGACCCAAAGCCTTGTTTTCAGAGCAGCTTTCCTCTCACTGAAGAATGACTGACCTTTGGATTAGCTCCTGGTACCTTGTTCTTTAACACATTGAACAGAGGTGCCGTGATGAGCTGCTGGTCGAATGCCAGCAGCGGTCTTGTTATTCAGACTGGTGAATAAATATGTTCTGATTCAGAGATATCTGTTCATCCCCCCAGAGACTGCCTCCTTTATCTCCCTCTGCTGGTTGCTGAGCATGCTGGGCATCCATGTCCTGTGCCATTCGCTTCCCTGTTATGTATTAAACAGGTTCACAGTTATCATGCATACTCAGAGGTACTTCCTTTAAAGTCATCTGAAGTTTATATAGAATATGGTCAAGTTGTTCAAGTTTCAGTTTTCAAATACAGACAGAACCAATGTAGAGAAGAAACAAAATCTAGAGAACTCTTAGACTCTGTATTTGTTCAGTTCCCCAGCCCTGTCCCTCTGAAATCTTTATGTACATGTCTGGGTTTTTTGTCACTGGGTAAACTGAATATCTGATAGAGGTATATAGAAAAAAAAAAAAAGTGAGACAGAGTTGCCAGTAATGTGAAAGTGAGGCAAAATCCAGTCTAGGCTGTTAAAACAACTGACAGTGATGTAAGTGCTGCAGAAGCAAGTTGCCATGGAGTGACCAGAAACAAGTGCAAGATATGACAAAGCACAAGAGTTAGTACTTTAGGTATATAAACAATATTCCCCATGCAGTCGATTGCATTACAAATACTATTCTTTTAATGTATAATAAAACTACTCACTAATTCAATTTTATTTTATTTGTATAGCAACGGACATTGTCAAAAAGCAGCTTTACAGAAATAGATAAATTCCAGATATACATTTTAAATTTATCCCTAATCAACAGGCTAGAGGCAATGGTGGCAAGGAAAAACTCCCTGAGACAACATGAATATATTAACTCATAATAACAATAATAACAATAATAACAATAATAATAATAATAATAGCATATTATGCTATGCTATGCTATTGATAGCATAATAAACTAATACTAGCAACAATAATGGCAAGAAACCTACAGTTTCTTAGATGCCCGCTTTAGGCGTGTTGAGAGAAAACACGAAACTTCACATGCTATTCATTGCTGCTAAATAATCCCCAATATAATAGAACACTGTTTCCCAAATCAGTCTTTGGAGTTCCCCAGAAGGACCACATTTTTGTTCTCTCCAAGCTTGTAACACACGTCTAACAGGTATTCATTGTTCTTGACGGCTTGGTTTAGGTGTGTAGAGACCTGGTTGAGAGGAAGTCACTTTAGATTAAAGCTTCTGCCAAATAAATAAATGCAGATGGAAATGTTCTTCAGTTGGAATCTTATAGTAACGCTTGACCCTATTGAGCTTGTAAATATTTCAACTATAAGGGATATTAAAATTCAAAATTTAAATCACTCATCTTTCAAAACCTAAATATTTTTCAAAACTGACACAACACATTAAGTGATTAGAAACCATTGCCTGTGCTTTTCATCGATTGCAACTTGCTCTAAATTACACAAACTAACCGTCATCACTTCTAAAACAGAGTAATATCTGGCCACTTCTTTCCACTCTACATTCTTTCTTCCACACCCCTGAACACCCATTCTTAGGTTCTCCCTAGTGGAGAAAATGGTTCTCTTCAAGCAGAAAGGGCTGCCTGTTGAGTAGACAGGCTGGGGCTGTACACCTTTCAGCTGCTCAGCCATTTCTAAACGTGGCCACATGTCACCCTGCTCCAAGGACGCCTGGCTCTGGAGTGAGCCTAATCCTGACAGATTACCCTGATTTGGATAGTGACCCTCACTCTGGCTCATCAAAGACCCCTGGAGCATGGAGGCTCTGGGACGGAGGATAAAAGCAGCGCTCTCTGAAAGGCATCACCTATGTTTTGGATCCCTCAGGAGGCGTGGAGCATAACTGAACAGGGCTTACTGGGGGAATGGGTAGAACCTGAGACTATGATGGCTCTCATATGGAGTAAAGTGGAAAAAGTTGACTAGGTTTAGAGGGTACACGGGGTGGAGATGTTTACCTCAGGCTACCTATTGTAAGAGGATTCCGAGAACAGATAACACAAAGCTTCACATGCGATTCATTACTGATAATAATCCCACATACAGTAGCGCAGCGTTTCCCAAACCAGTCCATGGAGTTCCCCAGAAAGTCCAAGTTTTTGCTCTCTCTCCCAACGCCCAACACTAAGGTATTCAGTTACCACTGACTTGAGTTAGCATTTGGGGTGGAAAACCCAGAGAAAACTATACACTATTAGAACCCTTAAGAGTTTGTCGGTTGTCCCTCTGGGGGAACCTTTAAAGATTCTATGTAGAACCTTACAACAGAGTTTTCTTCTGAAGAAAAAGTGGACATTTTTTTTGGAAGCTAAGAGACCTTAATTATCCAATAAACCCACAGAGAACCCTTGAAGAACCCTTATTTATAAGATTGCACTGCAGAGAATGTGTGCCACATTTAATGGGCATATAAGTGCACATAACCCCAATACACCAACCTCAAAAACACCAGAAAGTTGCAACCTTAGCGATATTTGAAATGGCTATGCTATATTTTAAAAATCATGGAATGTAGCTTTACAGTGAAAGCTATAAGCGCAGGGGAAAAGCGACTCTGACCAGCTTCCCCTCAGCAATGGTGTTTTGGGATTTCTCATCTTTTCTTTTCCTCTCCTCTAACAATAGAGGAGAGGAGAGTGGGACGAATGGAGAAGGAAGAGATTTGCTTGAGAAAATAAACGTGTGAAATAAACACTGGATGTATTGGTGTCGAGTTTCTGCAAAAACGCAGGCCTCTGCGCTGGGACCGGGTATGGTAACATGATGAGGATAATCATGTTGCTGCTGAAATCCATCCGCTCAGAGACTGCAGGCAGCAGCCAGAGAATAACACACACACAGGGTTTAAACAGAACAGCAAAGTATGAGTGGAAGCACCCCCCCTCAACACCACCTACGCCACTCCATCTATATTATTGTTAGCTGGCATCATTTATTCATGAAATCACTCGGGTTTATGTGAGAGGGAAGAGACAAAGTTAAAATTCATTACTGATAATAATCTGCCAGACAATAGTGCAGCATGTCTTCAAAACAGTTTTTGGTTAATTGAAACCGGCAAGTGACAAATGGAAGTGCATACACATTTGTCTTTCTATCCTTATGAGGACCTTCCATTAACATAATCATTAATGCAGCTTTTACTTATTTTAAGTTAAGAAAAAAAAAGCAGTTTTCCCCTCATGGGGACCTGCCAAACGTCCCCACAAGGCCAAAATTGTCAGCTACTCCTATCCTTGTTGGAACATTTGGTTTCCACCAAGATATAAAAACATTCCCCCCACGCACACGCGCATGCACACAAACTACGAGCACCAAAATAAGTCATGTTAGCTGCTATTTTTCATGAAATACTGAAGTATATTTGAGGAATGAATTAGAATGTGCCCATGCATACACTCACTTATACATGCTTACAGACACACACACACACAAAAAAAAAGAAGATAATTTTTAGAAAAGTATGGAAACTGATCCATTCTCCTACACACAGCTGAACGTAACCCCAGCCCAGGCTATGCTCCTGATTGTGTATGCACATACTCCTATGGGAGACCCAGAGAGGACGATCCGAAAACAAATTACTTCATCAAAACTCTGCACTGAAGCATTTCCCTGCTCCATTTAAAACACAGCACACAAGTTGTCCAACTAAGCTCACGACTGAGAGCCAATCAACTAGACTAATGCATCCAAAGCAAGCAAGTCCAGTCCTAAAATGACAAATGAGGTCAGGGCATACTACAGTTAAAGTTTAGTGTAACCAATTACAGCACAGAGTGATATTCCTCTTGTCTGTCAACAAAAAAATATAACTAAATTACTGTAATTTTGATGTCTTCAACTCCACCCATACACAGTGTATCTAATAACCATCAGTAGAATCAATGACTGTGTTGATGTTTTGTTGCAGTGGTGGTGGTGTGAAGTGAGGCATGCTGGGGTGCGGGGGTTGGAGGAAGTATCATGTTTCAGTGTCTGCAAGTGCGTGTGTGTGTGTGTGTGTGTATGTGAATGTGCATAAATGTGTGCGTGTGTGTTTGTATGCGTGTACAAGAAAACTTCTCCTCTCTCCTAACTTCTCAGGTTTCCTTTCTCTCTTGCCCCATCCCTTGAGTCAGAATCATCCACCTGCCTCTTGAGTGTGTGTGGGTGTGTGTGTGTGGGTGTGTGTGTGCGCACACTGAAAACAATAGCTGGCTAGGCTGCATCCCTCCTCAGGCACTGAGATTTGCACCCTCTCTTCTGAGCCTGGGAAAGGAAGTACACCTGTAACTCTAGCCTGACTCTGAAGGTTATACAGTCAAGCCCCTGCAACTCACTTTCTGTCTCTTAAGAATCAACCTCTTTTTTTTTTTTTTTTTTAACCAAAACTTGGGCACCTCAATTAACCATTAGTTCATAAAAATGTAATAATCAATGTCTCAAAATCAACGGCAACACTCATAACTCTGGAAAGACATGTGCTACAGTCGTAAGTTGTTCCAGCACTGAGCAGAGAAACAGGCATCCTGGGAAGAGCTGGAACCTCGAGTTTTCCACTGCCAATCAATGTGGGGGAAAAAAAAAAAAAAGACATTAAGGAAAAAGAGAGTGAAGAAAGAAAGAAAAAGAGGTGATCGAAAAGGTGTAAATGGAACCTGCCATATTGCAGGCCATTCATTTCCTGGAGTATTTAAGCAAACATTATGAAGATATTATTAGATGTTGCGCAGTCAATCCATCACTCGCTACAAGCTCCAAATTTTAGCCCACTCCATTCGCTTTGTCATAATTACTCATTCAGGCTTTTCACGCTGACGTCTCTTTTTCCCACCAGCAAGTCATAGAGCAGCACGAAAACACATTACCACACTAAAGTCTTCTCCTCTACAAGCAGCCGCAAGCAAGAGAAATAAACTTATAGGCAGGTGGAAAAAGCTAGCTTGACAGACACGGCTTAGCTTAAGCAGTCAAATCGCTAGCATATATTACACAGGTGCAGAGAACATTAATGCTGGTTACGCACTGCATCGTAACAAAAGTCCTGGAGCAGCGTCCAAATATCTATAAGGTCAGAAATATCTAGAAATAAAAATCCCACTCTCGTTACACACTGACGGAAACAGGTTATTAAAGTGCAAGTCCAACATCCTTTCTTTTTTGCGACTCTTTGCGAGAAGCACAATGAAAACGATTTTATTAAATTCATTTAAAACGCTGTTAGCCAAAACATCAAACTGAATGACAGACCCCGCTATCTTTAACAGGAGATCTTTAACGCCATGAGGCGACGAATGAACTGCAGATTTATTTGAAAAGATACAGAATATCATTTTAATACTTAGCAAGTGATTAACAATATACAATTAGGCTAAGCCATTTGACAGTGCTTACCCTCACCAGAAACCGTTTCAAGGTCACCCAAAGTGACATGACTATAACTTATACGAACATTTTCTTAATCAAAAGCAAACATTCGAAAACGTTTCAATGGCACTAATCCACGATGTTTCAATAATTGACTGTTGAGGTTTCTTTCTGTAGTTCTGGGTAATTCTACATGATTACCTGTAACCTAGATCAAATCTATAACAGGTGATAGATGAACTGCGGAATTCCTTTTGTGCTTAAAATTTAAGTGCTTGTCAAAAGGGAAGTAATACAGCTGCGTCCAGCAAAAGAATAAAAAAAATACCCTCTCAGTCAGAGCTTTTATAGAGCTCCCAGCTCGGCCTGGGCGAGGGAGATAATTGGCCGATGGATATTTCAGACACTCAACTCTCCACGTTCCAAGCTCTCCGGGTCCCAGCCGGCCGGAAGCAAGGGCTTCTGGGATAGATTTATACAGGCTCTGGCCTAAATTGCACATGTCAGGGTCGACTCGCGCTAATATTAATATTAATTCCTTTTGGACTGGGAGCCGATTCTGGCAAGCCTAGCACGTCTGGAGTTCTAAGTAGTTTTCCATGAACCTACCATAGCACTGAGGCTTTGGAGATATGATGACAAAACCGCCTCTCCCTCTCATTCTCTAGCTTTCTCTTTCACACACCACAAAACTCCACCTCTTCCTCCTCCACCTCACACTCTCTTCATAAATCTGGAGTAGTAGAAATAGTCTAAAACTGCCTGGTCAGCTGTTTTTATTTTAGGACGACACACAAATAGGAACAGACAAAAATACAAAAAAAAAAAAAAGGTATTGATAATAGAGATTTGGGTATCAAATCACGTAAACAAATTGCATAAAAACTAAAAAAAAAAATAAAAAAAAAATTACTGAAACAACTTATTTTTCATGAACCTTGAGATACTTCAGGTGTACTGAGTCATATGTTCAGTAGAAGTCTGTAAATAATCTGAACCTCAAAGGTCCTTCTGGTCTTATTGCCCATAGGCGCATAGCTGTCAGGCAGGTCCTTCACTGCTGATGCAGAGTCAGATTTGACGTTCCATTCATTATAAATATAGCTGCAGTGAACCGATCTGGGATCAGTTGTCTGGGGATTTTCTGTAACATGAGCCTAAGCTACAGGCCTGCTTCTGATCTGTCCCCAAGCAGCCCAATAGCCCATAAACACTGCTGCTTTGAGTTCATTTGCAGTGTGCCGGCAGCCAAAGACATCATTATACCTGATCCCACAAGTGCCTCCGAGTGGTATCGAAGCTAAAAGGAAGGAGGCCTGCACTATCGCAAACAGAAGGACCCCACACTAACCCACCATGGTGCCTGGTGCTTTCACTAAGACTATTATGGGGCAATTAACAGCACACAGCAGCATAGCTAGGTTTCTATTGCCAGAATAAACCAATGTCCATGTGATGTCATGGATGAAATGTGTGCATTTCTTAGTCCAGTTCATGCCAACTCCCACATGATGTTTTGCAAGTTTACTGGACCTACTGTCAAATAAATTTCAGGTTTGGAGAGCCAAATTTGGTTCTTCTGTGACTTTTTAGCAATCATCTGAATAAAAAGCACTGAGATGTGAAGACTATGGTGGCATATCAAACCTGGCAACACTTCCCCAGCTAGGTGAAGAGAACACATTACGATCCTGATACCGAACCGTGCTCTGAGCCAAAGCAGCTCCACTGTGGGATTCCATTGCATCAGAGGAATGTTAACTGCCCTGCTCATTTAACAAAGTGGTCAAAGCCACTTCGCTCTCTAATACATCTTCATTAGGCTTCATTACATTCTCAGGTTCTGCAAAACTGGAAAGAAAAAAAAAAAAGATCTTATGTGCGCACATTCTTGTGTTGGCATTGCACTTCCTCCTCAGGCAGGATGTGAGTTCAGCTGGGAGCTGATCTTACGCAGAAACAATGGCTGAAGTACAAGGTGAGATGGGGAAATGCAGAAAATTACAACGAGTCCAAATCTAGCTTGGATATCAAGCAAGACTGCACTGTATACTAATTCAAGTCACAGAATAGGAAATGTACAGAGGGTTAACACACACTGCTGTAAGTATATGCAGCCTAAATGTTAAGGTGCTGTACAATGACGGTCTTTATTTAATCACTGGATTAGGTCACTTTTGAACAACCAGTCAATGAGATATAAATATGAACACTCTTTGTTCGCTTGTCTACTCTAAACACAGACACACTGCTCTTTGGTTGATAAATCAATAATTTTAATGGGGTCATAAAATTAACTTGAGTTGGTCGAGCAATTGTCACGTCATGAAATAACCCAGTACCTGACGTCATCGGTTGTTTTGTGGTGGAGGGAGAGAAAAAAAAAAAGTTTAGGCACTGGTTCTGGAACCAGCATTGGCGCTTTGAATACTGAGTATTCTTCTCTACAATCAGCACAGAGCCCTTGTTTTATTCAAGAAATATTTGCTATACATTTCACTCCTTGCTTGAATTAAACCTCTTCTACAGCACAAGTTATTTTCACAAGCGAATATAAATACTGCTACTTTTCTCTGCATTTTCACATGAACAAAAAATAAGCAAAACCAAAACAAACCAGCCATGAGGCAAACATACACAGCATTAAATATTCTAGTCTGCATTACAACGTTTGTTTTCATCTCAGATGTGCCGTGAATATTGAGCACTTAAGAGGACTCGATTTCCCTCAGCATATTTTAAGACCAGTGAGCAGGCAAGGGATAAATCTAATGAGTTTTCATGAAATGTGTCACTCATTCTAACTCCAGAATTACTAACTTCCAAGATGTAATGTTCAGTATGTTAATGCAAATGAATGCAGATCAAATTAATGATGGATTCATATTGAAGCAGAAGACAAAAGACAACAGCAAAACCTATAGACTCGGCAAAAAAATTTTTCCTACCTGAGAACTTCACAAATATAAGAGTATTACTGTTTAATAATAATAATAATAATAATAATAATAATAATAATAATATATTGTTGTTGTAATATAGACAGACAGACTTATCTAGCACTGACAAATCAAGCAACCATGTACATATTACTTCAAATTACAACAATATCTAAAACTGTCGTACTATATTATTTAAATGCTCAAGGGCTGCTCTGACAAGCAGAAATGCCACTTAAATATGACTGTAATGAGCCACTCTGGAGCAAGCATGAAACTTTTTAGTGGAACAGCTTTACAGTCACTGGTATCTCCTTCCCTTCATTGTTTAAAGAACCAGCATGCTAATCTCAGCAGACCTTAATAGTGTTTTAGGGTTCCTTGTCACACTCAATATTACTACACCAACAGTGGAGGTGTCTGAAAATAGGCTGTTCCTCTCTGTGGAAAAGCTCCCATGAGCCAACTCGGTGCTTTGCAGCTTTTGAACTTGTCATGCCTTTAAGTTATGATACATTACAGTGTTGTGCTTGGCCTGAGAAGGAATCTGCAATAATCGCTCGGTGCAAAGCTCTGGCTCACCCTGAGCTGTGCCGACGGCTCTCTGGCCAGGAAAGTGCTACTCTCTCCTGCGAAGTCTTAGGGAGCACGGGCTTCATGAATGTTACAGCTCAGGTG
This sequence comes from Pangasius djambal, assembly GCA_022985145.1. NCBI lineage: Eukaryota > Metazoa > Chordata > Actinopteri > Siluriformes > Pangasiidae > Pangasius > Pangasius djambal. The sequence goes on from CM040977.1 coordinate 20,872,523, forward strand.
GAGGTGCCACAGCTGCAGTTAGTGCTGGGCCAGAGGGTGGACCACTCCAGGACTCTGGCATGGTAGAGAATTCCATGCTAAAAGTGAATCAAAAGCCTTGTCAAGTTCAATTTGCACAGTTGCTGTCAGAGACACGACTATTCCGCTGATTTAACAATGGTGTTAAACCAAATTCCATATAGTAGGCTGAATATGCTTTTATACTTACCAGTCTGAAGCAGAATTCTTCATGCAATTAGTTACTGTGCTCAGATAAGACTGCCTCCAGCTAACCAGTCCATGGCCGGCACTTGTGTTGAATGGCAGCTGCAAGAACAGTTGCACTGGTGGCAGCGTTAATAGACATCATTGCTAATTAGTGATTGTTAGCACTTGATGACAGACAGTGCTCCTCCTGCTCCCAGACTGCAGGCCGTCAGGGAGAAATAGATCATCATTAGCTGTCTTAAAAGGTGTAGGGGCCAAGCAGCACTCCAGTTAAATAGAGTACCTTCTTCCTTCCTTTTTCCACACACACACACACACACACACACACACACACACACACACACACACACACACACCCCCCATTTATGATTTATTTGAGGATATTCTGAAGCCATTTCATCAAACAGTAGTGGAATAAATGTAATATATGATTAAAGATATTCTAATACAGTCAAATCTAAAAACTGTTCAAACTGAGCCCAAGTTGAATCCCTTTAGAGAACTGTTTTAATTAAGATCAGTGTAATCATGGGGTTTGAAGTTGCGTGCCACTGTCGGGACTGCACGGTGTAACGTCAGGGTTGGAAACACAGTCCACATGCAGACGGCTCATCTGAATGCAGGTCTGCTCTCCAGCTCCAGTGGTATTGTTTTAACAGTAAATCTGTCACATTGTGACAAGCCAGCCTGACATTAATAAGGTATTATTACCCCTCATTGTTTAGAAGTCGAATCCCTTAAATGAGAGGCAATTACTCAGCAGGCCGCACGTCCTGGCTGAGAGCATTTAGAAGCTCGGAGACGTGTCAGGACCTGTCCTCCCCTGTCACTAACACTCTTCATGCTGAAGCCTGAGGGTTGCAGGGGGGGGGTTACTCATTAAACAAAAAAAAGTCAAATAGTCTAACATTATAATCTAACACATGATGGGTTAATGACTTGCTGAATATACACTGATCGCTTTTAATCCAATATGTGTCCAGTTTCACAACAGATACTTCAGAGTAAATGGGTGTACATGTGGACCGAGACTGAGGGGGAGCACATTGAAGGATATAATTTTGGAATTTTGGCTTTAATGGGATTTGCAGCCAACCAAAAGTTCTAAGCATAGTGTAAATCACTTTGTATACATCACTTTCTAAGACTTTCATCATGCGGGTTTCCATAATTACATAATCACAATTATCCCGATTCACTTTGTCCTGCAATGTCAGCAGCAAAAGGATTACCTCTGATTCTCAAAAAACAACTGCAAACTGCACTTTCCATGCAGCTGATCACAACAGTCTCAATAACACGTTTTATAAACACGCTTTCCACCAAGACACTTGTCCTTTAACATGCGACCCCAACCTACGCAGAATACGAAGAAAATTAGAAAAGGCAAACATTCTAGCGAAGTGCGGAACAGGCCACAGGATGTGTCTCCGGGCATCATGGGTTTTCCCCCTTCTGTCCATCCCCTCTTCCTTCCTATGACCGGGGAAGCGGTGCTCACTTAGTGGCTAAATATGAGACTTGGATATGAGATATGCACATGAGAACAGCTAAGTGTGTATCAGGAGGTCCACAGAGAGGTTGCCCGATAAAGGCTTCTCAACCCTGGGACCAATGAGGTGTGAGAGTTAAAACACAACTTCCTAGCCTCATCTGTCAATCACAAGCTACTGGGGGCTGTGCTAGTGACCCTGGAAGAGGAAGAGGTCCACTGAGTTCTCAAAAGAATTCAGCTGGGGAATTCGCAAGCAGTGTGTGAGAAAGGTAGGTAAGAACAAGGAAAGGAAAGGAGGACAAATTACTGGTATAATACGGTTTGTTAATATGTGTGCAGTCACAATAAAGACAGATGTGAAAGAGAGAGATATATTACCTGCATGTTTCCACTTTCCCCTGTTTGCATCTGACAACAGGACAAGTAAAAATACACAATTCCATATATGGAACAAGGCAATTCTCTCTCCTTCTGGAGAGAGGAACACCTGAGCTTCTGTGGAAATATTTCGTCTGCCCAAGGTTCACTGCTGCAGGGCGCCTTCTCAATAGCATCTCTCTTTCTCATAATCAGTCTAAAGACATTATCTACTTACTGGAGATGAGCTGAGAGGCTGCGGGGGATACGCCACCATGCTAACACAGTTAGTCTAATGGCCACCAGTGAGGCAGCCTAATGAATTTCAGCTCTGAGCGAGTGAGTAGAAGGAGGGGAAGGGAGCCCCAGGGGGAGATGGGCTGCTCCTGGGGCCTGCTAATCGGATGCTCATGTGGAGATTTTGATATCGCGCTCATTTTGGGGACAACAGCTTTTATAAGCTCTGTTGACAAGGTGCAGCCTAATGCAAACAGCCACCCGCTTGCCCTGAGGGCTCAGAATGCAGCTGATGATGAACTATATGAATGAGAAGACAACAGTTTCATAAGTGCAATGAAAAGTCAATAAAATACTCTTCATATGTTTTAGCAGGATTTTAGCAGAATATTAGATCCCAATAAAATATCTATTCATATTTTCAATATAGATTAAAAAACCTGTTTACAACAACTTTAGAGAGTATATACTCATTGTTAATTTTTTTCCCCCCTCAAATTCTTGCAGCCTCATAACAAAAATGGAACAGAAAACGCCTTCATTTACTCATACACATTAAAAAAATATATGTATGTGGGGTTTTTTGGCCAACCTACCAACTTCTTCACTGCAGTAGAACACCTTGCAGCATTTTTGTTCACCATAGCTGAACTTAAAACACTTCCTAATTTGTACTTTGAAACAGTCCTAAAAAGTAACCATGAGGCAGTATGGATACATAACAGATATAAAACACATTCGTTATCATTCAGCTCTAAAAGAAACGAGAAGGGTTATTCATTACCATTGTCATTTTTACCGTCGCTCGTACCATTTCGTTATCTTATACGCTTTACTAAGAACAGCCAAACTTAATACCCTTAAAACGGCTTATACCCGTCTCCTAACTTTATCTGACTGCCTGTAGAGAATTTCAAGCAAAAATGTATGGACTCAAAGAACCGTTAATATACACACTCCTCACAGCACATGCAACCCAGAGTAACTCAGCAGCAAGATCCTTCCACATCACTAGGAGTTTTAAGCTTACTCAGCTTGGGGCCCTAATTAGAACTCTTTGCTATCTTTCCAGCATAGTGCATGCTCATGGTCATCGTTATAGAGGTTAGGCTCTTGTAGATGATGCTGTGTGTGTGTGTTTATGTGTGTATTTCTTGGAAAGTGCACGAGCCCCTCTGACAGGTTTTTCGGACATGCTCCAACCCACCTCTGTAGGAAATCTGACAACAGCTCATAAAACTGAGGTTACAATATTTAAATCATTGCCAGTTGCAAATGAATTGAATATGCGCACACTTAAAATTGTTAAGTTCAACTACTGGGAATTATGCAGCATAATAATCTGAGACGGGTGTTTTGCCAATATTCCAAAAATACACCTATCTACTGTATAAACAATATCAGATTAAAAATGACTGCATATTGTACATATAGAACAGGGGCGGTCTGGTGCATTTACAGTATAGTAAGGAAGATCTGCTCTATTGCATTCTTCACTTCATTTCACACGCCTGCCTTGCCGTTGATCACCCCAAAGTCCCTTTGCGCACATGGCGCGCCTGTTTAAATTACATCTGCATCCTTTTGTTTTTCTTAATTTAGCTAATGAAATACTAGGTAATGGGGTAAGATTGGAAAATGACTCAACGTACACATGAGTGCATGTGCTTTCTCCACCACACACATTAATCAGCGAGAGAAAAAGCCCTGATGAAATACCACGTACAGAACTGGCTGGAGTGCTGCAAGATCCATCTTGTACCACTGAGATCACTGCTCCATCCTGACGCATCTGTCCTCTAGGAGGTCTCAATAATGCTTGTTCCCAAAGCTGAGCAATATATCAGCCTCTCAGGGACACAAATGGGACAAGTGGATGCGTGGCTTTGAACCCATGCTCAAATCCACTAGCTGTACCACCTAGGAAAGACACGCACTCTCCTTTTCCATGGATTTTAGTTACACATCACAGCAAGGCCCGACTTCATCCACACCTGCTCTTAACCGAGTGTGCGGAGCGGCAGCATCAGCTCAGCCAATGGACTTGATGGCTCTCTGGATGGTGGCGGCAATGAAGCTGCCACTTAATTGGCTCTTACACTAGCTGGCTCACGTATTGAAGCTGTGATTGAAAGGAGCTTTGTAATGACACAGGTGACTATGGGGATGCTCCATCGGTGCTGACTACTCATAAGCTGAGAGGACTGAGAAATGCAATGCACACACGGTGACTAAAAAGACTGTAACGACAAGACACGAAAACACTTACAATAGACAGGGCTACACAAAGAAACATTAACTAGAAAACAATATCGTAAGAAAAACAAATGCGCAAATAAGTTTCATTTTCTAACAGCCTTCATGTAGCATGATGGTCCACCTATGACCATAGAACCGCTGTAATGGAAACCAATGAAAAATCCCCAATGTGCCACTGCAGCTTGATCTGATGAGACATCTCCATAACAAAAAGAAACAAAATGCAAACGTCATACCCTGATTTGATATTCTCTCTGGTTACTGGGAAGGGCTCAGGGCACTGTGTGTTCTTTATTTATCCATTTCTTCATTTACACCACATATATACAAACAGATCGGATAATAGAGAAGAGGGAATATGGGAATAATTTTGAAGGGGCTGATTAGCACGTGGCTAGCGTGGGATAATTGGGTTTAGCTTTTCCCCATGGCTCCCTAAGTCATATTGGAGTCTGGAAGCTGCATGGACAACCCTTTTCTTCCTACTTCCTAACAGACTGTCAATCAAACATTTCTAAGTCGAAAACATTTTTGACAAAACACATTTTTATAGTTTTTACCCAAAGTGAATGAATGAATCAGGAAAAGTCGTCAGGAAATACTTCAGGGTTATTTCATTAGAAATTCTGTTAGGATTATTTTGGGATTTGCATGTTTGATTGTTCTTGAAGGGACTGGCAGATGAAGAGCCAATGATCATCAATGCCCACCACTCTACTCTATCATACAGCAGCTATCAAACGGGGAGGGTTAAAGCGAACATGTGCTTCCTCTTCATCTTTTTGAACTGCTCCTCCTGCTGCGTCACAGGGCAGCATAACAGAATCAGAGGAAAGCGCTATCTACCCTCTTCCACATACATGAGCTCGCAGATACCCACAATTAGCTAGTGAGGGAGCATGGCATCCCTCCCACCCAAAGAGCAGGGCCAACATTGCTCCCTTGGCTCCCCGTTACGAACGGTTGCGGCATTGTCAGGATTTGAATTCGCGAATTCCTCTTGGAAGGGTCCCAGTTACTGTTTGCAACTCAGCTACTGGTTAGTGCTGTTAATTTCTTTCCAGTTAATTTGACATAGTTTATGTAATGCATACTTTATCAAATATTGATATTATAAAAACACATACACAGAAAACTCTTTAATTATGTATTGGCAAGGTCATTTCACTGCACCATTATTCATTAGCACTGACTACAAAATCAAAAATAAGAATGCAAAACAACTTTTGATCTTTGTAGCACAAAGCAATTACTTGGTTAGGACCAAACCTCTATGGGAATGTGAATTACAAAGTGTTTCTAGATTTTCCCATTATTTATTATAAGTAGAATGCCACATGTTTACTTTGATCAGGGGGTCCTATCTGAGAACCCTAATTAAGTCCAAGGTGATCCGTTTCCTCTGAAGATCCACATCTATAACCCGGACTTCAACTCGCTCTCCTGGTCCTATAGCTAGACTTCTTCGCCTCTTGTCAGCAGGCAGTTTATCTTGAGTGATGTAGCGCTTTGGGATGAGGCCTGATCGGCCCACTCCGATGTCCACGAATGCCCCAAATAAAGCAGTGTTTTCCACACGCCCTGTTAGAACTGTGCCCGCATGGAGATCACTCATGGACACGATACTTCGCTTAAAGACCGCTTGCTCAAAGTCTGTGAGAAGAGGAGAGGACACCAAAATTTAAGACCAAACAAGCAAAAAGGAAGATAGAGAGAACAGAGAGAGTAAGATGTTGTTAACAATTAAAGCAATTTCATTTTAAGTTTCCAAAGATGTTTTCTAAGTCACAGCAAAAAACACTCATCTAAGACCTAAGAGTTAGCTGGAGCAGCCTAAAGCAAGTGAAATTGCTACTCCTCATACCATTAAACTTCTCTGAGCCCTGTCTCAGAATTAATTTTGTCTCTTCTAGGGAAACTTTCTTTGGGAGGTGCTTTTAGATAAACACAGCCTCTCCACAGGCTCTGCAGTCCAAAAAACATTCATCTCTGATTATTCTAATCCGGGACATCTTACCAAACGCAAGGTTCACATGGCAGCTATTTGTACAGCTGGCTATAAAGTTAGCCTCATCAGGACTCCAAGTAGTGGAAGTGAACCTGCAAATTCCTAAGGAGAAGGTAGTATCCCAGGCACCACACTGCAAACGGCTTTGATCACCTTGGTTAATGATTTTCCCCCTGCACCAAGCCTACTCAAAATACTTCAAATTAACATTGATTATGCCCCGGCTGTAAAGACATTAACATGAACTCTTGTCCTCTCACAGGACTGAGGGTAATGTTAAAACCAGGATGGGCATTTGCCGGGTTTAATTCTCACAGTAAGTAGCTGGGGTTTCACCACTGGAAGAGCATAACTCTGCTTTTGTCTTTAAGCCGCCCTCTCTCTCTCTCATTAATGATATATCTGTTGGCAGCACTGCTTTAATAACTTGGGTCTTCCCCCAAATTACACGGCGAGACTTCAAAAGCTTGGAGTACCGCCCAGATCTCGCACAGACCAGAGAGAGACTCTGGGGAAAGGAGTAGACAATCATAGAGAGAGAGGGAGAGAGAGAGAAACAGACAGAGACACAGAACTCTCTTTAATCTGTCTGAATTATGGTCATATGGGGAGAGTCCTTTGGTCTGTCTGAGTGTCTGTGCATGTGTGCATTTCGTGAAGGCAAAGCATGTGCTGAGTAGTGCAACTTCCACTGTTACGAAATGATGCTGCAGTAAACTATTACACAATATTATACTACTATAATGATTAAGATGGAATCCAAATTAAACATAACGGCATACCTAGCATGCCCAGTATGATTTTGGTGATCTCGGTGACTGCCAGCAACCAGAGATATTACAAAATAAATAACACAAAGCCTCTGTAGAAGAGAACAGTGAGAGCACAGAGATGATCTAAAGCAGGGTAGGGGAGATGCTGGATCCTTCTTACCCTGACGAATGTCAAAGCCAGGCGGTTGAGTGAGGCCATCCACAATGAGCTGCAAAGTTTCAGGGCAGGTGTTGAGAGACTGGGCCAAACACTCCAGACCGCTGCTCATAACTGTGCTCTTGACTTGCTGCTGGAGCTCAGCACTACCCAGCTGATCCAAACTGCCACCAATGTGAGACAAAAACCTGGAGAAAGACCACCCCCCCCCAAAAAAAACAAAAACAAAAACAAAAAAAAAACAGACTTCAGAATGAGTTCAGAAAATGAGGCAGTTCACGGCTAAATTTCATAACAAATGCATTGTTTCAGAGAGAGCCGCATTAACATTAAAGTCTACGTAATGTAGGTAAGTAAAGTTCACAAAGTCCAGAAAGATGCTGTCTTAATGAATGGCTTTTTAATAGGGCTCCCCAGAGGCTAGCGGACATGGTGGATAAATGTTGTCTCTACCTCTTCAACCTCATATTCCAACTCAGCCTGGGAAGAGATATCTGACGTGCAAGAAAGGAGGCAAGGAAAAGGGAGTAAAGGTGAGACTAATTATACTCTAAATCTTGATCTCCAGGGTCCCAAAGATGAACAGTCTGTCTCCTTCTATAAATCAAGTTGCTTTGCAAGTATATCAAGAAGGGCCACTGGTGGGGCCTCAGTGAGACAACAGAAGCACTCCCTTGAACCAAAGCCCGACCTAACACGGAGCAGATCCAGACGCAAGGGCTTACCATATGTTAGACTAGCAAGCCATAACGTGGAACAGAGCACTGGCAAAATGTCTTCAGCTATATACTATATAACACCCCATATAACAAGTTAGCTCTCAGAAATGAGACCAGGAGATGTTAAAACAAACAACCACACAGTGTCGCAGCACTTTAAAACCCATGTAGTTTATGATCAAGTTACAGATTTTTTTAATCAAATATATTACAACATATTGGAATAAAAAAAAAAAAAAATACTCTGCTAGTTTCTGTTTTATATAATTGACAGCTGATTTTATAGAGCTGAGTAAAATGACCGATTGTAGAACTGAATAAGACCTTGTATTATGTTTGATAAATTATAAAATAAAATTATGATGATTCTTTTCACAGTCAGGTGTGTGTGTGTATGTATATATATATATATATATATATATATATATATATATATATATATATATATATATATATATATATATATATATATATATACATACACATACATACATACATACACACACACACACACACACACTACCTATTCTATCTAATATATAAGTTAGATAGATGAATAGAAGAACGGGGTATCAGCACGGGCGTGAGAGGTCAGTGTGTCCAGGGGTGGCTGTGGAATGCTGGGTTGGGGGACATACTGCCGAGCCAGCCTGCTGATGGATAGCCGTCGCCGTGGCAGCCTGACGCCAGCTAGCCACCGCAGCTGTCACCAGCGTGAGTGACAGGGCAGGTGGACCCAGACTCCACCCACTTCCTGTAGCACACAGAGACACATTTCTGTAACTCTTAAATATGCACTTTACAGGAATTCTAAAACACTACAACAGAATACTGATCCTCCCAACACAGCTTTTAGTTCTTTGTGAGGACATTCACTAGTAGATGAAGGACACCAAAATGACTGCCATCATCTTAAAACCTAAGCAGGACTGGGTGATACACAAAAAAAAAAAAAAATAAAAAATAAAAAAAAACATATGGTACTTGAGGACATGCACACAAATAAATTCAACGCAATCAATGCCATGATAAACGAAAGTGTTGTATAAAAGTGTCATTGGAACTATAGATGGATGAGACGAAAATCAAACATGTTTGGCAAAAAATATGGACTATGGATGGGGTTTTTGTGGCTAATAGCCTAGAGGTTCTTGTGAAGTTTGACGGCATCATGATATTTTATCCCCAAATCTGTTGCCTCTGCCAGGAGGTTATAATAGAGCTTTTAGCATACTTAAATCTAAATACATACAAATGGCTGTGGTAAAGCAGAATCAATATTGCAGAATCAGTATGCAATGGGCATCTAAGTCTCCAGATTGTAATGCTACTTAAAACCTGTGGTCTGAATTGATCATGCGTAAATCTAAGAATATAATGGTTCTGTCTATATAGCATGGAGGAGTGTCTGAGATCCATCTATAAACGTCTCAAACCTTGTATACGCATTACATTAATTTTTTTTAATCTGCAAAAAAAAAAAAGCACTACCCAATGAAACTTGTATTAAAGCAAAACTATGCAGTATCCCAATTTCATTGTAATTACATATGTATACAGAGTAAAAGACAAAAAATACACACACACACACACATATATATATATATATATAATGTGCGTATATTTTACATTATTATATGTAATGTGACCCTCATCATCCACTTTATTAGGAACACCAGTATAATCAGGCAATTACCCAATCATATGGAAGTAGCGCAATGTATAAAATCATACAGATACAGGTCAAAAGCTTCAGTTAATATTCACTTCAAGCATCGAAATGTGGAAAAATGTGATCTTAGTGACTTTGCCTGTGGCGCAGTTATTGGTGGCAGACAGACTGGTATTTCAGAAACTGCTGAGCTCCTGGGATTTGCATGCACAAGTCCATACAGAATTGTGCGAAAAACAAACAAACATACAAAAAAACAGTTAAATGGGTGGAAGCGCCTTGTTAAAGTGAGGTCAGAGGAGAGTCTCCAGACTGGTTCAAGCTGACATGAAGGCTGCGGTAATAAGCATTCTTAACAGTTGCGGTGAGCATCTCAGAACGCACAACACATTTAACAATGAGGCAGATGGGCTAAAGCAGCATACACATCAGGATCTGCTCCTGTCAGCCAAGAACGGGAGACTACAATGGTCACAGGCTCACCACATCTAGACTGTTCAAGATCAGAAAAAGACCAGGCAATGTTTTGTCCTGCATCCAAAATTTACAGGAACCATTTGAAGGTAATACAGGAAGGTCGCTGCAATCCTCTAAGGAGTCACGAAGGAGTCTGTTAAAAATTGGATACCTAGTATAGTCACACGGCTGCGGCACAGTTTGTACACTCAGTTTTCAGTTACGTCCAACACCACCACGTTCACTGGCAGCCACATATATTCTTGAATGTGTGTGTGTGTGTGTGTGTGTGTGTGTGTGTGTGTGTGTGTGTGTGTGTGTATACAAGAACTAATTAATTAATTATGCCTAAGAGTAGACGAAGGTTATGCTTAGGTTAAATGGTTGGTGATCTGATGATATGTCGATAGCATGACACCTCACGGTACACATTTCACAGATATCATAGATATCATCTGTAACAATCAGCAGCTTCATTCTGAGTCAGTACCGAGAATGTAATTTTATCTTTTGTAAATACTGTAAATACTGAGTAAAGATTACGTGAAGCTTTTCATAATGTGTATGGACTGTTGGCAACTTGAGCAAAACATCAAATATTGCAGAAGGACTTTTGTCAAATGTCCTGTTTCTCTGGAAACTTTGTGTATTTGTGTTTATAATTTTTTTTTTTTTTTTTTTTTTTTATAATAGCTTGGGTGTACACAACATTTCCAGAGAAACAGGACATTTGGGGTCCTTCATCAGTATATACCCTTATTTGTGCAGGTCGCAACTGCATATCTAGCCAAAGGTGATAGTCTATGCCCCGGAGAATGAAAACAACTGAAAAATATATAATTTTGTCCATTTTGACACTTTCCTGAGAGAAAATAGTACTATTAACAACAACGACAAAAAAAAAAAAAAAAAAAAAAAAAAAAAAAAAAAAAAAAAAAAAAAAAAAAAAAAAAAAAAAAAAAAAAAAAAAAAAAAAAAAAAAAAAAAAAAAAAAAAAAAAAAAAAAAAAAAAA